>CM035113.1:23760880-24360880 GCA_020205505.1 Panax japonicus
TAAGTGTATGCGTTTGATGTTATTGGGATTGAATTTTGAGGATTTCAAAATTTGGTGAAGGGTATAGATGAATTATTAAGGATTAAGGATTTATGTGAATATGTATGTGTACTAAATGTAGTTAAGGGTCAAGGGTTGACCAGATTAATTATAATTGTTAAACCCTAAGTATATATATATTAAGAACGTCAACGTTCTGTTAGAAAACCCTAGCAATGGATGAGAAACCATAGAAATCGATTCTGAAACACTAGTTTTAGTTCCGGGAATCCAAAACCCTAAATTCATGATATGAATATGGTGATTAAGTTAGAAAACCCTAACGATATATTCAAAAACTTTAATTTCAGTATCGAGAATTTAAACCCTAATTTGGGAATCCTAATGCGAAGTATTAAACCCTAAGGGTTAAAAAGTTGTGTGTAAGGAATATGAACATTAGGCGATGGTTTATTTTTGTTTATTATATAAACAAACCAAAAGAAACTAGTGAAACCCTAATTATATATTAGGAATGAAGGATTTAATAACTTAAGGGTTATGGAAAAAGAGAATTGTGGTATTTAGAATAATTACTAATTCTAGGAGATTTACTCTATATATCTCAAATGATTAATTTTATAACCTAATTATAGCAAGTCTAATTGGGTTAAGGAAATAAGTGTGCATGAGTAAAGATTTGTGTTATAATTGAGGAAGTAAAAACCCTAATAAAATTATTTGGGTTGGATAAGAATTTAAGGTATTGGATTATATATATTTGATAGCCCAAGTGTTGGCCAATGAAATTAGTTAGAGGCCCAAGCAAAAAATTAATTGAGTAGCTCGAATATTGTTATGGATAAGCCGAATTGAAGGAAAGGCATGATGGACATCTGATATTAGTAAAAGTGTTGGACTATGATTGATTTACATGGCCGGTGGATAGAGAAGGAAAAAGGAGGAAAGATTGAGCATTTGACTAAGATTTATTTTGGTATTTTATTTGTCTAAAGTTGGTTACCAACTCTTCCACCAACTCTCCACCAACTATCCACCAACTCCTCTTATGTGTCATCTTATTATTTTGCCAATACTTATGGACATTCTTGCAAGCAAAGCTTTAGTGGTTAGTGGGGAGGAAAGAACAAGAATTAGTGGGATCTAGTAATGCTACATTGCCGGTTATGGAAGGGAAGAAAAGAGAGGGTGACATGTAATAAATTGAGCCACAATTTGGAAAGATATGTACAAGAATGCTAGGTGTCAAATGCATAAAGAACCCACCTTATTTCACCAAGATTTCAAACAATCTAAGAGATATTGGAAGATATTGGGTCAAGTGGCAAGACTAGAAATAAAAGGAAATGTCATTTATACCATTTTGTCACATTTTTTAATAAGTTGAGTGTAGATCTTGTCATGATCTTGGGTGGGTGAACTAACCCTAACCCTAACCTAAATCCTAAGAGTTTTTCAAACCCTAAATTCTAGATTGCTCAAAACCTAAACCCTAAGGGTTTGCAACAAATGGAAATTCTAGAAATAAAAGGAAAAGTTCAAAATGACCCTCTTGTATTTAATTAAGTTGGAGTACAAATCTTGCATTACATTTGGTTGTTCACCAACCCTAAACCTAAACGTAAACCTAAACCTACCTTGGCATGTGACTTTTATATCTAGCATGCCACCTTGCAATGTATAGATACATTATATCAATTTAAAAGACTAGAAAGAGAGAGAAAAGTTCCATTTTATTTTGCAAAAACAACCAAGTCCCATCTCTCTCTATATTTCGGATCTTGGAGTGTGAAATTGTGAGAAACCAAGTTAGGATCGTGTAAAAAAAAACATCAATAACAGATCATGCGGATCAGAAATCAAATCAACAGGATTATCACAAAAGGTATAAATCCTAACTAGTTTATGTATTTGATTTTTGGTTATTTTGAACCATGAAGTTTATGATCTTGAACATGAGAACTATATCTACTTGTTAAATGGTGTTTTATGCTTAGATCTAACTATTTTGAGTATTAAAAGTTTAATCAAAACAAGAAAAGCAAAGCAGTTTTCAAACCTTATAGAAAAAAAAACTAGTGGACTGCTGTCTCTAAAAAGAAAATTCCGGATTTGTTAGGGTGCTCTAAAAATTCTGGACTTGTGATATGTTGTAGTACACTAAATAAGCTTTCCATAGACTCCGGAACGGACTAATTCCGACTCCGGATGAAGTAGTTATGACGTTCGGAAGAAGCATGATCAAAACTGCGAAAACAAAATTTTTGGAGAAACCAAACATGATATGGAAATGATCTTATCTCTCATTCTACTTTTAATTTTCGAGTATGGTCAGTTTGTGGAGCTAGATATATGTGTTAGGGATAAAATCCCTTTGGAATTACTTAATTAGGTTGAATATTGAACAAGTTATGGGATTTCTCCCAAACTACTCAAAGATAAAAAAAACTGTTAGAAGGACAGTTTTTAACAGCCACTTTCGGGCCAAATTCCGGGAGCTTAACATGTCCAAATATGGATTGTGATAGATGAAAAACTGTATTTCGGAGAAGATACAACCCAAAAAATTGACGGATCATTAATCGGAGTTATAGATTTCATTTTATTTAAGTTTTGGTAAAGGACTCCAAAATGCCAAAGTGCAAAAAGTTGCTGCCAAGAATTTCTTGGGACTGTTTTGGACATTTATTTAATGAGAAAAATTCCAGGCTTTTGGAAAATGAAATATATTTGTATTATGTAGCTCGTGTCCAAAATGAGCTAATTCCGAGTCAAAACGACCAAGTTATGACCATTACAATTTTTGTGATTTTCCGACGAAAATCGCTATAAACGGAGTTCTACAACTCCGATTGCCACGAAATTTAAAATGGAGCATCACGTTAACATATATAATGTTATACCAAGAGAGGAATGTTTGGAGTTAAGCATGAGGTAGCTAATTTCTTAAGCTACGCACTAGAATTAATTTTTGAAAAATTCAAAGGAAGTTGAAAAATTATGGAAAAATACTTTTTATGCATAAAATATGTGTATATATATTTGACCAAAGGATAGGAGAATAATAAACTGATTTGGTATTTTCGTGACACGGATATAGAAGAATACAGCTTACTGGATTATATAATTTGTGATTCCAATTTGCTGGATTAAGAATAGGTTATTGAAATTAAAATATGTTCAATCCAGTTTGCTGGATTGTATTTTAGATTGCGATTTGGAATCCAGGTTGCTGATTGGCAAATTTAGTATGCTAGATTATAGAATCCATGTGGGTGCTGGCGAGTATTTAACGTACTAAGTGTTCGCGAATAACTTATGAATGAAAAAGCGCGTGTTAAATCATATAAATGTGAGTTCCTACTATGGCATGGTTAAAAGTGCTAAGAAGATTTTAACAACTGAACTATAAACCGAGTGGTTGACCGACTAGACCGTCGAGAGTTAAAATTTATGTCAGTTTTCAAAACTCAGAACTTATATTCTAACTGATACTTAAGTCTTCTGTGAATATAGACTGCATATGGTTATGGGGGTAATGTGTTTAGGTTATCTGTGGATATAAATATACATTATTATACTGTAAGTGATATTATTCTACTAGTATTGGGAGATCTATATATTAATAGTTAGGTCGTCGGTAAAAGCGAATATGTGGTGTGTCGTAATCAATGGTTCAGGCAGTTTCTTTTAATTAAACTCTACTAAGAGTAGTTTCCTTCAAGCTTCTGGTTAATCATTTGCTGATTGCCATTAAAATTTACTCTGTACATCTTGCCATGTATAAAGTCAGGTATGAAATGCTGATCACCTTCATTACAGAGTTTCATAAATGTTGGTGTCATGTTTAAAAAACGTGTTCAAAGGTAAGTCAAATTTTAACGTGCTGTTCTCCATTATATGGATAAATTATAGCAGCTCATATTCAGACTCTTCAATCATGATATAATCGTTATATTGTTGTATATAAACTTGCTGGGCAACTTTTATGCTCCACCCTTGCTAGATCATGATAAACATTGCAGATAAGCCATGCTTTCTATTACAGAAAAGGTAATGTCAAGTGCAGCTTGGGAATACTGCGGCTAGGTTAATAGCGTATGTTTGGATAAATTGTTGTATTTTAGATAGTTTATGACTTTATTTAGATAAGGTTACTCGATTTGGAATGTGTTTAAAGTTTAATGTATAAATAATTTAGTGTTGTTATACTTCCGTAATTAGTTATAGAAATAGTATAACCGGAATCTGCGGCGGATTTGGTACCCGGATCGGGGCTAATCACCTTTGTATCAAAGTTGTTGGTATGAAGCTTAGGTAGTAATACCTGAGAACCAATAACCGCAGTGATTAGGATAAGATCTAACTCACATAGAGTTAGTTTTGTCGGTAAGATTCAAAGATGAATCGCGGCGAGTGTAAAGCACAGAGTTCCCTAACTCTGATAATAAAGTTGAAAGTAATTGGTGAATATATCGAGTCTAAAAGACTGAAAGTGCAGGAATAGAAGATCGTAAAACAAAACGATCAATGCATAGAAATGAATCGTAATATATACGATAAGATCACCCCTTGATCTGATAGGTTATGATGTGGGAAAGAATCAATCTGATGATTGAAAAGTCACAGCAAGATGTTGTGTCTATGTTGTACTATGAAATTGTACTATGAAAACTCATGAAAGAGTTATGGATTATAAATACGAATAGAATTCGTATTGAAAAAGGGGGTTAAGTATTAGGTGGGGATTAAATTGAGGACTCATGTCGGCAGCTGAGTTGTATGATTCCTTGTATGGGCGGAGAATTTGTACTTGGTTTAGATCACTTAGCTTCCTATTGATTAGTGGCTGAGTTTGGTTTGACAACCACTTAGTTTCTGGCACTGATAATCAATGAAATGTTTGTGTCGCGCTATTTGTTATATGCATGTTAAGAGGGTGATCCTTTCTCATGTGTATAACAGATAGATAGGTCATAGGTAAGAATATAAGATTAAGTACGAGTTCTTAAAACTCATACTTATGTGACATTCTTGATTCATAGTTATATGAAATGTTTATGAACCCCTCAGCGAATGGATGCCAAAGGTCTGTCTAGGAAAGTTCTTAAACTCATATGATTGTGGCAATTTATGAACTCATAAGTGTGGTTTTATGAACTGGGTATAGTTGTGTGTGTGAATGGAGTTTTAAGGATTATAGGAACAGATAGATTGTTAGCAAATGATCATTAGTGGAGAATTAGGTTTTCCTAAACCCTAGCTTGTTAAACTTTAAATTTTTGACATCAAGCTAAATACGCACTATGTGCCTTTTAAAAAAATTATTTTATTTATCACTTATGTACCATGTAACCTTGGTGCAGAGATGATAAAAATGATGAGTCATCAATGCAGTATTACTTAGTGTGAATTTGACTTAAAGTCACATTCCACTATGGTATGATGTAGCATGATAAAATCACCAAATGACGGAATCCTCAACGGACTGTAAATACAGTGCTGGCATCATTGACGTCATTCTCAAAAATATTTATCAAAAACTCCAAGTGTTTATTGAAGAAATTTCCCGAACCAAAATTTATTTTGCTGCGGAATACAAATAAGACTGAGGTAAGAATTTTTGTGCGCCTAAGGCGGATAAGAGGAACAAATTGTTCCGACCAGCAGTAACTTGGCCAGTTATAGGGCATATCGGGCTAATCACCCTTTGTGTCCGTAAAGTAATGACGGTTTGCGGATGAATTTTCATAAAACCTTTGCGAAAAGAAAACAAACAGTCTATACGATTCCTCAGGTACAGTTTTAATTTTTTTTTACCTTATGAGGTGGTGTATTGGGTAGCATGTGATGATATGTGTGAATGATGTAGATGTAAGTAGTGTAAGATGTAAGGTGAATTTCGGGGACGAAATTCTTATAAGGAGGGTGAATGTGAACACCCAAGAAATTAGACAATTATGAAAATCTAAATGATTGATTTCAGGTCAAATAATAGACCTAGACAGAAATAAGTGTATCGCGTTTGATGTTATTGGGATTGAATTTTGAGGATTTCAAAATTTGGTGAAGGGTATAGGTAAATTATTCAGGATTAAGGATTTATGTGAATATGTATGTGTACTAAATGTAGTTAAGGGTCAAGGGTTGACCAGATTAATTATAAATGTGTCAAACCCTAAGTATATATATTAAGAACGTCAACGTTCTGTTAGAAAACCCTAGCAATGGATGAGAAACCATAGAAATCGATTCTGAAACCCTAGTTTCAGTTACGGGAATCCGAAACCCTAAATTCATGATATGAATATGGTGATTAAGTTAGAAAACCCTAACGATATATTCAGAAACTTTAATTTCAGTATCGAGAATTTAAACCCTAATTTGGGAATCCTAATGCGATAGTATTAAACCCTAAGGGTTAAAAAGTTGTGTGTAAGGAATATGAACATTAGGCGATGGTTTATTTTTGTTTATTATATAAACAAACCAAAAGAAACTAGTGAAACCCTAATTATATATTAGGAATGAAGGATTTAATAACTTAAGGGTTATGGAAAAAGAGAAATTGTGGTATTTAGAATACTTACTAATACTAGGAGATTTACTCTATATATCTCAAATGATTAATTTTATAACCTAATTATAGCAAGTCTAATTGGGTTAAGGAATAAGTGTGCATGAGTAAGGATTTGTGTTATAATGAGGAAGTAAACAACCCTAATCAAATTATTTGGGTTGGATAAGAATTTAAGGTATTGGATTATATATATTTGATAGCCCAAGTGTTGGCCAATGAAATTAGTTAAAGGGCCCAAGCAAACATTAATTGAGTAGCTCGAATATTGTTATTGATAAGCCGAATTGAAGGAAGGGCATTGATGGACATCTGATATTAGTAAAGGTTGGACTTATGATTGATTTACATAGTCGGTGGATAGAGAAGGAAAAAGGAGGAAAGATTGAGCAGTGACTAAGATTTATTTTGGTATTTTATTTGTCTAAAGTTGGTTACCAACTCCCCACCAACTCTCCACCAACTATCCACCAACTCCCACCTACTCCTCTTATGTGTTCCCTTATTATTTTTGCCAATACTTATGGGCATTTCTGCAAGCAAAGCTTTAGTGGTTAGTGTGTGAGAGAAAGAGCAAGAATTAGTGGGATCTAGTACTGCTACATGGCCGTTTTATGGAAGGGAAGAAAAGGAGGGTGGCATGTACATAAATTGAGCCACAATTTGTAAAGATATGTACAAGAATGCTAGGTGTCAAAGCATAAGGAAGCCACCTTATTTCACCAAGATTTCAAACAATCTAAGAGATATTGGAAGATATTGGGTCAAGTGGCAAGACTAGAAATAAAGGAAATGTCATTTATACCATTTTGTCACATTTTTTAATAAGTTGAGTGTAGATCTTGTCATGATCTTGGGTGGGTGAAACTAACCCCTAACCCTAACCTAAACCCTAAGAGTTTTTCAAACCCTAAATTCTAGATTGCTCAAAACCTAACCCAAAGGGTTTGCCAACAAATGGAAAGTTCTAGAAATAAATGAAAAGTCCAAAAATGACCCTCTTGTATTTAATTAAGTTGGAGTACAAATTTGCATTACATTTGGTTGTTCACCAACCCTAAACCTAAACGTAAACCTAAACCTACCTTGGCATGTGACTTTTATATCTAGCATGCCACCTTGCAATGTATAGATACATTGTATCAATTTAAAAGACTAGAAAGAGAGAGAAAAGCTCCATTTTATTTTGCAAAACAACCAGTCCCATCTCTCTCTATATTTGGATCTTGGGAGTGTGAAATTGTGAGAAACCAAGTTAGGATCGTGTAAAAACACATCAATAACAGATCATGCGGATCAGAAATCAAAATCAACATGATTATCACAAAAGGTATAATCCTAACTAGTTTATGTATTTGATTTTTAGGTTATTTTGAACCATGAAGTTTATGATCTTGAACATGAAAACTATAGATCTACTTGTTAAATGGGTGTGTTATGCTTAGATCTAACTATTTGAGTATTAAAAGTTTAATCAAAACAAGAAAGCAAAGCAGTTTCAAACCTTAAAGAAAAAAAAATCTAGTGGACTGCTGTCTCTAAAAAGAAAATTCCGGATTTGTTAGGGTGCTCTAAAAATTCTGGACTTGTGATATGTTGTATTACACTAAATAAGATTTCCATAGACTCCAGAACGGACTAATTCCGACATCCGGATGAAGTAGTTATGACGTTCGGAAGAAGCATGATCAAAACTGCGAAAACACAAATTTTTGAGAAACCAAGCATGATATGGAAATGATCTTATCTCTCATTCTACTTTGCATTTTCGAGTATGGTCAGTTTGTGGAGCTAGATATATGTGTTAAGGAAAAAATCCCTTTGGAATTACTTAATTAGGTTGAATATTGAACAAGTTATGGATTTCTCCCAAACTACTCAAAGATAAGAAAAACTGTTAGAGACAGTTTTAACAGCCACTTTCAGGCTAAATTCCGGGAGCTTAACATGTCCAAATATGGATTGTGATAGATTAAAACTGTAGTTCGGAAAGATACGAACCCAAAAAAAAATTGACGGATCATTATCGGAGTTATAGATTTCATTTTATTTAAGTTTGGTAAAGACTCCAAAACTGCCAAAGTGCAAAAAGTTGCTGCCAAGAATTTTCTTGGGACTGTTTTGGAACATTTATTTATTGAGAAAAATTCCAGGCTTTTGGAAAATGAAAATATATTGTATTATGTAGCTCGTGTCCAAAAATGAGCTAATTCCGAGTCAAAACGACCAAGTTATGACCATTACAATTTTTGTGATTTTCCGACGAAAATCGCTATAAACGGAGTTCTACAACTCCGATTGCCACGAAATTTAAAATGGGAGCATCACGTTAACATATATAATGTTATACCATGAGATGGAATGTTTGGAGTTAAGCATGAGGTAGCTAATTTCTTAAGCTACGCTTAGAATTAATTTTTGAAAAATATCAAAGGAAGTTGAAAAATTATGGAAAAATACTTTTTATGCATAAAATATGTGTATATATATTTGACCAAAGGATAGGAGAACAATAAACTGATTTGGTATTTTCTTGACACGGATATAGAATACAGCTTACTGGATTATATAATTTGTGATTCCAATTTGCTGGATTAAGAAATAGTTTATTGAAATTGAAAATATGTTAAATCCAGTTTGCTGAATTGTAGTTAGATTGCTGGATTGGAATCCAGGTTGCTGAGTTGGCAATTTAGTTGCTAGATTTAGAATCCAGGTTGCTGGACGAGTATTTAACTTACTAAGTGTTAGCGAATAACTTATGAAATGAAAAAGCGAGTGTTAAATCATATAAATGTGATTCTATGGCATGGTTAAGTGCTTAAGCAGAGTTTAACTGAACTTAAACTCGAGTGTTGACCGACTAGACCGTCGAGATGTTAAAATTGTGCAGTTTCACTCAAACTTAATAGTCTAACTGATACTAAGTCTTCTGTGAATTATAGACTGATATGGTTATGTGGTATGTGTTTAGGTTATTCTGTGGAATAAATATAACAGTATTATACTCGTAATGATATTATTCTAATTATTGGAGATCTTTATATTAATATTAGGTCTTCGGGTAAAGCGTTATAAATTGTGTTGTGGTAATCAACGGTTTAGGCAAGTTTCTTTACTTAACTCTAATAAGAGTAGTTTCTTCAAACTTATGGTTAATCATATGCTGATTGCCATGAAAATTGTACTATGTACATCTTGCATGTATTAAGTCAGGTATGAAGGCTGATCACCTTTCATTACCAGTAGGTTCAGAAATATTTGTTCATGTTAACAACTTGTTCAGTCAAAAATTTGTACGTGCTAGTTCTCAATTATATTGCTGAATTATAGCACGCTCATTATTCATACTCTTCAATCATGATATATCGTTATATTATGTATATAAACTTGCTGGGCAACTTTCATGCTCACCCTTGCTATATCATGATAAACATTGCAGATAAAGCGAATGCGTTCGTATTACAAGAAAAAGGTTAATGCCAAGTTCAGCTTGGGATATAAAGTGCGGGTTAGTTTGTAATAGCGTATTTTGATAAATGTGTTGTATTTAGATAGTTTATGACTTGTATTTAAGTTAAGGTTACTCGATTTTGGGGAAATGCTGTGTAAAGTTTAATGTATAAAGAATTTATGTTTATATCTTCCGTAATTAGTTATAGAAATAGTATACCGGATCAAGCGGCGATTTGGGACCCGGATTCGGGGCTATCACATAACATCATTTAAGAAGAAAATAATATCCCTTACCTCGTAAAGACAATACTTGTAGTTGAAAACACCGGATATAAGCTATGACTTGAACATGCACCGTATAGCAACACTAAAAGTATTAAAATACTCACAAGAATAGCTCAATATTTGAGAGAGAAACGAGAGAGAAAACTTTAGTTTCTGGTGTGATTTTCATTCTAACCTAAGCATCCTATTTATAGGAAAATGCTTAGAACACCAAAGCAAGAAAAATTAATAAACTATTAATATTTTCAAATTATAATCCTACGCACACCACACCAAACCAAAATCATCAGCCATCCACCTCACAAAAATAACAAAAACGTTTTTCTTAATTAAAATATTTTAAACTTCAAAAATTAATTATTTCAGAACTTCAGAACTTCAATAATTCATAATAAATAGTCATTTTGTCAGAAAAATTCAAACCACATGTCTTTTTCATAGGAAATTTCATTATCTACAACTTTGCAGAAGAAAAGTTTTCCAAATTCCAAACAGAAATTGACTGAACTCCATAAAACGAACGATTTTACAAGCTATAATTAAATTTCAGGTCAAGAATGGGCCCACAGATATGTTTAACATGTTTTATACAACTTTTGCAACAAAAACTACTCTTTTTTCCTCATATACTCATAATCCCACATTCATTGTAAAAACAATATTATCATTATTATATTATATAATATAATAAAATATATTTTATCAAAAAAGATAAATATCGATTTTCAACAATTGTCACTTTAAAAATTTTCTCCATCTATATCCATATAAAATGATATTTTCCTCATCATATAATCAATAATTAATTATTCATAAATAATATTACAGAATCACACTACTGACAACCAGGCAGTTCCCCAGAAAGAGGGGCTTTCCAATAGAATTTCTCCTTACTGACGCACAATTAGGTTACCAAACCTCTCCTTAGACAAAACTTCTAGACATTGCCCGTAATGTTATCTAATAATATTATTTAGATAATATGAATTATTGCTTCGATAATAGAAAATACTGTGTAGTGATAATTATTGAAACACAGTAATATAGAATATCAATGCAACAATTATTGAATCAATAAAATAAAATACTGAACAGTAATTACTGTAACAATTATTGAGTAGTGCCTTCTTACGTAAGAATCAATAATTAGTGCAATACCGTGTGCTACTGTCCAACAATGCGTATTACTGTGTTTTACCCACCGGGTATTCCAATAGTATTAACGGTAACAACTACGCCGTTATTTATAAACAACTTATACTTGTCGTTTTCTTCATCCAATTGCTTTCCGTTATGGGGCCCACACAAGGCTTGCGCCGTCGTACGAATATTCCCCGACAAGAAGAATATTCCACGACCAAACGAATATTCTCCGATAAAATGAATATTTTATAACCACTTGCTTATTTGAAATAATTGCGCATTTTACCCACAACTAACCACATTAATCAAATCAACCCTTACTATTTCAAAATAATAAATGGAGGGGAAATTTAATATTATTTATAATAAGTTGGGGTCTTACATCGGTGAAGGTGATGTTGACGACATCCCAGTTTGACTCGCCACCCCAGTAATACTTTATTCGTTGACCATTGACCTTGAACGTCTCTAATGTATTATGACTGTAGAGTTCAATGGTGCCATGAGGGAATACTCACTTTATAGTGAATGGTCCCGACTATCTCGACTTAAGCTTTGTTGGGAACAATCGCAGTCGTGAATTGAACAAGAGGACTGATTGACCCAGCTCGAATGTTCGATGCAAAATTTTCCTCTGGTCGTGCCATCTTTTAACTTTTCTTTGTATAATTTGGAGTTCTCATAGGTGTGAAGGCGGAATTCGTCGAGCTCATTAAGTTGAAGTTGTCTTTTTTCCCCTACAGCTGCTTGATCAAAATTGAGGTTTTTGAATTGCCCAATAAGCCTTGTGTTGTAGTTCGACTGGTAAGTGACATGCCTTCTCGTACAGTAGTTGATATGGTGACATCCCAATTGGTGTTTTGTATGCAGTCCGATATGCCCATAATGCATCGTCCAACCTAAGTGGACCAATCCTTACGACTTGGATTATACTACTTTCTCGAATATTTCTTTACTTCCCGGTTTGAGACCACAGCCTGCCCATTTATTTGAGGGTGATACGTTGTCGCTACCGTGTGGTTAACCCTATAACCGTGTCAAATGAGATGTGAATGCCTTATTACAGAAATGACTACCTTCGTAACTGATTATTGCTCTTGGCGTGCCAAACCTCGTGAAAATATTTTTCTGTAGAAATTTGAGGGACCACCTTGGCATCGTTGGATAGTAGTGCTGCAGCTTAAACCCACTTTGAGACGTAATCTACCGCGAGTAGAATATACTAATTTCTTAAGACGAAGGGAATGGCCCCATGAAATCTATGCCCCATATATCAAAGATTTCCACTTCAAGAATTGTTTGTAGGGGCATCTCATTCCATTTAGAGATGTTCCCCACCCTTTGACATCTATCACATGTTTCACAAATTGGTGGGCGTCTTTGAACAATGTCAGCTAATAAAACCAGGCTTGAAGCACTTTTGCCGCAGTACGCTCACTCCCATAGTGTCCCCCATATGCCGATGAGTGGCGTTCCTGCAGTATGTGTGCACTTCACTATAAGGGATACACCTTCTAATCATCTTGTCGATGCACTGTTTGAATAAATAAGGCTCATCCCACATGTACCACTTGACGTCATGAAGAAACTTCTTTTTCTATTATCATGTAAGATCGGGGGGAAGCATGTTACTCACCAGATAATTTGCAAAATTCGCATACCAACGAAATTCTATATTTAACCCAAATAGTTGCTCATCCGGGAATGACTCATTGATTGCACATCTATCTTTTTCCTTTTTCTCCAAATTTTCCAGCCTTGATAAATGGCCGGCAACTTGATTCTCCGTACCCTTCCTATCTTTGATTTCCAAATTGAATTCTTAAAGAAGGAGAATCCATCGGATAAGGCGTGGCTTAGCATCTTTTTTCGCTATTAGGTACCGAATCGCCGAATGGTCCATGTAGACTATCACCTTAGTCCGATCAAGTATGCCCGAAATTTGTCAAACGTATACACCACTGCAAGCAATTCCTTTTTTGTGGTTGTATAATTCATTGAGACTCGTGATTGTTTGCTTGCAAAGTATATGGCGTGAAACATCTTGTCTCTGCGTTGGCCCAAAATAGCCCCAACCGATAGTCGCTGGCTTCACACATTAGCTCGAATGTCATATTCCAATCCGGTGCGACTATCACGGGGGCTGTAGTTAATTTCTTCTTCAATAATTCAAACGCTGACTCGTATTCTGTAGTAAATCTGAAAGTAGTATCCTTCTCTAAAAGACTGCAAAGAGGTTTTACAGTTTAGAAAAGTCCTTTATGAACCTCCTATAGAACCCAACATGCCCCAGAATACTTCTAATACCCTTATCTGAGCTTGGTGGAGGCAGTTTCTCGATTGTTTCTAGCTTTGCTTTGTCCACCTCCAATCATTGAGCTAACACCTTATGGCCCAAAATTATGCCTTCTTCAACCATGAAGCGGCATTTTTCCCAATTGAGTATGAGGTTTATATCATTACATCACTGCAATACCATAACCAGATTCCCTAGGCAAGTATCAAAGTTGTCTCCATAGATCAAAAAATCGTCCATGAAAACTTCAACATTTTTCTCCACGATATCCGAAAAAATGGTCATCATACACAGTTGGAAGGTTGCAGGTGCATTTCATAACCCGAATGACATCCTCCTGAATGCAAATGTGTCGTAAGGGCATGTAAATGTTATCTTTTCTTGATCCTCAGGAGCGATGGCGATCTAGTTATAGCCCAATTATCCATCCAATAAACAATAGTAATCATGTCCCACCAATCTATCTAACATTTGATCAATAAAGGGTAGCGGGAAGTGGTCTTTTTAGGTTGCCTTATTCAACATCCTATAATCGATGCACACCCTCCAACCTGTCACTATTCTTTTTAGAATTAACTCGTTGTCCTCATTCTGTACCACAGTCATTCCCCCTTTTTTCGGCACATAATGAACCGGACTCACCCATTTACTGTCGAAAATTGGATATATGATACCGAAATCCAATAATTTTAGAATTTCCTTATTTACCACTTCCTTTATAATAGGTTTAAGTCGACGTTGATGCTCCACTGACGGTCTTGCATCATCTTCCATATGAATCTTGTGCATGCAAAATGACGGGCTAATTCCCTTTATATCTGCAATCGTCTAACCAATCGCTGACTAGTGTTCCCTAAGCACCCTCATCAACTTTTATTCTTGTAATTCGTTAAGTGCAGTAGAAATAATTACAGGTAAAGAATTTGAATTGCCTAAGTACGCATACCTGAGATGTTTAGGGAGTGGTTTAAGTTCCAATGTTGGTGGTTCCTCCAATGACGGTTTAAGTTTTTTTGTAGCTATCTCCACAGTGTGGAAAGGTTCAAATGGTGCTCTAAAACGGCTAACTCGTGGCAATGAGTCTAACATCTGTAAGTAGTCCACAAATTCCGGGTCGTCATTTTCTTCATCCCCCAATAAGGTTGTTTCTAACAGATCGTTGACCAAACTCTTGCTCATATCTTCACTGATGATTTGCTCAATTAAATCTATCCAAAAACATTATTCCTCATCCGTAGGGAATTTCACGGCCTTGAACACATTAATTAAATTTGATTTCTTTATCTTGGACTCTCATAGTAAGTTCTCCTTTTTGCATGTTTATGAGCTTCCTTCCCGTGGCCAAGAAGGTCTCCCTAAGATAATCGGAATGTTCTTATCCTCCTCGAAATCCAGAATGATAAAGTCCACTGAGAATATAAACTTATCCACCTTAACCAAAATGTCCTCTACTATGCTTCTCGGGTATGTAACTGACCTATCTGCTAATTGCAATGAAATATTCGTAGGCTTTGGCGCGGGCAAACCCAATTCTGAGTATATTGACAATGGCATAAGGTTCATACTCGCCCCCAAGTCATATAAACATTTGTTAAACGACATTTTCCAGATCGTGCATGAGATAATAAAGCTCCCCGGGTCTTTAAGTTTTGGTGGTAGCTTCTGCTGTAACACCGCACTACACTTCTCTGTTAGTGCCACTCTTTCAAATTCTTCCCATTTCTTTTTCCTCGACAGAATTCCTTTCATGAACTTCGCATAACTCGACATTTGCTCTAGGGCTTCTGCGAATGGGATGTTAATCTAGAGTTTCTTGAACACTTCTAAAAACTTTGCGAACTGCTTATCTGATTTCTCTTTTTGAACCCTCTGCTGAAACGGTGGTGGAGGATAAGCCATTGGCTTATTGTTTACTTTTATTTCCTCACATTGCTTATCCTCACCCTTGTTACCTTCAACCAGCGTTATTGTCATCAACTTTTTCCTCCGGTGTTGCTGAATTTTCTGCATTATTACCCCCGAGATATTTTCCACTTCTCAACATAACTGCTTGACATTGCTCATGACTACCCTTCGGATTTCTCTCAGCGTCTCTTAGTAATGTTCCTTGTGGTCTGTTATTCAATGTTAATGCCATCTATCCGATCTAATTTTCTAAATTCTTGATAGCCAACTCTTGTGATTTTATTGCCATCTCTTGATTTTTCATTATCATTGCTTGATTTTTCATTGTTTCCTCATTGCCAGTTATGTACTTCGACACCATTTCCTCAAAATTTGATTTCCTTTTCCTGATGTTGAACCGGTTGTTGGTGACTCTGAAAACTTGGGGGATATGATGGTCGTGGATCTTGATTTTGCTGGTTATTGCTCCACAAGAAATTTTGGTGGTTCCGATTCCCCTGGTTGTACGTGTTTAGGTATGTATTTTGCGGAATTTTGTTATAGTTACCTACGAACTGGATGGATGCTGGATTAATTACGCACTGGTTTGTAGGATGATCACCCGCACACAATTTATATACTACCGCAACCTACTGTACTTGAGCCCCTGTCATAGCATTCAACTTCTTGGACAACGCAGAAATCTGTGCTTGTATAGCTGTCACCCCATCTACTTCCAAAATCCCAGCCGCCTTTATTTGTGTCATTCTTGCTGTGGGCCATTGGTAGTTATTTGCCGCTATGGTTTCAATCAAATTGTAGGCTTTCGCGTAACTCTTAGCCATGAATGCTCCGCCCGACGCTGCGTCAATGCTGGTTCTGACAATCCCATGTAGTCCGTTATAAAAGGTGTTCATTTGCAGCCACTTGGGTAATCCATGATGTGGGCATTTCTAAGTAATTCCTTGTACCTCTCCCATGCCTCATATAACGACTCCCTATTCTGCTGCTCAAACATCGTTATGTCATTCATCATTTTAGCAGTTTTCGCCGGTGGGAAAAATTTGGCAAGAAATTTTTGAGCCAAGTCTTCCCACGTAGTAATCGATACCGGTGGCAGAGAATGTAACCAACACTTCGCCTTGTCCCGTAAAGTGAACGGGAACAAGCGAAGTCTCACTGCCTCATCCGACACCCCATTGTACTTGAAAGTGTTGCACATTTCTAGAAAATTGATTAAATGCTCATTCGGATCGTCATTTACCATTTCCTCAAATTGAACTGAATTTTGCATCATCTGAATGGTCCAGGATTGATTTCAAAAGTATTCGCAGCTATTGTAGGCCTAGTGATGCTCGACTACAGATCAGTCACCTTAGGTGTTGCAAAAGCCCTCAACTCTTTCTGGTCTTCGGCAGCCATTGTTTCTCCCTTATCAGAATTTTCGAATTCGTTCCTCGTTTCCTTGATCCACTTACTTAACCTCTGAAATCTTCTTTTAATGTTTTCCTTAAAAGGAAGCAAGTCTGGATGTTTGGATCGTGTTTGCATAAACAAATGTCAAAAACCTGAAATAGGAAAAACAAAAATAAAAACAAAAATGTTTAAGTAAAACTGGACTAATTAAACTGATATCGTAAAAATATTAAAATCTAGGCTAAATTGTCCCTGACAACGGCGCCAAAAACTTGTTGGGTAAAATCTATGTATGCAAAACACGCAAGTGTACGTGGTCAACAAGTAATATAGTAGTGAATAAAGTATCGTTTCCACGAAGACAAATTAGCCAGAAATTTAACTTCACAATTATCAATTTTCTATTATTCCTAATTCTATTAAACTACTCAATTCAATGGTTTTTAACTATAGAAACTAAATTAAAAATTAATTAAATTATCATAAAACAATCACAAATATCAAAATCCGGAGTTTTAAAACAATTAATGGAGAATTATACTTATGATTTCACCCTAAGCTTCACTATAATTTTTAAACCTTTATTCCAATTCAATTCAATATCCCTGTTTATTAATCAAGAACACTAATGTAATACTAGCCACCTCTCGATGCACTAATACCATATTAACTTAAATCCACAATTAAGATATAAACAAGTTAAACACCTAAATCAACCAACTCACTATATCTCTATGTGAACTTCAATTAAAGGAGGTTTAAGCTTAAGTTCTCTATCCGATTACATGCAATGTCAAGCATATCTCTACCTTAACAATAATCAAGAATCTGCTATTCACAAAATTCATGGCACATGCTATATTAACTAAGTCTAGATTTGAATATCCTCTCTCGATTCCATATAAATCCACAAAGAATTATTGATCAAGCAATTCATAAATTCAATCTCAAATTAACATAGATAAACTGAAAATATTTTATTGAACTGGAAATCAAAGTTATAAAATCATCGTTTCATCCAAAGATCCATCACAAGCCTAATAAGTGAATTAGTTCATAATGAATGAATTAAAAACTGAATAATCTAACAAAAACATCCTTGCAATTACAAATAAAAGACTAAAGAGAAGAAGAATGATGAACACCCTTCACGTAGCCTAGAATTACAATCGTCATGAAAAACTCTTCAAATTACTCCTCCAAAGCTTGCACTCAATTCCTAGAATTTATCTCTGTATAATGCTTTTCATGATATCGATTTGTTGTTTGTAACGTAATATATATCTCTCCTTATGTTCTAGCCGAAGTCCCTCCTTATTAGAGTCCATGCGCATCACAAAAGTCCCAAAAACCAAGTCCTAGTATAGTTCAAAGCTAATCAGGAGACTGCAGAATTCGGCACCCCCGCCCCGGCGGGGTGTATAAGGCAATTATAGCCCGCCCCGACGGGCATGCTTACTGTTAAAGAATTTTTTCTATTTCAATCATTTTTCCAACTTTGCTCCAAAAGACCGCCTTTCTTCACCACTTACCTCCAAGACCACCCTACACATAAAAGAACATGAAACGATTGAAAACGAACACAAAACAAGAAGATAACTACGAATTTAAACTTGAAATAAAATCAATTCGTGTATATTAAATCCACTTATCAAAATCTCAAAACTTTGTGGCTGATGAACCAAATGAAGATCCATAGTAAGTAAGAACGTCTCAAAACATACTACTGATAACCTATCAGCCACCCAACTCAAAATCGTGGAGTGCCTATGATCAAACATCTGATCGCAGTGTAAAAGTTGGAGGACACCACGATTACAACAAATGCAATTGTCCAAAGTTGGTAGAGGACCTCCCCAACAGAAAAGGTCAAATAAGATGTCAGTGCAAATATCTCCTAAAGTACTTCATCTAAAAAGCGCCTCAGGGACACACCTGACCCTTAGCTCACTCTAAAGAGGTTGGCTGTTCATGAGCTACCTTTACCCAGAAGAATTGCTTGATCAAATTCATCTCAAGGACCAAGATAGTCAACGATCGGAGAGTAGAGTTTGAGAGAACTCAACGATAGTAATGTAACTTCAACGATCGTAGTGCAACATCAGCGATCGTAGAAGTAGACTCGACAATCGCAGTCCTACCAGATTATATTTCAGTTCACAAGGAGCTTAAGAAACGGGACAATTGCTCAACCATTCAGATAATGAGGAGACAAGTTCAAATATATCAGTGATCAATCTATGATGCATCAAGATGAGGATTAATGTTAAAAACATCCACTACAGCATCTCTCAAAAGTTGATCGTTGAGTCAACAAAGGAAAACGTATAGTCCATAGCCTCTCTATCATGCCACTCTACGAATCAAAAAGGTTAACAGTCAATCCACGTCTAGTCTCCTAAAGGAAATATCTAACTAAAAAGTTATGGAGAGTTACAGCTCATTACTGGACTTCGTGCAACCAATGGTTGGTTGACACCTCATTGATTATGCAGAGTTAGAAGGAACTGTCATTAAGACAAATTCAAAATCTGCAAACAGTTATCAGAAACCATCGAACCTTTCTCCCTCCCATTTTTCAAAACCCTAGAATCCTCTCAAAAGCCAAAATCAATGAACCTTCTAGAGTCTTGCTCAAATCACAATCGTCTAGCCCTCATAGAATCTTCTAAATCATATACCGATATTCCTCAAACTATTCAAATGGAAGATTGGCGAGTTATCACTGGCATTCAGCTCGGAACCAAGTCGTTTGAGAAATCTGAAAAAAGAGTTCAGAGACATTCTCGAACTTGTAAAGAAAGATGGATTCTCAGAATGTCTTGAGGCAAACACTCGAGTATATGTTAACCTGGTTAAAGAGTTCTACTCAAATGCGTCTATAAACTCCGGAACTCTTTCTGCCAAGGTCAAAGGTCAGTCTCTAAACCTGAAATCTTCTGACCTCAATCAAAGCCTAGGTTTTCCTAACCAAGGACTGAAGAGCCTTGATGATGTCGATACAGAACAAGCAAAGGAGATCATGGGGTACCAAAGAAACCATAGTCTGAAGGACATGAAGAAGAATGAGTTTCCATAGGAGTTTGAGTTCCTTGCAGAGATAGTGGGCAAATGTATTTTATGCAAGGATACTGCACATGATACTATGCTTGATCAGCAGTTGAAGATAATGTCAGTAATAGTTCTAAAGAAACAAATCAACTTTGGAGCTATCTTGTTCGATCAAATCTCCAAGTGGGTAGAAAAGGCTGAGCTAAAGAAGTCTACAGAAAAACCCCTGACAAAGGTGTTTCATGGAAGACTGCTGAGCATTGTAATGCAGAAGAAGCTAGGAGGCAAGATCAAGGATGATGAAGGAGAGCCTCTGAACGTTCACAAGTGATGTCTCCATAACTATTTGTGAATTGGAAGAAAAACCACCATGGAGAACCGAAGGCTGACATCTAGAAGCAGCAGCAGGGCCTCTGCAAAGAAAGGGAAGGCAGAAGAGGCAGAAAGCTCTAAGTCTGATGATTCTGTACCAACAGCAACCACACCAGCCAAGAAGAAATCCAAAGGTGTGAAGAAAACCAAGGCCCCATCAAGGAGTGTCTCCATCAAAGACAAGGTTGAGGAAGAAAGAGCCCTAACTGCTGAAACCACATAGAGGAAAAGTAATAAATTACTTCAAGGGCCATCCAACAAGAAAGCCAAGGAGATAATTAAACCAATCTCAATTTCCCAAGACAGTACATCTGATAAAGAGAAGGATGTAGAATCAGAAGAAGAAAAGGCAACTGACAATCTCAATGCTGAGTCCCCACAGACCAAATCTAGCAGTGAAGATGAAGCTGGATTAATGAATAAAAATGCATCATATGATGATGAAGAGGAATGCTCAAGTCCTGTGGCTAATCCTCAGAGCAGTTACTCTGCTGATGAAGAAAATATTCAAGATAACCCAACTCAATCCCCAAATGCAACTGCCCCAACAAGCCCAGATAATGGGTCAGGCAATGCTATTTCAAGAGAAGAAGAACATGCCCCTTTCAATCCTGAAAGCCACCATGATGGCTCAAAAGGTGATAAGTCCAAAGAAGAAGGGTCTGCCCCTGCCCTTGCTAAACCCCAAGGAAGCTCATCTTATGAACCAAAGCTTCTGAGCCTGAAGAGGAAGAAGTGTCTGACTCTCCCAAAATTAAACCTCCAAGAAAAAGGATGAGCTACAGACTGCAAGCCAAATTTGCATCCAAAAGGAGAAGCGATCACTCCAATGCTGTCATTGAACTAACTGATGATGAGTCTGTATCAAAGGATGAAAGTGTTGAAGATGGAACCAGTGGAGAAGAAGATGAATCAGAAGAAAATCTTGCTGAAGAAGGTTCTAAAAAATGAAATGTAACAAGAAGGATTCACTATTGGAAATGATCAAGACGATTCAGGATCTGAAAGAGAAGAAATGGAGAATGATTCTAATTTTGTAAATCAGGAATCAGAGGAACCAGAACTTTATCTTGTCCTCTCTCCAGCAAAATTCACCAGGAGAATAGTGGTAGAAGTCTTGAATGAACCACTAGAAACACCACTAGAAAGATGGGTGAACTATGAAGATGAGCAACTTAAGGTGGTAAGAATGACTACTTTTGATATAGCTAAAAACTGGAATAACATGGAGCTAGACTGCACAACTATCCTATACAATCCTGATGATCTGCTTATGAGATGGTTCTTCTAGTGGATGCCTTGGCTAAAAGCACATACTGAAAATGATGCAAGTTACTTCAGCTGGTGCTGATAAGTAGGTTTTAAACCTACTTATCTGGTATCTTTTACTTGAGTTAGTTGTTTTTATTCATGTGTCTTAGTTACTTTTCATGCATTTTGTGTTCGTTTTGTAGGTTATACGTTTGGAAGCGATGTGAGCGATTATTGGTAAGGAAAAGCACGGAAAATGCAAACAAAAGCAAGCCGGATATCGTTTCTGCTTTTATGTCATTTCATGTTCTTGGCTTGGAGCTTGGACTATATTGTAGAGCGTTTTCTTAGCTTTCCGTAACATCTTGAATCATTCAAATCGGAGTTCGGATGAAAGAGTTATGACATTTCTACCGACGGACGTTGAACTTCACCGTTTTGGGTGGTGATTTTCATAGCAGTCACTTCCAGTCCAATTTCGACCATCATGCGTTCGTTATTTCACAAAGATCAAAGAATGCAAGTTGTAGATCTCATCGATAGCTTCGATTTGATAGGTCACCGGACTTGTAACTCCTCTCGGTTTAGAAGTTATGGCATTTTTAGCATAGGAGGTTCCAGCAGAAAATTTTGTTGGCAGATTGGTACCCAGCCGGGGCTGGGCGTTTTTAGCCTTAGGACCCAGCCGGGGCTGGGTGTCTGGGAGCTTTAGCAGATCACTAGTAAGCTGGGGCTGGATATTTACAAGGCAAATACCCAGCCGGGGGTGGGTATACGCGAAAATGAGCGGATTTTGTCCGAATTTGAGTCCGAAAAGGATTGTTTCGAGTTGTTTGATTCAAGGACTTCCAAGAGGACTTAAAGACATGTAGAAAGGCTTATAAAAGGAGGGGAATAACACAGATTAGAGGAAATTATTAGGAGATTAGAGAGCATTCTATTAAATTAGATTAGAGTAAATTAGAGAAAAACACTAGTTCTAATTAGATTTGGAGATTGAAACAACTTGGAGACCATTGAAGATTCAAAGTAGGAGCAAGGAGGGAGCGTTAAATCTATAGACAATAGATTCTATCTTCTTTACTTCTTCTATCTTTATCTTTTAATGATTATTCAATTGTGGATTCTTAGTTTAAATTCAATAATCATGAGCTAATTCTTTGTTTGAGATTACAATGGATCTTATTGTGTAGTTTATTTTAATATGTTTCGTTATCAATTATTATGTTCTATTAAGAGGATTGTCTATTGTGATTTGGACTTAATTGTTTAATTTCTTGGCCATCAATTACCGTGATAATCTATATGAACTCGAGAGATGAAGTATAGATTTAGATCTAATCATGATAGCATGTGTTCAGGATTTTGTTAATAGCTTAAACTTGATGAGTGTTAAGGTAGAGATATGCTTGACATCGCTTGTAATCAGGTAGAGAACTTAATCTTCAACCTTCTTCAATTGTAATTCACATAGAGATATAGTGGGTTAGTTGATTAAGGTGTTTAACGAATTTCTATCTTAATTCTGGATTGACGTTAATACGGTATTAGTGTATCGAGAGGTGGTTAATACTACTCTAGTGTTCATGATTAACAATTCAGGATAGAGAATAATTGATGAGAAGTGTGTTAACTTAAATGAAGCAATAAGTGAAGTTGTGATCTTAAATCTCCATAGTCTTAATTTAATTAGTGGAATAGTAGTTAATTTATATATTTTGTAATTCATTCGTTTAAATAAGATTGAGTTGGTTACGAGTTAGTACTTGGTGATTTTTATTAAATAATTCTCTGTGGGAACGATACTCAACTTATCACTTTATTACTTGTTGACCACGTATACTTTCGTGTTGTGCGTAACTAGATTTTACCCAACAAGTTTTTGGCGCCGTTGCCGGGGAATTAGTTTTATACAGTTTTACCAATATTAGCTTCAATCAAATTAGTCTTAATTTAAACATTTTTATTTTTATTTTTAATTCTCTTCCTATATTTCTCTCTTTTTAGGTACCATGGATGACTTTGCGTATCAATGGCCATACACGAACATGACTCAACCAAAGGAAGCGGAGATTGACAAACTCACGACACTCTCCGCAATGTCAGCACAAATTGAAGAACTTTCGAGGAAGTTAAACGTTATCGCAGCCCAACAGAGTCGAAGGATGACAGTTACCTGTGGCTATTGTGCTGGAAATCACCCGAGTAATCAATGCACCATCAATCTTGGGCCGGTACTGTATGGTGGTAACTACCTCAATCAGTATGTATATGATAATTATCATCAAGTTTGGGGGTATCACCCGGATTCTTCATGGAGTTACAACTATCAAGACCAATACTCTACTCCAAATCCAACATACACACCGGAATTCTCATATCAACCTCCATTAAAAGAAGAAAAGTCAAAGTTGGAGGAATTATTGTCCAAGTTCATAGCATCAAATGAGGATAAGAGGATTGATCAAGAGATATCAATACAAAATCTACAGAACCATGTGGATCAAATACTCAAAGCCTTGAACAACTGTCCTCAAAACAATCAGTGTAATGATGAGGATTCTGAGATTGATGAAGTGCCCGAGCCAAATCTACAACTGGATGAGACACGAGATGTTGAAAAAGAGGAGACAAGTGGGGATAATGAAAATAAGGTCGGTGAAGAACTATCTATGAGTACCAACGAGGATGAGCCGATGTTATTAGTGCCCCAAGTTCCTTCTCCGCCAAAGATCAAGGGTCCAGTTAGATTTGTAAAACCGTGCCCGCTTGGTAGTCATGTCGTCGACAAAGCTCTTTATGACGTGAGAGCTACTACAAATGTGAAGCCATGGTGGGATGAGGAGGAAAAGATAGAAGAAGAGCCCGTTGTTCTTGCCAAGCCTCAAAGCCCCAATCGAATCATAGGCTCAACGGACGAAAAAGCACCTAGTTATTCAACATTCTCAATTGGGCATATATTTAAACAAAGTATGCTAGGTGACTTTAACTCGATGGCTATCACAAATGGGAACCTACCAAAAGCTATATTATTTCCGATGGATGGAGGGTTCCTCAACTTTCGAAGAGGAATTTGATAGCATTGACCATAAAAAGTCAGGCTGAAAGACTATAAATCAAGCGCTGACTGGGAGGCAACCCAGGAATTTTTTATATTTATATGCTTTACTAGTTTATTTAGTAGATAGGAATTATGTTTTTTATTAAGTTCTCTTATAATCTAATCCATGTTGTCTCTCTTCATTGCAGGTATTGGAGGTCCAATGGATAGCAAAATGATCGTTGCAGCCATCGCCACCATCATCTCACGCTTAGTTGATTACAGGGAAGTTCTCTTCTACTTACCGTTATATTCTTACAATGAGGACATTGTAATTGCTAAGTTTGGGGGAGTTTTGTTTAATTCATTATCGCATGTTTAGTTTATGTTATGTTATTTTGCATATGTTGTTAATATAGTTTAGGTTCATTATTAAAAAAAAATCAAATATTCAAAAATTCAAAAATAATAGTTAGTTACTATATTCATCTTGCATGAGTCCAGTTGTTAGATAGTTCAGTTTATTTTGGCCAATGATGAGAATGGAATTGAGTAGACAAGTATAATACTAAGTATTAGAGCTTTTGATGTAATTTCTTGTTATGAATTGAATCTTTTTCTGTTTGAAACTGGTATAACAAGGATATCACAATAAAAACAACTTGTTGATTGATTGAGTTTAAATTGATACATAATGCGATTCTAAAGGATAATGTTAGTTTGAATGAAAGAATGAGAAGAATAAGCAGTGATGACTAAAGTTCGATAAAAACTTAAGTTCGGGAAAACAATTTGGGATATATAAGCTTCAAAAAAAAAATGAAAAAAAATGAAAAAAAAATATACCGTGGCTAGTTTTGTTTCGAGGCCTTTGTTACTTGAGCAAGTACGCCCGAAGGGGTATCTTAAAACCTAGCGCCCTAAGGTCTTATATGGTTTGGGAGTCGTTGGTCGAAAGCTCGCTAAGGGGTAGCACTGTTAGCCTAATGGAATGAGACATTGCACAGTCATGGTTAAAAAGTAAAAAAAAAAGAAAGAAAAAAAAACAATAAAACGGGAGAAGAGCAAAAAGCCCCCGTAGATGAAAATAAAGCATAAGTATCCCATGTTAACCCTCGATATTGGTAATTGTTTGATTTTAGTTGGATCTAGCTTATTTTTGGATTTCTTAAGTTTACACTGTATGATGCCTTTGAAGAGACTTGTTATGTGCTAAATTTAATTTCATATCATTAACATGGTTGTTGAGCACACACGCACTATATCAGTGATAACAGTTTAAGATTTGATGATTGACTAGGAAATTGTTGATTGGTTTTGATATGAAGTATTATCGTGTTTGCTTGATTACTCTAAGGCCGAGTGAATAGATTTGTGTTTATCAATACTGCTGGATTCGTAGGCATATAGATTAGTTGCATTTCATTGCATTGCATTGCATTTTTGTTTTGTTTTTGCTTGAGGACAAGCAAATGTTTAAGTTTGGGGGTATTTGATAAGTAGGTTTTATACCTACTTATCCGGTATCTTTTACTTGAATTAGTTGTTTTTATTCATGTGTCTTAGTTACTTTTCATGCATTTTGTGTTCGTTTTGTAGGTTATACGTTTGGAAGCGATGTGAGCGATTATTGGTAAGGAAAAGCACGGAAAATGCAAACAAAAGCAAGCCGGATATCGTTTGTGCTTTCATGTCATTTTATGTTCTTGGCTTGGAGCTTGGACTATATTGTAGAGCGTTTTCTTAGCTTTCCGTAACATCTTGAATCATTTAAATCGGAGTTCGGATGAAAGAGTTATGACATTACTACCGACGGACGTTGAACTTCACCGTTTTGGGTGGTGATTTTCATAGCAGTCAATTCCAGTCCAATTTCGACCATCATGTGTTCGTTATTTCTCAAATATCAAAGAATAAAAGTTGTAGATCTCGTCGATATCTTCGATTTGATAGGTCGCAGGACTTGTAACTCCTCTCGGTTTAGAAGTTATGATAGTTTTAGCAGAGAAGGTTCCAGCAGAAAATTTTGTTGGCAGATTGGTACCCAGCCGGGGCTGGGCGTTTTTAGCATTAGGACCCAGCCAGGGCTGGGTGTCTGGGAGCTTTAGCAGATCACTAGAAAGCTGGGGCTGGATATTTACAAGGCAAATACCCAGCCGGGGCTGGGTATACGCGAAAATGAGCGGATTTTGTCCGAATTTGAGTCCGAAAAGGATTGTTTCGAGTTGTTTGATTCAAGGACTTCCAAGAGGACTTAAAGACATGTACAAAGGCTTATAAAAGGAGGGGAATAACACATATTAGAGGAGATTATTAGGAGATTAGAGAGCATTCTATTAAATTAGATTAGAGTAAATTAGAGAAAAACACTAGTTCTAATTAGATTTGGAGATTGAAACAACTTGGAGACCATTGAAGATTCAAAGTAGGAGCAAGGAGGGAGCGTTAAATCTACAGACAATAGATTCTATCTTCTTTACTTCTTCTATCTTTATCTTTTAATGATTATTCAATTGTGGATTCTTAGTTTAAATTCAATAATCATGAGCTAATTCTTTGTTTGAGATTACAATGGATCTTATTGTGTAGTTTATTTTAATATGTTTCGTTATCAATTATTATGTTCTATTGAGAGGATTGTCTATTGTGATTTGGACTTAATTGTTTAATTGCTTGGCCATCAATTACCGTGATAATATATATGAACTCGAGAGATGAAGTATAGATTTAGATCTAATCATGATAGCATGTGTTCAGGATTTTGTTAATAGCTTAAACTTGATGAGTGTTAAGGTAGAGATATGCTTGACATCGCATGTAATCAGGTAGAGAACTTATTCTTCAACCTTCTTCAATTGTAATTCACATAGAGATATAGTGGGTTAGTTGATTAAGGTGTTTAACGAATTTCTATCTTAATTGTGGATTGACGTTAATACGGTATTAGTGCATCGAGAGGTGGTTAATACTACTCTAGTGTTCTTGATTAACAATTCAGGATAGAGAAGAATTGATGAGAAGTGTGTTAACTTAAATGAAACAATAAGTGAAGTTGTGATCTTAAATCTCCATAGTCTTAATTTAATTAGTGGAATAGTAGTTAATTTATATAGTTTGTAATTCATTCATTTAAATAAGATTGAGTTGGTTATGAGTTAGTACTTGGTGATTTTTATTAAATAATTCTCTGTGGGAACGATACTCAACTTATCACTTTATTACTTGTTGACCACGTATACTTGCGTGTTGTGCGTAACTAGATTTTACCCAACAGGTGCTACTCTCATTTTCCAAGTATGGAGCAGGTAGCACAAAACTTCTCAAGGGTAAAGAAGTTTGCCACCAAAATGATCAAAGACCAGCCCCACTTCAAAGTCTATCGCCATGCTGGAAATCACTATATTCTCTTTGATCGTAGAGTGGACTCTAAAGGGAAAAGGATCATGATCAAGGAGATGATCGTAGAATCTATTCACTCTACTACTGATGTTGTTCAAGATCAATACTAGACGCCTCCATCTACTAAAGCACTACTGATAGACATTCCTTCATCCTCAACCAAAAATTGGAACTCAACGATTCTTCAGATTCTCAGCACCTTTGAAAATCTATCCAAGGATGAAAATCGTAGAGTTCAATCTAATGCTCGACAGGAGACTGCTCAACCAGATGATCAAGTTTCTATGGAGAAGAAGCTGATGAAAAACTCTAAAAAACTAAGTGAGAAAATATCTCTATTCACTGAAGAGTCACAGAAGCTGACAGCAGTAGGAGATAATTCATTCCAGAACAAACTTCAAGCTACTATGGCTGATGTCTCTCTCAAACTCAAAGAAAGAGATAACATCTATCTGAAGGTCATGCATGATCAGAAGGCAAAAGCTCTACGAGCATAGAAGGCCAATGAAGAGACAATCCAAGCCCTCTCTGAAAAGATTAACGACATGAAGTAGTCTTTCTCAGTGAAACTCAAGCTAGGCCAACAGGAACTCAAGTTTGAAGTTGCTAACTCCTCCTACCCGATGGAGCAGCTCATGACCAATATGGAGCAGCTCTCCTAGATGAATAATGATAAAAAGGGGAGAAAAAGAGGCATAGAAAGAGGCAGAGCAAGAGGAGCAAGAGGCATTCAAAGAAGAGCAAAAGGAAAGCTGATAAGAAGTCAAAGAAGAAGATAGCAGAAGAATAGGCAGAGTCATCTTCTGAGGGGGAGCCGAAGAATTATGAACCTATGTATGCCGGAGCTGAGGGGGAACCAGAAGGAGAAGAGAAGAATACATCTGAGGGGGAGCAAAGCAAAGCAAGAAAGTTCATATCACAAGGGGAACCGAAGCAAGAGGGCCAAACAGATGATTAGCTGATCAGCAGAATCCTTGAAACATACATGGAGCCAAAAGAGGTACATCTCTAACTAGTTAGGTATGTTCTGGATCCAGGATGTAAAATGTCAGTGTATTAAATTCCATATCATTATAAATGACATTCATGATTAGCTGTTTTAGAAATATAGCTGCTCACTGTATATAAGATTCATTCATATCATTCATATGCACTTATTATTTTTGTCATAATCAAATAGGGGGAGATTATCAAGAATAAGCATGTGAATGTTATTCCTATTTATATATAATTTGATTATGATATATATGAATGAATATGCAAGTATGCTTGTATTAAGAAAATTTGTAAAGTCTTTTGATAGATAATAGAAACATGTGTACAAGGACTTAGAATGAATTGATTAAGTATGTTAGGTTGATCCTACATAAGCAAAACAACTTTGTAAAGTCCTTAGAAAGAAATGATGTACAAGGACTATAAACATAGAAAGATCAAGCATGTTAGGTTGATCTTATGATGTAATAGATAGGCTAGTCTGATCGTCGAGCACTACACCAGAAATCGGAGTCTGCTAGGAGAGTCAAGGAAAACTCGAGAGCTGTCGAGGCAGAATTGTAGTCTGCAAGATAGTAGATCTCGGAGTTCGTAGACTGCCAAGGAGAAACAATGAAGGGATCGTAATGTGTCGAGTAGAACTTCCTCGGAGCCGAAGTCTGCTGAGGAAGTCATGTTCAGAATAGTAGAGACAGCCTGCCTACGAGCTGACATAACATCTGCCGAAGCCAAGTCAGAAACGTAGACTACACTCGGAGTCGTATAGTCTACTAATGCCGAAGCTAAGTTAAGGATCGTAGACTACACTCTGAGTCGTAGAGTCTATTGATTACATGCAGAGATCGTAGTCGAGAAAGATCAGATGAAGACAACAAGCACAAGGCAGAAATCGTAGAGTGTCAAGATCTGATCTAGGAGTCGTAGTGTCTACACAGCTAAAGCTGAATCGTAGAGTGCAGAACTAAGACCTCAATCATTGTGCTCACAATGCCAAGGTAGAATCGTAGAGCAAATATGATTCTCAACAAATGAGCACTCCCAGAATATCCAAAGGAATGAAGCCTCTGGTTGGCACTGTAAAGATTCATCCCATCATAAAGGAAACTAGAGAGAATTCAACGAAAGGCATGCAAGCTAATAGAAGATCTAAGCACTAACCCAATCAGCATCCAAATTGAGTTGTGAAGCCATTCAGGATGAAGTCTTCCATAAGGAAATCAGAAGAAGACTTCAGTAACTGACTAAGGAAAGTCAGCAAGTGCAGTAGCTGTCAAATGAATAGAAGACGACAATCTTGGAAACAACTAGGATCGTAGTGTTTGCTAAACAAAGAAAGAACTGATGAAGTACATACAGAGACACTGGAAAGCTTCTGAAGAACAAGGCTAAAGTGATTAAGCATTGGGTAAGTCCATTGATGATAAGTGAACGGGAGATCATAAGGAAAAAATGAGCTAGACACGCCACAAATCTGAAGTGTCTTGTTATTCAGAAGGGGTCAGAACAAAGAAGTCAAGTCATCATTATCTAAGAACTATTAAGACAAACAGAAGTGTTGAAGCACTGCACAAAAGAAGAAAGAGGTGTTTCACATTGAAGATCCAATCAACACTCTTCAAGATTGTAGTGTTGTCTCTACCAGTCAACAAGACACTACTATCAGGTTCATGAAGACATGCATCAAAATCGTAAAGTATGAATGGCTGAAGATTGAAGCATTGACAACGGTTAAATCTGAAGGTTGATATTTGTACAAAAGCTTATTGAGAGCATCGATGCAAAAGGACAACCTCTGATCGAGAAATTAGAAGGAGGAAATAAAGTCTTCGACCTGCCCAAGACATTAAAGTAACATCTCTAACGGGGTAGGTGAAACAGTAGACTGCAGTGTCAGAAAAGTAAGACATATCACATCTACAGTCTACACCAAATAACTCGAGATCTGCGAAGCATTTCAAAGAGATCCTAACGGCTACTTCTCAACGGGAAGATTGGGAAGGAGTATAAATATGCCAGAGCTTTAAAGATCAAAAAGTGCTAAGGATTGCAATGTTGTAGAATCATTTATTTGGTTGAAATGCTAATGTTGACTCTACGAGTTTCACCTGAGCTCAAATAGAACAAGTCTCAGTGACAGTGAGACTACGAAGGTGGAAGAGAAACAACTTTGAAGATGGACTTGAATAGATCAAAGCTTCACTCAATAAATATAAGAATGCCCTTTGAATTGACATCTAAGCTGAGAGCCGAGAAGGACAAGAAGATAGCATTTAGAAGAGTGGCAAAGCTCAAGGCAGATCCCAAGAGCCACTCTACAATTCACCATGAACCCAAAGCTGAAGCAGAGCAAGTGTAGAACCATGTCTGACAACATGTTGAGAAGGGTTCAGGAAATGGTGATGGTGCACAGCTGACAATATACAAAGATGAGCAGAACGTAAGAAGATCAGCTGCACCAAAGATGATGTGATCCAGTCTCAAAGCAGAATACAAAGAGGACCACACCAAGCTTCTAGGTACAAAAGATGATTAAGCTTAAGGACATCTTAGCAGCTCAGCACTAACTACAATAACAATAAGAAGAAGCCAGGGCCTGAGGGGTCCTTGTCCGAAGGGACTAAATGAAGTTCCAAGCCTGCTGGGCTTGAAGAGTTCCTAGGGAACTAGAGACGTTCCAATGCTGTTGGCCTCGAAGAGTTCTTAGTGAACTAGAGTCCCAAGGCTGCTGGCCTTGAAGGAATCTTAGTGATTCAGGGTGCTGCCTTTCTTTAGTGGAAATCCTGCTAGTTGAAAGCAGAAGAGTGGATTAGGAGCTTGAGTTTCTGAACCACTTAAACCCCTTGTGTCTTTTACATTATGTTATTTACATTATGTCTATTTACTACTATAACTTCTATGTATGTTTTAACTGCTTACAACTAAACTAACTCTACGAACAATGTATATATGATTATGAATATATCAATGAAGGGGATCTTGTACTTATTCCGCTGTGCTTGAAAAGATTCTTATGTTTGTCATATGCTAATTTAATAGCAATACAAAATAAAATAGAAAAGTATTTGAAATTAAAAAGGATCTATTCAACTCCCCCCTTCTAGATCTATTATGCCTACTGGGAACTAACAGGTTTTATCTGTGAGGTTTAATCTGTGGCCTTTTCTCAGGGAACAAGTCGTCGAGTATGAGATAGCCTTTTCCATGACGGTCGCCGCTATACTTCTGTAGGTCAAATGAGATCAATTCTTCTCACACTTCAGGAGTGATAAGTTGCCTAAAGGGTTGCATCTTATGAAGATTTCCATTTCATCCTTGTGATTGGCTGCTTTTTAATATATCGATGTCTCTTCCTTTTTGAGACTTATGCTGGATTTGATGAAATGACATTGAGGTGTCGTTGGGTCTTCTCAACATGGGTCGTTGACCTTGAGGGTTTTCAGGTTTGATTTGGTGTCTTGAGACTGGTATTTGGATTTTGGGTTTTTGTTTGGTATGAATAGGTTTTTGTGTTTATTTGGTATGAGTGGGTTTTTGGTTTTTTTATTTGGTTTGACCGCACCATAGATGGCTGCCTACGTACTCCCCTCGAGGGAGGGATATCAGGTCTTTTGTAGTTCAAGGTTGGATAATAGCTGATTGGTTTGATTTTTTGATTTGATTTTTTTTTCAATATTTACATGCATGGAAAATAAAAGGCATAACGCTAAGAAAGTGATAACGTCCCATCTCTTGGAACTCACAACTTTATCTTCTAGATCTACGTCTTCCTGGCTAGCTAAGACATGATAGTCCAATTGTCAATGGTTATGCTGCCTTCGAGGCTTGTGATAGAGGTTACCTCCTGGTTATGAATAACTTCAATCATGGCCGTAACTTGATCTTCTCCTGATTCAACATATCCCTTAAGGAGACTCAAACTGGACCCGTCGCAAAAATGGATGAACTCTTAATTTTTCGATAGGTTGGCTTCCTCGACTACCTCACCACCTTTTTCTTGATCTGGGCCTTCATCATTTTCATGGGTTTGAGAGGATTTGACTATGAAATCTCTTCTAAACTGTTGTTGTATTTCTTGCAAGGAACTTCCCTTTTTTGATTTTTCTACATTGGGAAGGATCAGTATTTCCTCCTCATCATCTAGGAGGGTAAAATTAGGAATGTGGTTGCTGACTTTGGGCAACAAGATGTTTGATGGTTTCCTCTATCACTCCCCTCATTATTGTTGACGTCGTGATTTTTATTTGTCCCTTTTCTGTTCTTGTCTTTTGGTTTTCTCATGTTAGGTGAGATTTGTTTGAAAAAATAAGTTGTGAAAAGGTCCAACATCTATATGTCGACGATTGGACTGTAAGAGTTGCTAGTTGGTATTTTTAAATGGTTGTACCAACTCAACCGAGAAAAGGTTTGCACATTGACCGAGTGATGTTACACTATTTAACTGGTCTGTGAAACTGAGATTCGTTAGGGTCTGGGAGCTTGATTATGCAAATGGATGGTGTTAGGAACCCCCCGAAATCCGTATTACCACGCTGACTGCCACTTTTCAATTAAACTGTTAAATGAATGTGTGTGTGTGTGTGTGTCTGGGTCAATGTGGAATTATTTGAAAGTAGTGATGTACCTCGTTTGCACCTATATACAAAGGGTTTGAATTTTGCATGAAAGTTTAGTTTTAACAAGATATAGCAATGACGTTTTTGTGAAAGAGGTTTTTCAAACCATTGTGCTCAATAGTAATTGAGGCTTTTGATAGTTCCATTTTATTATGTGTTTGGCATAATTACTTTTATTTTTGAGATGCGAAGCATCTTTGAGAACACAAAATAAAAAGCAATTCCGAATTCCTTGTGGGCATGAGAGTCATCTAAGGAGATTCAAACACCGTGAATAATTTAAAAGTTATGTACAACAGAAAATGTCCATCACGGGAACCGAATCTAGATTCAGGAGACTGAATATGTGATCACAAGATTTTTAGGCTCACACGATGTAGCAATTTGTATGAAAGCTGTAAACAGTTATATATATATATATATATATATATATATATATATATATATATATAGACAATCAACCACCACGAAGCACCTCCATGGGGGATTGAGAAAATATAAATAAAGCAATAAAAACCAATCAACCACCACGAAGCACCACTATGGGGGATTTGAGGAAATGTAAATAAAGTAATAAAAACTAATCAACCGCCATGAAGTAAATTCTAGGCGGGACTAAATATAAATAAAGCAGTTGTAGACACTCAAAATTTCGTTTTCCTGTTACTAACTATGCAAGAGGACAAAAGCATCTTTTTCACACTCCAGAGATAACCCTGGAGGACCACAACATCAATTCCAATCCCATAAATAGCCCCGGGAGATCTAGTTTTCAACCGCAGAGATAACCCTAGGAAATCAGTTTCCAACCCCAGAGATAACCCCGGGAAAGTCAGTTCCAACCCCGGATATAACCACGGGATCAAGTTCAAAGCCTAAAAATAACCCCAGGAGGTCAAGCCAACCTTAGAGATAACCCTGAGGATAGTCAGAGTCAACAACATACCAACTTTAGAGATAACCTTGAAAAAAAGACTGCTACAACTACGTAAAAATCGGAGATAACTCGGGAGGGAAAAAATGGTCATTTTTCTAAATAAACTTCAACTCACATCAAATACACTCATTTCAACTCACATTACTTCAATAGAAGTCCCACAAGAACTATATCTTAACTTTTGAGCTTAAACTACGCAAAATGGCTCAACGGACTACCTGACAAAAACCTAAAAATGCCATTTCGGTCATGGACCCATCTTCCTAAAATCAAAAAAGGGAAAATACTATGTCATTTTGTAGCTCTCGGAAAGAGCTTTCTGGAATGGTATGGCATGCTTCCATTGGACTCCCGGATTGAAAGTTATGAAGGTTCGAACGAACAACGCGTAGTCCGAGTGCAAATACTTTAAGACAGTAGGACCCATATTGCCCGGGGCACCCCGAGCAGAAACAAGTACACCTGTGGCTCCCCCCTCTATAAATAGAGGGCTTGGGGTGGCCATATTTGTAAGAAAAAAGGAGAGGAAGCCCTGTCCAATTTACTTTGTACACACTATAAACTGAGTGCTTTCTCATTTTAAACACTTATGATCTTATATATTGCTATATTTTTACCGACGGGAGCCGAGTGTTCATCCCTTTCAAGTAATTGAAGTCTTCTTTGGCAGTCCACTGTAAGCCTTCTTACACACTTTAAAGCCATTCTCTTCATCTTTGCACACACCGTTCTTCACGTTGAGAGTCGTGTTGCGTGTTTATGCCCGAACTTCGGTCTGCGACTTTTAATTCTTTTTGTATATATATATATATATATATATATATATATATATATATATATATATATATATATACTTATATATATATATATATACTTATATATATGAACTGTTGTCGAACTCTTTTCGATGAGCTTGAATTTTACATCTGGAGTGTTTAATGCTTATATATATATATATAGCAAAAAATTGCCGAAATGATAAACCAAGCTGGGATCGATATATATCCTGTGTGTTTACTGCTTTATATATATATATATATATATATATATATATATATATATATATATATATATATATATATATATATATATATATATATATTTCTGTAATGCCTGGAATTTACTTCGTGGCCTTTTATAACTTTCTTTATATTTCGTCCCGCCTGGAGCTTACTTTACGACGGTTGATTGTTTTTACTTCTTTCTTTACATTTCGTCCCGCCTTGAGTTACTTCGTGGCGGTTGATCACCTTTACGACTTTATTTACATTTTTGATCCCCCGTGAAGGTGCTTCGTGGTGGTTGATCATGTCTATATATATATATATATATATATATATTTACCACTTTTATATATTTACATTTCTGATCCCCCATTGAAGTGCTTCGTGGTGGTTGATCCTGTCTATATATATATATATATATATATATATATATATATATATATATATATATATATATATATATACAACTTTTATATATATAACTTTTACAACTTTCATATAAATTGCTACATCATGTGAGCTTAAGAATCATGTGATCACCGATTCAGTAAATTAAATCTAGATTCGGTTCCCATGATGGACATTTTCAGTTGTACACGAGTTGTAAATTATTCGGTACTGCTATGTATATTATTTTCTCGAAGATTCTTCGCATCTCGAAAATAAAAGCAATCCAACCGAACATATAATAAAATGAAAGTATCAAAGGCCTCAATTACTATTGAGCACAAGGGTTTGAAAAACCTCTTTTTATATAACAACACTGCTATATCTTATTTAAAACTGATTTCTTACACAAATTCAAACCCTTTGTATATAGGTGCAAACGAGGCATGACACTACTTTCTAATAATTGCACATTGATTTACACACAAACATTCATATAATAGTTAAATTGAAAAATGGGGGTCACCGTGGTAACACGAATGTTGGGGGGGTGCCTAACACCTTCCCTCTGCATAACCAAGTCCTTGGACCCTAACGAATCTCGGTTTCACAGACCCGTTAAGTAGTGTCAAATCACTGGGTCAATGTGAAAATCTTTTATCGGTTGTGTTGGTACAACCATTTAAAAAAACCAAATGGCGACTCTTAGAGTCAAATCGTCGACATATAAATGTCGGACCTTTTCACAATTTGTTTTTTCAAACAAATCTCACCTAACATGAGAACACCAAAAGACAAGAACAGAAAAGGGACAAATAAAAATTTCGACGTCGAAAGGCCACGAAGTAAATTCCAGGCCATACAGAAATGTAAATATATATATATATATATATATATATATATATATACACCGGATGTGTAATCCAGGCTCAATCAAACAGTGTTTGATGGCAACAACATATATATAAATATTTATATATATAAAAGTAGTAAACGCTCCGAATATAAATCTAGGCTCATCGAACAGAGTTTGACAATAGTTTATATATATATATATATATATATATATATATAAGCAATAAACTTTCTAGATGTAAATCTGGGCTCAATCGAGGCATAACTCGATAATGTTAGTACAAATATATATAAATAAAAATAAATAAAAAGCCACGGACCGAAGTCCGGGCATATGCACATAACACGACTCTCAATGTGAATGACTGTGTGTATCAAAAGTGTGGAAAAGGCTTTAAATAATGTAAGAAGGCTTACAGTGGATTGCCAAAGAAGATTTCAATAGCTTTAAATGGATGAACACTCGGCTCCTGCTGGTAAAACAATAGCCAAATATAAGCTCACAAGTGTTTGAAATGAGAAAACACTAAAGTTATAGTATGTATAGAGCAAATTAGACAGGGCTTCCTCGCCTTTTCTCTATGCAAAATGGCTGATCTAAGCCCTCTATTTATAGAGGGGGGAGCTAAAGGTGTACTTGCGGCAGTTGCAGATACACCTGCGGATGCCTGGGGTGCCCCGAGCTTCGCGGATCTCGCCGTCTCAAAGTACGTACACGCGTGCAATGTGATCTCCGCTCAAACTTTCAGAACTTCAATCCGGGCATCCGATCGAGGTGTATAAGACCTCTTATGACATGCTATTGTCGAGAGCTTACGCAATGACATGGGTTAAGAGGTTGTACAAAGTCGATAAGATGGGACTATGCCCAGGTCTTCAAGCTTTAAATTCTATCCGGTGTGCATTCTTTGTGTAGTTGTCACTCGGGATTGGAGCTATTGGTTCTTGTAAGACATTTTTGTGTGTAATGTATGTTGAAATGTTTGTTGAGATGGCACAATATAAGATCTAGGTGGTGAAATGACTACTTTGCCCCTCACCGGGGTTATCTCCGGTTTGGGCTAATTTAGCAGTCGTTGCTCAGGGTTATCTTTGAGATTGGGCTGTTGCAAGTGCTGAATGCCTGTCCTTCCGGGGTTATCTCCGGGTTTAGAGCTGAGTTCCTTGGGGCTATCACTGAGTATTGAAGCTGATCGCATGGGTTTGAAACAATCATTTTCAGGGTTATCTCCTAAACTGCAACTACATACCTCAAGGTTGTCTCCTAGGTTTGAACTGTATCTCCCAGGGTTATCTCCGGGATCGGATATTAAGATCTCAGGGTTGTCTATGAGATGGAACTAAGGATTTCGGGCTTGTCTCTGGAACTAGAACTGCATTCCTCAAGGTTATCTCCGACGTTGAGACTGAGTTTCCAGGGGTTGTCTCTGGGACTGTGTTGATTTGACTTCCAAGGTTATCTCTAGAAGGCAATTTTGCCGTCCTACACAGTTAGTAATAGGAATGCAAATTTTTGAGTGTCTACAGATGCCCCTCTTTATCTTATTCATGCAATGTAATGACATGGATATGATAAAGAATACTAGACACTTGAAATGCAACTAAGATATTCATGATGCAATGTACTGCAATATAATGTAAATGTATGATGATTGTGGTTTGTTGGACCGTTTTCCAATGGGATATGATAACTGTTTGCTCCCATAATTTGTGATGGGGCCTGAAGTTATCACTAATAACCCTGATGAACTTCTTGGATATGTGCTCCAAAATTCTCAAGAACTTCCAGGATGTTGACGTTGGGGTTATAACCAAATCTTTAATCCTTGGTATAGACTCTCCACCATAGATGTTCCTCTCATATACAAGAGACTCTGAGGGAATGAAGCATTTGTCTGATGACGATTGTGTATAACAGATTCCATCATCATTCCTCCCCAATGAAGATGATCTTCCCTGGTTTGTATCGCTAGGTCTTTCCAATGGTCTATTAAAGTTACTGCCAACATTCTATGTTTGTCAAGGTTGTCTGACCCTCGCTAAAATGTACATCAACGACTTGAAATCCCTGATGGGGATGACGTCAAGGCTGCTTGACCTTCGTTGATATGTGCATCAATGAATGACATCATCGAATGGCTTTCGATGCTTTGATGGGTTTACCTGCCCTGGTAATGTATGAATGTCTTCTTTTCCAGTTTCTATCCATTGAAAAATGACTTATCATATGAAATGCATCAAAACATATAGTAGTGAATATGCATGCTCATATGTCTTGTTAAAAAATATTCAACAAAGTAATTGTTAATATTAAACTATGCTAAACACAATGATTTTAAAAAATTTTACTTTTGAAACAATCTAATTGGTACCTTTTTCTGCTATTTCTTATCCTATTTGAGGATAAATGAGCAAAAGGTAAGAAAACAAAGTAATCCTGGTAAATATGCTACCCATACGGATTATGACTTTGATATGTTCATGCATTATAAGATGTTTATGACTGTGGGTAGGTGTGCTAATAAATTGCCACCTAGTTATACCTATGTGCATGTGGATAGTCCTGTTTACAAAGGAGACTCTGGCAAAATATTCCAAAATTCTAGGCATTGGGTTGACATGCATTTTTAACTCTACTGTAGGTATATGTTAAAGTAATGCATGCATGCATGTAATAATAAAAATGCATTTGAAAAGCTCTAGGTTAGAATTTACCACACCCTTTCTGAGGTGATTTGGAGACTTATGTCCAGATATTATGGATCCGGATCAACCGACTAGTTCTCGTAAGACCACTTCAGGTGTGTGGATGAGGGATTCTGAAGTGCCTTGACCCTGTTCAGTCAGATAACCTCGTCATTTGGTCAAGGCGATGATTCGTCCTGTCCGGGATGATGTACCAGATGTTGAGGACGAGGAGAAGGAAGTACCGGTTGCAGTTCCAGTTCCTGCTGCTAATGCTCCCCTCAGGGATCTTCCAGGCATTGTTGTGGCGATTCCAGATATTTTTGGTGATTTGAGTCGCCACCCCTCAGTTTACTTGCAGGTAAACGAGGTAAAAGCTGGGTTTGAATCTTCCCTTCTTTCCTCTTGAAGAGAAGCAATGATTCTGACTTTGATTTGAATGTGATGTAGGTTCCCGACTTTACGCAGCCTCGAGGGAACTAGTTTAGCAAACACTCCCTGTATCAGGTTCTGCATCCAAATTACCGAGGTATTGTGCATGGTTGGGGCTTTGGGGCGTTCTTTCCCATTACTCCCCGTCATTGTCCCTATAGTTACCTCAGGGCATTGTCTGAGCGTTGGTTTCACCAGACTCAGTCTCTCCATTTGTTGGATTATGAGGTGATGATAACGCCGATGGATTGGTGGTTTATCACCGGTATGGAGTTTGGAGGGGCGCCAGTACCATATACGGCAAACATTACCCCGACTGCCGTTAGATCCTTGTTAGAAGTTTCAGTTGAGGTGCTCAAAGGCATGACCTTTCATACGGGTCCTTTGAACGTAGATGCTATGAGTGGGCTGTTAAGTGAGCCCATGCCCGCTGATGTGAGAGTAAGGGATCACATTCTTCGACGATTATTCCTGGTTATTATCAGGGGTTGTTTCATGGCAGACAACTCTTCCATAGTGTCATTTGCTTTGATCAGCGCCACTCGGGAGGTGGACCATATTGGAGAGTATGATTGGGGCTCCTACACCTTTGCCTATTTCCTCAGGAGAATACGCATACGTTTGTAGGGCTTGACAGAGGCTTGGCTAGGATTTTACTCATTTCTAATGGTGAGTATTTCTCTTTTGATTTCCCATGTACAGGTTAAGAGTGTTCACTGACAGCAGATGTTTGCCTTTATGTTGGCAGTTTTGGGCCTATGATAGGCTCCAATGTTTGCGTCATGTGAGTGTGTTAGGTTTAGAGACCCATCCACGAGAATGGCAATGACATGAATCCATATTGGTGGAGGTTCCTGTAGCTGAGGGTTTCACCCATTATCGCTTATAGTTGGAGTTGTTGACAGCTGATGTCATCACTTGGGTTCCCTACTCCGGGGAACACTTAACCATTGAATTTGAGGATGGATTCCCAACTGGTGTCGAGCAGGTGATATCCACCCGTCGGATTCCTCTCTTCACAGATGGAGGATGAGAGCTCTATTTAGAAGAACGTGCTATTAGGAGCACCATAGAAGAGATTCGTGTGCCAATCTTGCCTCCTTCCAGGCGTTATTGTCCTGTGTTACAGTTGCCTGTTGATGATATCCCGTTGTTGGGCGTTGGTGGCTACACTCTATCAGAGGGTTCATATACCCAGGAGGCATTATACCGTTGGTGGTCCCCTTATACCATCGGAGCCCAAACCCGTGCCACTCAGTTCATGGGAGATATGGTTCCTGGATCCGTGATGATGGCGGATTTGATGGCTTGTGTCAGAGATCCAACTAATTTGATGTGACGCCCCCAAAATAGGGTATACATCACCCATCTTGAGTCGCCAGATACATGGTACATAATTCAAATACAACTTAATAATACAACTATAATGTACAATACGACAAAACATAAACTGTGAGTTTGAATACAAATATTATCTACTAGAGAGTATACAAACTCAAAGGGAGTCCTCATTACAATTATTATCACACTATTTCAGAGAATAGTGAGGACTACTAAAGCACCATCTAGGACCATCACCACGTTCCCCGACTCGTTCCAGCTATATTCTCATTTCCTGAAGAGAACACTGAAAGAAAGGGTGAGCTCAACTAGCCCAGTAAGAAATATTATGACTAAGATAATGCAGAATAAATTATCATTAGCCTTAAACAGTGTTAAAATGATATAATATAACAAACATCAAGTTTAACTGCAGCGGAACAAGCAATCCATTAAAAGAGTCAAGTAGAGAATAAAATCTACTATCTTTTATGATTTAAAAGGTTTTTCATCACTTTTATCGCTGTGACTCAGCTTAATAAATAATACACATCATCGAATCACCCCTGGACTATGGCCAAGGATATTCTTTAGTATCACGACCACAATTATCCATGCACTACGGGCCAAGAATATTTGTGTATTCATTAATGGTCATTATCATGCCAACAACTGTCCATCAATGCACTACGGGCCAATGAGGACTTTTACCACATTATTTGTAACATTACGGTCATGATTACACTGAATAATCCCTGGTCATAATCATATCAAGTCCATCTATGCACCACAGGCCACAGATGACTTTCAAAAAATATAAATATGAGGATGATGACAATGATATAAGAATTCAATAAAACAAGTTCAAGAATTAATTTATCCAGGAACTAATAATGTCCAAATTGTCAACATGATACTGCTTTGTAGAGTAAAATTCAAGAATGCTCAGAAGAATATTTTCATGAAAAGATACTGGATGAAGCGCAAATATTAAGGATATTCCATTAATTTCATGGAGTATAGAAGTCAAAACTTTAACCAACTGAGTATAATAAAGAATGGAATAATAAAAGAAATCACCATGCATGCGGTACTTTGCATAGATAGGTTATTCCAACAGAATACGAAATAACGAAACCAGGTCAGACAAAATTTGCACCGACAGGATGTTCCAACAGAATAATAAAGAATGGAATAACAACAGAAATCACCATGCATGCGGTACTTCGCATAGACAGATTATCCCAACAGAATACTAATATGAATGGAATCAGGTCCGGCGTAGAACAAACATACATGATATTCCAACAGAATAATAATAAAGACGGAACCAGGTGCAGCGTAAAATGCACAAACAGGATATTCCAATAGAATAATAAAGACGGAATCAGGTATGGCGTAAAACGCACGGACAGGATATTCCAACAGAATAATAAAGACGGAATAATAGAAGAATGTCACCAAGTATAGGGTAGCCCGCGTATACAGGTTATTCCAACAGAATAATAAAGAATGGAATAACATAAGTTCTCTTCATGAATAAAAAAGAATAACACCCCTTACGAGTACAATAAATAATAATCCCTACCTTAAGAAGAAGAGTACTGGATATATAAGTAGTGAAGTAGCAGAATACTTTCTTCTTTCTCTCTAGAGTTTCAGTGAATTCGTAGGAAAATAACGAAGGAATGAGCTTCTATTTATAGAAAAATGGACTGCATAGTAACTAACACATGAATGATCTAGATTGATTTACTTTAATCTGATGGTCCATAGTTAAAGTAAAATCTTTTAAATAAAATATAATATATTCTATTTATAATCTAATAAAATGAATAACTTTATAAAAGATTTTACTATGCAAACACTATGCATAATAAAATATAATATATTCTAATTATTGTCTAATAAAACAGATAACTTTATAAAAGTATTCTGTTTTATATAAAAAGATTTTACTATGCAAAATACTATGCAGACACTATGCAACACTATGCATAATAGAATATAATATATTCTATTTATAGAATAACTTTATAAAAGTATTCTGTTTTATATAAAAAGATTTTCTGTATTATTACATTAATAATACCAACAAAACTAAGTGACTTATCACGTAAGCATCAATAATTAATACTGTGTGCTACTATTCAACCACGCGTATTACTGTACTATTAATACTGGGTGTTTCAACAGTTAACTGTAAAAATTCTGCCGTTATTTTCATAAAGTATTATTGTCATTTTCTCAATCCGACAATAATTCTGTTGTGGGGTCCACCAATGATTGTGCCGTTGTACGAATATTCCCTGTTAAGATGAATATTCCCCGACCAATCGAATATTATATAACAACTTGCGTACTTTGCAAAATTTATAAATATTACCCACAACTATAACATTATATCAATTTCACTCCATAATATTCAAAAATAATATTTTTAGAAAATTCAATCTTTATTCAAAAAGTTGGGGATTTACAACCTCCCCTTCTTATGAAATTTCACCCTCGAAATTAGGGTACGTACCTGGTATATCAAAGAGGTAAGGATACCTTGATTTCATTTCAGATTCTAACTCCCAAGTCATTTTCTCAACATCGTGGTTTCTTCACAAAACTTTGACTTGAGGTCTAACTTTGGAGCGTAGAATATGTTCCTTCTTATCCAAGATTTGAATAGGAACCTCTTCATACGTCAAATCTTTCGCTATTTCGTCCGGTTCTAACTCAACAATGTTGTTCGGGTCTTCCACATATTTACGTAACATGGATATGTGAAAAACTGTTATGAACATGAGATATACTTGGCGGTAAAGCGAGTCTATAGGCCATAGTTCCTACTCGATCGAGGATTAAAAATGGGCCGATGAATCGAGGATTGAGCTTTCCTCTATTTCCAAATCTCGTAACTCCTTTCCACGGAACAACTCGTAATAACACATGATCTCCTATATCAAAATCCACGTTCTTTCGATGAAGATCAACATAACTCTTTTGTCGATCTTGTGAGGTCTTTATACGTTGTCGGATTGTTTGAATCTTTTCCGTAGTCATACGTACCAACTCTGGTCCCAACAACGTTGCTTCACCAACCTCATCCCAGCATACTGGAGAACGACACTTTCTTCCATATAATGCCTCGAATTGAGCCATGCCAATACTTGGTTGATAACTGTTGTTGTAAGAAAACTCCACTAATGGTAAGAACTTGTCCCAACTTCCCTTGAAGTCAAGGACACAAAGTCTTAATAAATCTTCAAGAGTTTGAATAGTCCTCTCTGATTGTCCGTCCGTCTGAGGATGATATGCCGAACTAAATCGTAAATCTGTTTCCATAGCTTTTTGTAAACTAACCCAAAATCATGAAGTGAATCTTGGGTCTCGATCAGAAACTATGGATACTGTAATACCTTATAGTCTTACAATCTCGTTTATGTACATACGAACAAGACGTTCAAGTGTATAAGTTTCTCGTATTGGTAAGAAATGAGCAGATTTGGTCAATCTATCAACAATGACCTAAAATGCATCAATGCCTTGAGAAACCTTGGGAAGACCAAGTAACGAAATCCATGGTAATGTGCTCCCACTTCCATTCTGGAATTTCAAGTGGTTGCAATGGACCTTTTGGTACTTGATGCTCCGCCTTGACTCGTTGACAAGTTAGACACCTTGAGATAAACAGCGCTATCTTTCTCTTCATATTGCTCCACCAAAATGTATGACGAAGATCACGATACATTTTGGTACTCCCAGGATGGATTTCAAACGGTGTGTTGTGCGCCTCCAACATGATTTTATACTTTAACTCATGATCGTTAGGAACACAAAGTCTGGAGTTGACTCGAAGTATTCCTTCATCATCAATTCTTACCTTCGGCATCGCACCTTCTTGCACTTTCTTCCTCATACGCATCAGCTCCGGATCTATAACTTGAGCATCTTTAATTTTATCAATTAAAGTCAGTTCTACTCGTATATTCGCCATCATCACATGGGTCCCTGGAGTCTTTATCTCTATCTCCATCCTTTGCAAGTCATACAAAATGGGCTTTTACGTTGACAATATTGCACTCGTACCCGCATATGATCTTCTACTCAATGCGTCAGCTACCACGTTTGCTTTTCCAAGATGGTATTGGATGGTATGATCATAATCTTTTAACAGTTTAAGCCAACGTCGTTGTCGCATGTTGAGTTAATTTTGAGTGAAGAAATATTTGAGGCTTTTATGATCCGTAAAGATCTCCACTTTCTCCCCATACAAGTAATGCCTCGAAATCTTTAGTGCGAAGACAACAACTGCCAACTCTAGATCATGAATAGGATAATTCCTCTCATATTCTTTGAGTTGTCGTGAGGCATAGGATATGACTTTCCCATGTTGCATGAGAACACATCCTAACCCTTTGCCCGAAGCGTCACTGTAGATGACAAATCCCTCCGAACCAGATGGTATTGTCAGAACAGGTGCTGAAATGAATCTCCTCTTGAGTTCTTGAAAACCCTTCTCATATTCCTCGCTCCAACCGAACTTTGTATCTTTCCTAGTCAGCTGAGTTAGTGGAGTAGCGATTCGAGAAAACCCTTCTACGATCTCCGATAATAACCAGCTAAGCCGAGAAAGCTACGTACTTCAGTTACTAATTTAGGTTGTTCCCAGCTTTGAATATCTTCAATCTTTGCTGGGTCAATAGATATTCCATGACTTGATACCACGTGCCCAAGGAATGATACTTCCTCAAGCCAGAACTCGCATTTCTCAACTTGGCATAAAGCTTGTATTCATGAAGCTTTTGGAGTATCAGCCTCAAGTGTTGCTCATGATCTTCACGGCTTTTGGAATAAATAAGGATGGCATCAATAATGACGACCACAATGTGATCCAAATATTCCTTGAATACTTGGTTCATCATATCCATGAAGGCAGCAAGAGCATTAGTCAATCCAAAGGACATGACTAGGAATTCATAATGCCCATACCGAGTTCTGAAAGCCGTCTGTGGAAAGTCATCGGTTCTAATCTTCAATTGGTGATATCTGGAATGAAGATCAATCTTTGAAAAGAATTTGGCTCCTTCCAATTGGTTAAACATGTCATCAATACGTGACAATGGGTACCTATTTTTGATGGTGACATGATTCAACTCCCGATAATCAATACAAAGTCGCATACTCCCATATTTCTTCTTCACGAATAGAACAGGAGCACCCCAAGGAGAAGTACTATGGCGAATAAAGCCAATTTTTAACAATTCCTGCAGTTGAGTCTTTAACTCCTGAAGTTCAAAGGAGCCATTCGATATGGGGCTTTGGAAATAGGTTTTTTACCAGGTTCAAGGTCGATACAAAATTCAATTCCACGCTCTGGGGTAGGCCAGGAAGTTCTTCGGGGAATACGTCAGGAAATTCATTAACATTAGAATTATCATTCAAAACTGACGTATTTTTGTTTAGATCCATGACATGAGCTAAGAAAGCTTAACATCCATTTTTCAATAAACGAATAACTTTATGGCTTGAGATGACAGTAATTGATTTTAATGGTTTGGTGGCTTGAATTCGCATAACAGATTGGTTAGGAATATGAAAGCTAATAACCTTACGAAAATAATCAATTTTTGCATAATGAGTAGTTAACCAATCAATCCCAAGAATTATGTCAAATGCAAGTATTTTTAATGAAATAAGATCGACAGGTAATGTGAGGATACCGATTTGAACCAAATAAGACTTATAAACAGTGGATGTAATGAAGGTTTCTCCCAACGGAGTTTCTACAGATAAGTCAAAGTCTAATTTCTCCGGAGTCAAATTTAATCGTTGAGCGCAAGTAGGAGAAATAAAAGAATGGGTAGAACCGGTATCAAATAAGGTATAAACTTTGCTAGAGTTTATGATAAGCTTACCCGTGATAATCTCATTTGGGTTCCTTGCTTTCTGGGAGGTCACAACAAACGCTATCCCTTGTACTACCGGCTTTAACTTTTCTGGGACAGCCTTTGGTGCCTCCATCCTGGCTGAACTTGTCTTCGGTGAATGACAAAATCGGGTTAAGTGACATTCTCTTCCACAATTATAACATTCTTTGGACAACATCACGCAGTTTGGACTGATGTGTCCATCCCCTCCGCATTTGAAGTTTATGATAGGTGGTCATTCTCCTTCCTTAACAACGGGTGCTGGTGCTGACGTCCTTCCATCATTGTTGAATCTCCTTTTCTTGAAATGTCCATTTTTACTGTCTTGACCGTGATTACCATCGTAGTGGTTACCATTTCTGGTATGTTGATTCCCTCTACGTTTGTTGTCACCGTTTCGATGACTGATACCACTGGTATTTTCATGCTTTCGGCTGCTTTCTCTTGGTTGCGTTAACTCGTTACCGCACTCCAATAACTGAGCCCTATTTACAACATCTGAGTACAAACACAGTTTATGAGAAATAAGATATTGACGTATCTCCGGTTTCAAACCTCTTAAACACATTCACGTCATTCGTTCCTCATTATCGACAAAATGGGATGCAAATCAGGATAACTCCGTAAATTTAGCCTCGTATTGCGACACAGTCATATTGTTTTGTTACAATTTGATAAACTTCACTTCTTTTATGTGACGAATACTCTCGAGAAAGTACTTGTCATTGAATAGCTCTTGGAACTTCTCCCAAGACATCTTGAGTGCTTTAGGCTGGGTACGTTTTACAGATTCCCACCAGTAATCTGCCTATTCACGCAACATGAAGGTGGCGAAGGGAACCTTTTGCTCCTCAAAGCATTCCAAGACATCAAATATCTTGATGATATGCTTTATCAATGCTTCCGCCTTAAGTGGTTTTGGCTCTCCAATAAACTTTGGTGGTCCCAGCTCCTTGAATTGTTTAGCGGTGACCGTTCGAGAGTTTCCAGTGTTTCCACCTATATTTTGGACAGGAGCCACTCTCGCTTGATGTTGCATGAATTGCATAAAGCCTCTGAACAATCCACCATTCATCATTTGGTCTGTGTTGTTGTTTGCATGAGGATTGTTTCCTTCCTGATGCACATTATCCTGATTATTGATATGTGGAGATTCAATGGTCTCTTGTGTTCCATTGTTATTCTCAACATTCTCGGATGTCATTTTCATATACTATCCCAAAACAAAGGTTAATTAACATATAACATATTATCCCTATACTTTGACCGACCAATTAAATACCAAATAAACTTAGGTGGGTCATACTATCGAAGGAATTCTCCATCTCTCCCCTCCTAGTTCTAGTCTCACATCTTAGCCAGGGATCATATCCCTAAGCTTTGATACCAACTGTGACGCCCCCAAAATAGGGTATACATCACCCATTTTGAGTCGCCAGATACATGGTACAGAATTCAAATACAACTTAATAATACAATTGTCGTGTACAATACGACAAAACATAAACTGTGAGTTAGAATACAAATATTATCTACTAGAGGGTATACAAACTCAAAGGGAGTCCTCATTACAATTATTATCACACTATTTCACAGAATAGTGAGGACTACTAAAGCACCATCTAGGTCCATCACTCCGTTTCCCTACTCGTTCCAGCTATATTCTCATTTCCTAAAGAGAACAGTGAAAGAAAGGGTGAGCTCAACTAGCCCAGTAAGAAATATTATGACTAAGATAATGCAGAATAAATTATCATTAGCCTTAAATAGTGTTAAACTGATACAATATAACAAACATCAAGTTTAACTGCAGCGGAACAAGCAATCCATTAAAAGAGTCAAGTAGAGAATAAAATCTACTATCTTTTATGATTTAAAAGGTTTTTCATCACTTTTATCGCTGGGACTCAGCTTAATAAATAATTCACATCATCGAATCACCCCTGCACTACGACCAAGGATATTCTTTAGTATCACGACCATAATTATCCATGCACTACGGGCCAAGAATATTTGTGTATTCATTAATGATCATGATCATGTCAACAACTGTCCATCAATGCACTACGTGCCAATGAGGAATTTTACCACATCATTTGTAACATTACGGTCATGATTACAACGAATAATCCCTGGTCATAATCATACCAAGTCCATCTATGCACTACAGGCCACAGATGACTTTCAAAAAAATATAAATATGAGGATGATGACAATGATATAAGAATTCAATAAAATAAGTTCAAGAATTAATTTATCCAGGAACTAATAATGTCCAAATTGTCAACATGATACTGCTTTGTAGAATAAAATTCAAGAATGCTCAGAAAAATATTTTCATGAAAAGATACTGGATAAAGCGCAAATATCAAGGATATTCCACTAATTTCATGGAGTATAGAAGTCAAAACTTTAACCAACTGAGTATAATAAAGAATGGAATAACAAAAGAAATCACCATGCATGCGATACTTCGCATAGACAGGTTATTCCAATAGAATAATAAATAACGGAACCAGGTCAGGCGAAATTTGTACCGACAAGATGTTCCAACAGAATAATAAAGAATGGAATAACAACAGAAGACACCATGTATGCGGTACTTCGCATAAACAGGATATTCTAACAGAATACTAATAAGGACGAAATAAGGTCCAGCGTAAAACGCACAGACAAGATATTCCAACAGAATAATAATAAAGATGGAACCAGGTCCGGCGTAAAATGCAAAGACAGGATATTCCAACAGAATAATAAAGACAGAATCAGGTCCGGCGTAAAATGCACAGACATGATATTCCAACAGAATAATAAAGACGGAATAATAGAAAAATGTCACCAAGTATAGGGTAGCTCGCGTATACAGGTTATTCCAACAGAATAATAAAAATGGAATAACATAAGTTCTCTTCATGAATAAAAAAGAATAACACCCCTTACGACTACAACAAATAATATTACCTACCTTAAGAAGAAGAGTACTGGATATATAAGTAGTGAAGTAGAAGAATACTTTGTTCTTTCTATCTATAGTTTATCTCTCTAGAGTTTCAGTGAATTCGTAAGAAAATAATAAAGGAATGAGCTTCTAATTATAGAAAATGGACTGCATAGTAACTAACTCATGAACGGTCCAGATTGATTTACTTTAATCTGAAGGTCCATATTTAAAGCAAAATCTTTTAAATAAAATAAATATATTCTATTTATAATCTAATAAAACGAATAACTTTATAAAAAATTTACTATGTAAACACTATGCAGGCACTATGCATAATAAAATATAATATTTTTAATTATTATTAATAAAACAGATAACTTTATAAAAGTATTCTGTTTTATATAATTAAAAAGATTTTACTATACAAAATACTATACAGACACTATACAACACTATGCATAATAGAATATAATATATTTTATTTATAGAATAACTTTATAAAAGTATTCTGTTTTATATAAAAAGATTTTCTGTATTATTACATTAATAATAATAACAAAACTGAGTGACTTATCACGTAAGCATCAATAATTAATACCGTGTGCTACTATGCAACCATGCGTATTACTGTACTTTTAACACCGTGTGTTTCAACAGTTAACAGTAAAACTTCTGCCAATATTTTCATAAAGTATTTTTTGTCGTTTTCTCAATTCGAAAATAATTCCGTTGTGGGGTCCACCAATGATTGTGCCGTTGTACGAATATTCCCTGTTAAGACGAATATTCCCCGACCAATCGAATATTATATAACAACTTGCATACTTTGCAAAATTTATAAATATTACCCACAACTATAACATTATATCAATTTCATTCCATAATATTCAAAAATAATATTTATAGAAAATTCATCTTTATTCAAAAAGTTGGGGTTTTACATTTGACTTAGATTGACAGTTTGACCCAGCAGTTGGACCGGGAACATATTTTCATCCGGTATTTAGGCCGAGATCCTTCAGAGGCGGATACTTTTGATCCTTCCAACTCAGGTGTTGGCCCCTCAGGTGACCCATACGGCTTTGCCGATGAAGAGCCTCCACTGTATAGGCCTAACATCCCTGTTGATGGAGATCTAGTGACTCATGAGGAGTTACATCAGGTGGACAGGATTGATGATGTGGATATTGTGACACCCCCAAATCCGGGTACTTCGATTCCACGGGATTTGGTGTTCACTATACAAATATCATCTATCTATCTACCCAAAAAAATGCAAACCATGCAATAGATAGAAATAAAATCTTCCCCTTAAGGGTTACAACATCCGAATAATAATAATACAATCTCAAGTTAAACTAACCTTAAACATATGTGCGGAAATATAAATAATAAGTCTTAAACAACATCATTAACTCAATAACATTAATACATCATCAAATAAAATAACAAGTCTTCATCATTTGCTAACTTTGCCCTTGTTTTTACTAGTGGAAGGTTCATCGGTTCTTTCGTTCTTAACTGCAATGTTATTATTAAGCAAGACTGAGCACTATTGCCCACAAGTATAATAATGAAATAACAGTATAATAACATGCTAGTAAATCAAAGACATCTGAATAAATGCTCAACTTTTGAATCAAGAATGAATAACAAGAATCAAAAGAATTATGAGGGTCATAAGACCTTGAACTATGTCCTAGGTTATCAAGGGTTATACTTGAAACCTTTAACAGTCATAAGAATATGGACCTTTCTACTCGTACTTAGGGGGATCAGCGCTTAGTACCATACTGTTCACAATATCTTAATGCTAACGCATAAGTAAATCCCTTTGCAGGGTTGTTCATCTCAGTTTGGCATTCGAGTCCGCACCAAAGGAAGTTTGGTTTGGATAATTCATCAAGGGTTCTGAAATTTATAACGCTCATCAACTATGGACTAGTCGAATCAATAAGGGTTTGCTAGTTTAATAAGGTTCAATAATAAGGATATTCAAATTGAATAATAATCTCAGGAAGTATACAATAGGACAATTATTGTATAACTGAATCATGCTTTGAAAAGATAACCAATCTTTAATATAACATTTGATCATGAATAATAGTAATGATAATTTACTCGAGGTAATTAATAAACTTGAACAATAATGACAAGTAGGGTTAGGAAACTTGCCTCGTGCGTAGATTACACTTTAACTAAGCACGTTCTTTGAATTAAATCCTATATATCATTCACATTCACAATAACAATTAATTATAACTTAACTAATAATCATAAACTCATTCTCTTTGTCTACTTTGATTATTTAACTATACTTAGTTAATTTATCACTTTGTCACATAATTTATACTTAATGAATAACAAGCTTATTATGTATTCAATAATTCTATCCATATGTAATTATGTTATTAACATGTTAAACAACTCTTTTATCATCATATTATACTTCTAACATGTTTAATGTTCATTAAATTATTTTACTAACACATTGTTAGACTTAAACATTTTAAAAGTACATTTCTGAACTTTCTGGAGAGTGGCGCTGCGGCGCCACTTTTATACTTGATCTTCGAGCTGCGGCGCGATAGCGCAGCGGTCAGACTCTTGGCGCTGCTGCGCAGTGGGGCTGCGGCTCGAGACTTGGCGCTGCGGCGCGGTGGCACTGCGGCGTGGGACTTCAGTTCTGGAGTTGGCGCCGTGACGCGAAACTCCAGACTTTGATTCACTGTTCGCTAAGAACACAGAGTTCAGCGAAAAGGACACTAAATTAACATACCCACATGCTACGATTTATACATAATCAATACCCAACAATAATAGAACGATTTTATTATATTAAAACACATAATTACAGAATTAAAAATCTATAATTTCACTGACTATGATGTTTTTGAAGGTTTTGAAAATAAAACATGAAAATTGACACTACGGATTCGTTATAACACCGAATCCGTTCGTTTAAAGTTTGGTCTTTTCGTATCAACATTTATAATAATATACGAGTGTAAAATTTAGAGATAATATATGATCAATACATAAAATATCACGTATAAGACCATAAGGCCAAAACCCATACTCTGTGATTTTGTAGAAATCATATACGGTGTAATATTATGAAACTGATGATAGGGAACCATCTAATATGTAGACACTCGAAATTTTTTGTACTACTATTACTAACATCGCAGGAGGATAAATTCTTCTTTTAAGAGAGAACCCTGAAAGACAATCCAAATCAATACCGGATACTACCGGAAGTTCAGCATCAACCCCGGATCGTAATCTGGGAGTAACGATTTCAACCTCGATATAACCTTGAGACCTGCAGATACAATACCAAAACACATCGGAGAAGACCGATTAATCTTGGAGATAACCTCGAGGTATCCAGTCTCAGTCCCAACCATGGGAATAGCCACCAACCTTGGTGATAACCCCAAGGAATGCAGTTTCGGAGATAACCCCAGAAATGCTTAGCTTCAAATTCCATCAGCTTCAATCTCGGCACTCACAACGAGATACATTGTACCAACCCAGTAATAACATCGGGAAGACAGACACACCTCAAAGATGACAATGAGGACCTTCAACAAATGCAGCAGTCCAATCTCAGCGAAGTCTGAGCAACGTCTGCATATCGGCCCAATCCGGCAGTAACCCTGATGAGGGGCAACATCGCTATCTCGTACAACATGATGCCACTTCTCGTCTCTACACAACAATGTCCCACAAGGCTAACCAATCCCGAGTGACTATTGTGCGGGGTAACGGATGAAAGTTGAAGCTTGAAGACCGGAGGGCATCGTCCCATCTTCAAAGACTTCGTACAAACTCTAATCCCATGTCATCGTACAACTCTCGACAACGGAGGTCCGAAATACGTCATGTATACCTCAAAACAGATGCCCGGATTGCACTTATCAAAATCCAAGTGGACATTACAGTGCCTGAGTGCACGTACTTCGAGATGACCCGACCCGACAGAATCAGGCCGACCCGACCCGCCTCTGGTACACCTGCGGCACCTTTTGACTATAAATAAGAGGCTTAGGGTACTGATTTTTAAGAGAAAAAAGATGGGGAAACCTTGCACAATTTGCTCTACACTTACCACACAGTGTATTTTCTCACTTTCAAACACCTGTGAGCTCATATATAGCCTCTTTTGTACCCAAAAAAGCCCAGTGTTTACCCACTCTAAAGATATAGAAGCCCTTTTTATCAATCAACTGTAAGCCTTCTCACACACTTTAGAGTCTTTCTCTTCATCTTTGCACACACCATTCTACACGTTGAGAGTCATGTTGCTTACTTTTGCCCGGACTTCGGTCCGTGGATTCATTCCAGTCTATATATATATATATATATATATATATATATTAAAGCAGTAAATGCTCCAGACCGACGTCTAGGCTCAATCGAGGCATAACTCGATAATGTTAGTCAATATATATATAAATATATATATATATATATATATATATACTTATATATATCAACTGTGTGTCGGATGTTGTTCGATGAGCCTAGACTTCGGTCTGGTGCGTTTACTCGCTTTATATATATATATATATATATATATATATATATATATATATATATATATATATATATGAACTGTGGTCGAACTATGTTCGATGAGCCTGTATTTTACATCCGATGCATTTATTGCTTTTATATATATATATATATATATACATATATATATATATATATATTTATTTATTTTGTCCTTCCTGGAGTTCCATTCGTGGCAGTTGATCGCTTTTACAGCTTTCTTTACATTTAGTCCTGCCTGGAGTTTACTTTGTTGCAGTTGACCGCATTTACAGTTTTATTTACATTCTGTCTCGCCTGGAGTTTCCTTCGTGGCGGTTAACCGTATTTACAACTTTATTTACATTTCTGATCCCCCATGGAGGTTCTTCGTGGTTGGTGATGCTGTCTGTATATATATATTTATCGCTTTTATATATATACCTGCTTATTGCTTTTATACAAATTGCAATATTCTGTGCGCCTAGGAATCATGTGATCACAGATTCATCTCATTGGATCTAGATTCGGTTCCCGTGATGGACATTTTCAGCTGTAAGCAGCTTGTAAATTATTCTTCGATGTCTATATTTCCTCAGATGGTTTCCATACCCACGAGGAAGTTGGCATTATTTTTGGATGTATTATTTTTCACACGGATGCCTCGCATCCGTGAAATAAAATCAATCCAGCCGCTCACTTAATAAAAATGGAGGTGTAAAAGGTCTCAATTCCTATTGAGCATCAGGGTTTAAAAAAACCACTTTTATAAAACATCATTGCCATATCTTGCTAAAAACTAAATTTTTACATAAATTCAAACCCTGTGTATATAGGTTCGAACGAGGCCTCACACAACTTTCATATAACTGCACATTAACCCACACACTCATATAATAGTTTCTTGAAAAAAGGCGGTCACCGTGGTAACACGGATTTTGGGGGGTGCCTAACACCTTCCCCCCCCCGCATAACAAGTCCCCGGACCCTAAATGAATCTCGATTTCGCCGATCCGTATATTTGTGTCACATCACTGGGTCAATGTACAAACCTTTTCTCGGTTGTGTTGGTACAACCATTTAAAAAAACCAACTGGCGACTCTTAACAGTCCCATCGTCGACATTATACATGTCAGAACTTTTTCACTTGTTTTTTTAAAGAAATCTCACCTAAAATGAGAACACCAAAGAACAAGTAACGGAAAGGGACACCCAAAAATCTCGACGTCGACAGGTGGCGACTCTGCTGGGGACCTCCAGTAAGAGAACTTAAGCCGCTACTACAATTTTTTCAAAATTGATTATATGCTTGTGTGTGGATGTTGCATTTACATTGGATGAATGTGTACGAATGCATGTCTTATATGAGCTTAGTGCTTTGCATCATATCTACGTGTGATGTTAGTGCTTCGCACTATAAACTGCTTATGATATTAGTGCTTCGCACATGTCATCATTTCATACGATGAGACACGATGTATGTGAATGTATGTTGTGTGGTCCCTCCACCGGGAGGCTATCCCGTCAGTGTTTGATTACTGGACTCGTGAGAAGACTAATTCTCCGAGGCTCAGGAAAGGTACCACCCAAATTCGCTCCAGTTGAAAGACCAGAATAACTTCCCGTCTAGTAGATTGCAATGATTTGGGAACCTTCATGCCAAAAAGCCGCGAGAGTAACCTAAGATAGGTTAGCCTCTGATAAACCCAAAACAAAGGAAAGTCTCTTCATGCTCTCATTTTAATTACTTGTAAACACAATTACTTGTAATTTCATTCCACATCTATCTCCATGTAATGAGAAATATGAAGCAATATGTCCACGTACATGCTACAAACAGCTGATACCCATTTTGCAGGATAAATTCCTAAAATGGACACATCACATCACATAACATGTCATTATACACCTTCCCTAAGGACTAAACTATGCTAATCTTTCGCAGGGAATCAATCGGACCTACTACCCGGTCAAAGTCCAAAAAGGCAACAGGCCTACAGTCAATCATGTCGTCATCCGACCAGACTGAACTTAATCCAGTTTCTCGCAAAGAATTCGACGGGTTAAGCAAACAAATTACAGATTTGGATGTTCTATTAAAATAATTACACCAGTCTACACAGGGTCAGAAAATACCCGTATATACTAAGCCCTCCACACAAGGAGGAATTCCGGTCATTACCATACCAGAGCCACAGTTGGAAACGACCAACAAAACGCAGGATGCTACCCATTCCACTGGAAATCCAGACAATGGTGACATCAAAAAGAAAGTCCTCCAAATGGAAGTAACCCTTCGCGCTATCAAAGGAATTGGAACACACGGGAGTGTTTCATATGCTGATCTATGTATTTTTCCTGGTGTTCACTATCCAGAAAAATTTAGAACTCCTGACTTTGAAAAATATAACGAGTTAGGGGATCCTTATACACATTTAAAAGTCTTTAGTGGAGAACTGGGATCCTATGCAGAGGATGTAAAACTCAGAATGCAAATTTTCTAAAAGAGTCTAACTGGAGAAGCCCATTCGTGGTACATAAGATTAGACAACTCCAAAATCCAAAGCTGGGAAGAGCTAGCGCATGCCTGCCTCACTCAATACAGTTTTCAAACTCAAATGGCTCCTGATCGGTATCAGATTACCAAGATCAAGAAACAGTCTAACGAGTCTTTCAGTAAGTATGCTCAAAGGTGGAGACGCCTGGCTGCCCAAGTTAGTCCTGCCATGTCAGAATCTGAAATGGTCATGACATTTATAGACATACAAGAAGCTCCCTTCTATGAGAGAGTTTTAGCCGGCATCGGCAAACCATTTTCTGAAATGGTTAAGCATGGGGAGATGGCTGAAATGGGGTTAAAATCATGAAAGATTAAAGACCTAGCCGCAGTCAAAGCTATTGCTGATCACATCCAATCTGGAAATTATGGGAACAACCCCATGAGGGTCCATAAAAAGAAAGAGGAAGATGTTTCCCTGATACTACAGGGGCAAAAAGGCAATCAAAGTATGTGTCCATTCAAAGGAGAAACTACACTCCTTTTCCAGCACAGTATGCAAACTATCCAGTACCAAAAGGTGGAGAAGTCAAATGCCATCAAGTGTTTACACCCTTAGGGCATACCCTCGAGAACATTCTTAATCTTCTGACAACACAGAAGAAAATTACGCATCTTCTTCCACCAGCCAGCCCTAATGGACGGGTTTCAATGCTGCTAGGAAATGTGTTTATCATGTCGGGGCACCTGGACATGATACTCAGGATTGTTGGGTCTTGAAACACAAGATCCAGGACCTAATAGATAATGGAGAGATCTTAGTCACCAAACCTGATCAGCCTCACGTAAAAGACAACCTTCTTCCTCAACACAAAGAAGAAGAGGTCAACATGATTAATTGGAGCAGTGGACAGAGTTCTAACTTCAGCTGTGATTCCCCCCAGACCATCAAAGACGGTGATGACAGATGGGATTATTCTAAGTTCCAGTTCACAATGGAACGAAAGAAGAAAGCTCTCTGCAAACAAATTGAGCAATTGGCGAAACTGGTGACTTATCAGCATCAAGTGACTTGATAATTAATCAGCCAAGAGCATGCCAGTCTCCTACCAATCGTCATGAATATTCCCTCGTCCCTTTCATAAAATGAAATGCTGGAAGACAAAGTGATGAAGAGAGCAAATGCCAAAGCCCGTCGGGATTTCGCCAACAAACGAGAATTCACCTATTTGGGCCAACCCATGGAGGAAATCCTTCACATGTTAATGAATGAAGGAAGGATCAGTTCCCTTCTACCTCCAATCAACCCCCGTTCGGGATGATACAACTCTGATGGAGTATGTCAATACCACTCCCAGTCTCGCGGTCACAACACAGAAGAATGTTGGGCACTCCGCCACCTTATTTAAAATCTAATCGACAATGGTGTACTGCGCTTGGCAGATAACGACACTGTGTTACGTGCAAGTGAGAATGCAGGCCCTACTAAGTGGAAAAGTGTGGTAGCAGTTATATCCACTGAAGCTTAGGGGATTAATACTTTGCTCATAACACCAATAATTCAGCTCAAATGAGGAAACAATCCTTTGAAAGTGGTCGCTCCCGAGCCAATCAACTTGCCATGCAGAGCACAATATCCTATTGTTAGCTTGTGTAAGGTTCCGTGGAATTATGGAGAAGGTGAAGGATCAACCTCACATACCACTGCTGCAGTGTCGAAGGAAAATCCACTGTATCTTCCCCATCGGGTGATGAACCCCACCACCAAATCAAAGGGGAAAATATCCATGGAGAAGATTGAAAAATTCCTCCGTGCTATGGGTCATAACGAATCCTCGGTGGTTTTAAGCTTGAAGGAAGCTCCACCACAAATATCAATTTTGGACTTGGTCCTAACTTTCGAGAATCACAGGAAGGTCTTGTTAAAGGTTTTGGAAGAAGCCTATCTTCCGACATCAGTGGATACAGAAAAATTTCAACACATGGTTGATCACATTTTCAACACCAATGTGATATCCTTCACTGATGATGACATACCATCCGAAGGGATCGGTCATTGCAAACCGTTGCACATTGCGGTTTTGTCCTCCGAATATATGGTGGCTGGAGTCTTAATAGATGGAGGTTCTTCTCTGAATATCTGCCCATATGCCACCTTTGTGAAGATGAATACCAATCTCAACCGAATTCGGAGTAGCCATACTATCATCAAAGCTTTTGATGGAGCCCGCCGTAACTCGGATTGGAGTAATTGAGCTACTAATCAAAATTGGCCCTCATACATTCTGCGTATCCTTCCATGTGCTCAAGATAGATTCGGGATACAACCTGCTCTTGGGACGACCATGGATCCACATGGTAGGGGCAGTCCCCTCCACCCTTCACGAACAATTGAGTTCATTATCAACAATAGCCTGGTCACGGTCAACGTTGAATAGAGATTCCTCAGCACGGGGACATTCCGTTCATCAATGCCAATGTAGACGTAGAACCAGTCAGTTTTTATGCTTTGGAAATAAGCAACACCCAATACCACGCTATTGGAGCACCACTGCCCGAACCCCACATTTCTGCTGAGGTGATGTCAGCCACTCAAGAAATGATGTCGTTGGGTCATAAGCCAGGACAAGGGTTGGGTAAAGATGGCCAGGGTATCCAGTACCCCATTCGATTAACCAAGCAAGTTGGAACAACTGGACTAGGCTATTCTGCCAGCTCTAGTCACAGGAATCCTCATAAGCATCAACAGATTCTTTTAGCTTCAACCATGTGACGTTCAGCTTCGCCTTCAAACTCCGAGTCGGCACAACCTCCAGTAAAGGTTCCAGCCAATGTCATGGCCATGTTATTTCCTAGGCATACCAACAGATATAACCCAGATGATGATTGCCCTAACGTAATGGCCATCATTCAGGACAAGGAGGATGATGACAATCCCTCCATCACTGCGGTCCACCCGGACTTTACCCTTACCAATTGTAACAGCATTCCTTGCTTTGGTCGACAAGGGTAAAGCGGACAGAAATTTTTTTCTGCCCTGTATATATAATAACTGTTTACTTTTCTGTACAGTATTAGCAGTTTATTTTGCCAGTATATGCTAACACTATGTGTGATCAATGCATTTCATATATACTAAGTGAAAGCATATTTTGTTTTAGGACACTAAATTTAGATGTGCTTGTATTTGCGGATACGTTGCCTCTCCTACGCAAGGATTGTGCCTTTGATGTAGAGATGAATTTAGCCTTGATGGATCTCCAGGATGACATTGAGGTGCCTCTAGAAATTCAAGAATGGGTCAAAGACAAACCCAAACTTAACCTTGATCGAACCACTTTTTTCAATCTCGGAACCTTAGAAAGCCCTAAGTTAATCTAGATTGGTTCAGACCTTACCCCAAACCAACGGAATGACATGGTTACGCTATTAACCCAATTCCAGGATGTGTTTGTATGGTCTCATGAAGACATGGTAGGTTTATTCACTGACATTGTCCTTCATCGCCTTCCCATTAAAGAGGGATTTAAACCAGTTAAGCAAAAGCTCAGGCGATTGAAACCTGAATGGAGTTTAAAGGTGAAAGAAGAAATTATGAAACAATTTCAAGCGGGCATCATCATGGTATCTACATATCCTGAGTGGATATCCAACATTGTACCCATGCCTAAACCTGGAGGGAAGGTGCGAGTTTTCGTGGATTACCGGGACTTGAACAAAGCTTGCTTAAAAGATAGCTTTCCCGTTCCATTTATCCACTTTCTCATTGACAATACTGCGCAATACGACATGTACTTCTTTGCAGATTGCTTTGCGGGGTACCATCATAACATGGTTGCTGAGGAAGATCATGAAAAGACTAATTTCATCACTCCTTGGGGAACCTTTTGATATAGACGGTTGTCATTCGGCCTCATCAATGCCAGAGCTACTTATCAACGACCTATGATGACTCTTTTTCACTACTTAATGCATAAAGATATTGAGATCTACGTGGATGACATCATTGTTAAGTCCCAGAAAGAGGATGACCATCTAGACCATCTCAGAATGTTGTTCAACAGGTTGCGTAAGTACACCTTGAAGTTGAATCTAGCTAAGTGTGCCTTTGGCGTTAAATCAGGCAAGTTGCTCGAATTTCTAGTCAGCCACAAAGGGATTGAGCTGGATCCTGCCAAAATCCAAGCCATCATAGAAATTCCCATTCCTCAGACAAAGAAGAAAATATGGGGATTTTTGGGAAGGATCAACTTCATCAGCAGGTTTATCTCCCTACTCACAACAACCTGTGAGCCAATCTTCAGGTTATTAAGGAAGAACTCCTCCATGAAATGGAATGATGAGTGCCAGAATGCCTTCCTTACAATCAAGAAACAGCTAGTCAAAGCTCCTGTCTTGGTACCACCCAGGGATGATGTTCCTCTGTTCATGTATCTGTCCATAAGTGACAATGCCATGGGCTGTATGCTAGACAGAAAGACGATAGAGGCCAAGAACGAGCTATCTATTACCTCAGCAAAATGTTCAGCAGCAGTGAACACAAGTACACTCTGATCGAGAAGATGTGTTGTGCTTTAGCATGGGCTTACATGAGGTTACATCATTACCTACATGGTCACACAACCCATCTCATATATCGCGTTGATCCTCTCAAGTATGTGTTCAACAAACCCGTGTTGAATTGCCAGCTGTCCAGATAGCAGTTAATCCTACAACAATTTGACATCGTATATGTGACTCAAAAGTCCATCAAAGGCCAAGGAATTGCAGATCAACTGGCCGCCGCACCTTCAGGGGATTTCAAACCCTTGGAAACATATTTCCCCGATGAAGGAGTAATGACAGTACAGCAACACCATCAGTACGATACGCACCAATCATGGAGGATGTATTTTGATGGAGTTGTTAACATGGAAGGTTCTGGAGCTAGATCAATTCTATTATCTGATACGGGGGAGCAGTATCCCGTTGCCGTCAAATTATAGTTTGTCAGCACCAATAATACGGCTGAGTATTAAGGTTGTCTCATGGGGCTAAAACTTGGCCATTCAATAGCCATCAAGCGGTTACCTTTCCTTGGAGATTCGGAGTTTATAATTAGACAATCCAACGGAGTCTATCAAACCAAGGAACTACATTTGTTGCCTTACCATCGGCAGATTTTGAGGATAGCTTTGGACTTCGAAGAAATCTCCTTTCTACACATTCCTCGTAATAGGAATGATTTCACGGACGCATTAGCAACTTTGGCCTCCATGATTCACATATCAGACAAGGAACACTTGCCAAGCGTCACAATTGCACTGAACAAGGCCCCAGCCTATGGGAATTACATTGGAGAAGTATCAGATGAGCTACCTCCCATCCAACCTCCTTGGTATCAGCATATCAAGGAATATCTGCGAGATGGATCTACACCCGCTGAGGCGAGCATGACTGAGAAAAAGGTGGATCCATCGACTTGCTATGAAGTTCTACCTGAGTGGAGATGAGCTCTATAAAAGAGATGCAGGACTAGGTCTCCTCAGGTGTCTAGACAAAGATCAAGCCCATAGGCTTAAGGATGAAATCCATGGCGGAGTCTGTGGCCCCCAAATGAGTGGCCACCTCCTTGTCAAGAAAGTCCTCAGGACGGGACATTACTGGCTGTCTCTCAAAGCTGATTGCTATGACCACGTCAGAAGATGCTATCAGTGCCAGATTCAAAGGAATGTTATACATTCCCCTCAACGAGAGCTCCACAATATGAGTTCGCCTTGGCCCTTCTGAATGTGGGGAATGGACGTTATCGGGCCCATCGAGCCTAAAGCCAGTAATGGTCACCGATTTATCTTCACCATGATCGACTGCTTCACCAAGTGGGTCGAAGCAGCCTCCTTCCCCAGGGTCACTAAAGAAGTCATCATTGCTTTCATCAGAAACAATGTCATTTGTCGATATGGACAACCAGAGGTGATTGTGTCAGACAATGCCAAAAACCTCAACAACAAAATGATGGAGGAATTATGCAGTAGATTCCACATCAAACATCTTAACTCTGTCATCTATCGTCCGAAGATGAACGGTGCTGTTGAAGCGGCTAACAAAAATATCAAAAAGATTATGCAAAAGATGTCAGCCAACCACAAAGATTGGCTTAACCTATTGCCTCTTACTCTGTTAGCCTACAGAACTTCAATGCGTACTTAAACTGGGGCAACCCCCTACGCTTTAACCTATGGTATGGAAGTAGTGCTCCCCATAGAAGTTAAGATGGAATCTCTCAGAGTGTTGATCGACGCTCAGCTGGATGAAAACCAATGGGTACAAGACAGGTATCACCAATTGTCTCTAATAGACGAAAGGCAAACTGCGACTATCTTCCATGGTCAGCTATATCAGCAAAGGATCGCCAGATCCTACAACAAAATAGTCCAGCTACAGCAATTTAAACAACATAACTTGGTTCTGAAGAAGATTCTTGATAATCAAGATCAGCCCAAAGGAAAATTCGCTCCTAACTGGGAAGGCCTGTTTATTGTCAAAGAAGTATTGATAGGAGGCTCTCTCAGATTACAAGAAATGGACGGCGATGAATTTCCACAACTCATCAACTCAGACACCGTGAAACGGTATTATGTTTGAAGTAACCAGCAAACACCCTGGTGCATCATCATCAGGTCACCAGTCATTCCGGTTCTTTAACCCTTTACCACCTACAACTTATGTACACTTTTCCCCTCAGGGAAACATACTCTTCAAGCTAGCAGTCTGGCTTTGTCCTTTGTGCTCATACAAGTTAGGTCATCCCACCAAGGATTTAACCTCTTGCGTTTGCAGTTTGGCTACCCATACATGGGATCAAACTTCTCTTGCCTGCAGTTTATCCTCAACCTAGGATTAAACTTTCTCCTCCCCGCACTCTGACCTGCACATGGGATTACGCTTTTCTTCTCGCCCTGAGGGGCGAACTACGTCGACCTGATCTCCTCTTCAATAGGAGTACGTAGGCAACCATTTCATATGGCCCGGTCACAATAAAACAAAAACAACAAAAACATTTCTACCCTCTTCTCCTTACAAAACAAAAACAACCAAAAACATTCCTACACCAAATCAGCCATATACAGCGTTGAACCTCTTACACCAGGTTCAAACTACGCAAACCTGATCTCCTCTTTAATAGGAGTACGTAGGCAGCCATTCATGGTGGGGTCTCAACCCCTACCAAAACACAAACCATTGTTAACGGGTGTTAGGATTCCCTTTCAATCCATTATATGTCATTTGGCTTCAGACCAAAGGGATGGAATTACCTGAACTCCTCCCAAATAAGAGATTCGGTGACCATCTAAGCCGCGGTCATACCTCGAAGAGCAATACTAAAACATAAGAGGTGGAATTAACGAGGCTTCTCCTAAATAGAAGTATTGGCGACCATTTGTGGTGCGGTCAATCTCAGAGAGGAAAGCCACACTCCTCTCCACATTTCCATTCAGAAACAAGTCCCAAGACACCAAAAATGGTAGGGAGATACATAGATCGATGATCCATTCTGAATTATCCAAAGACAGCTCAATGTCCATCCACCAAGGAAGAATTCAAAATTCATCAAGATCACAAGCCCTGAAGCAGCATGCAAAATATCAAGCAAATAGCAAGGCATATCTAAAAGGGAAGTGATCCAAAAATATATTTCCCTATCATATATAATGCTGTTTGATATATATATATATATATATATAATGTGAACTGTACATGATAAAATGGCTAAGCTAGTTTGTGCAGGTAAATACAAGCTCTTCTACGAATCAAGGTACATGCGAGCTAGCAAAACCAACATGGCATCCCTCTCAGATGAAGGAGGTAAAGCTGTAGTCTCCTGGATAAGAATATCCAAACGACCCAACAGATCTGTAGCCATCTGCATGATGACCATATGCTCATCGATATAAGCGCTCATCTCTGCGATCATACCAGTGGTAAGGGACCTCGCTGCAGTACTATCTATGACAGCCACATCCCGGACAGTTATAGCACTATCCCGCGCAACTATCACTGCGTCTCTGTCTGACCTAGCCTCATCCCGCTCAACAACAGCGGCATCTCTACGAGCTAATGCTTCGTCTCTCTCTAATAGGGCAGCGTCCCTCACATCAAGAGCAGTCGACATCATAGATCGAATCTGGTCTCTCTCAAAGGTCATCAGATGAAGGCTCTACTCTAAATACTGTGCCGAGTGCTGGATCACAAAAGTACTGGTACTATGAGAATCCGGAAGAAATGTTGGCAACCCAACAGCGGTATCCTCCTCGATGTAGGTATCAATGTCCTCTATAGGCTCTAAATCATCTAACTAAATCTCCGGTACTGCAAATACTGCTGCAGCAGATAAAACCTCCATCTCCATCCATGCGGAGTACTCTGCGGAATAACCAGGACGACTGGCAGGAAAAGCAGCTAGCTTACGCTGATCCTAGCAAGCGTATACATGAGATCGGTCCTCGGCTGAGAGGTATCAAAAAGCTGAGCACTGACCTGCCGCCCTCTCGAAAGGATAAAAATTCTGGAACTAGTCAAACTGCGACATCATGGCCAATGGATGATAAGTCGTCACGCCCCTCAAGCCATCTAAAGGGAGGAAATCCATGCCCGGAGCATTAGTAATGAATCTGTATGGTGAGTAAAGCCCCGAGCACAACAATATGCTAAATGGATCTCGGATATCTGCCAAAAATGCGGACTAGGACTGAGCATCTACACACTCCGACGGCTGAAAGGAATACGACATAGCCACCTCATGGGAGAAACAATACTCGTGTCGTCTAAAGGTACCAACCGGTCGCAAGTGTGACATAAACCACACATACAGCATTGCCAAACTCCAAATAAACACACCTGATGGGTAAGTATGGCAGTAAGACGCTGATCTCAAGGTCTCTGCCACGATCATAGGTACAATGGTATGACCCTCCCTGAGAGCTCTCATCGCCATGATAATGCCTATATCTATCTCATCCATGTACCGCGGCATGTACATGTATGGCAGTAAACATAGTATTAGTACATCAACTCTTGCCGAACGCCAATGATCCTCCGACACGGTGAAATGCCCTGAATGTCGTGAGTAGCTATCCTCCGCACCAAATCTGTCACACAGAAAACGCTGAGAGATCACATGGACAGATGTCAGCTCATCCTGCACCACTATGCGCCTCAATCCGGTGAGAGTCATGAATCGTCTACTCATGTCTCCCAAAGCCATGTGTACGCAAGTTCGGTCTAGGGGCAGCATCGTCAAACTGGCATACTCCTCCAGAGTAGGAGTCAACTCATGGGTGCCAAAGCGAAATACCTGCCTATCAGCTAGCCAATGCTTTAGCATCCCATCTACAAATCCTGCAGGAACCTGAAATGCCAAAGGGTCATGGTATGCTACAATAACAGATCTACAGTCACCCTATCTGGTGGTGACATGCTATCGTACCACGAGCGCATACCCAATGCCACTACTGGCGCTGGGGTATGATCTATACGGCTAACTGTCGAAGAAGACATCTGTGCGGGCCGTGTCATAAGAACATCAAAGGGTCAATATCGAGTATCTCTGGACATACATACATATACATAACATGATATATGCATAACAGATAATGGATGGCAATATGATATAGGGAGTGAAAAAAATGGTGCATACATTCCTAAATATATCATCATCTAATACATCAGCTATATACAGCTACAAGTACATGAAAATGGGGCACAAATGCCCTACTACTAACAGAGGCTTATCTAAAGATATATCGAGAATGGGGAACAACCACCCAATATCTAACATAGGCCTATCAAAAGATATAGCGAGAATACACATTAGAAGAAGACAATGGTCTCGATGTCCACATCCTCAATCCTGTCCACCTGATGTAACTCCTCTTGAGTCACTAGATCTCTATCAATAGGGATGTCAGGCCTATAAAGGGGAGGATCTATGCCGGCAAAACCAAATGGGTCGTCTGCGGAGCCAGCACCTGAGCTGGAAGGAACAAATGTATTCGCCTCTGCTGGATCTCTGACCAAATGCCTAATAAATATCTGTGCCCGATCCAACTGTCGGGTTAAGCTATCAATCTGGGGCATATGGGTTGGAGCTCGAACACAAGCTACCCAATCCGTCATCATCAATGATCCAAGAAACATGTCCCCCATAAACTGTATGGCACGAGACTGGGCCCTAATAGTGTGAGTGATCCACCAGCGCTGGAATATCTCCTGAGTACATGGACCCTCAGATAAATCAAAATCGTCAACTCCCAACAATGGAATATCAATGATGGGTGACTGTGATATAGGCCAATGGCGCCTAACAAGAGGCAAGATCGGTATATGAATCTCCCCTGTGGTGCTCCTAATAGCACACTCTCCTAAATAGAGCTCCCAGCCTCCATCGATGAAAAGAGGAAATCTTCGGGTGGAAATCAAATACTCTACTCCAGTAGGGTGTCTATCCTCAAAACCGATGATCAAATGATACCCTGAGTATGGAAGCCATGTGATGGCATCAGCCATCAGCAACTCCAGCTGCATACGGCAATGTGCGAAGCCCTCAGATACAGGGACCTCTGGAAAAATAGAATGGTGTCATCGTCATCCTCGTGGATAGGTATCTAAGCCTAACACACTCATAGGACGCAAATATGGAAGCCTCTCATAGGCCCAAAACTGCCAACACAATGGCAAAACATCTGCTATCAGTATACATTCTTAACCTGTGAAAGGAAAAAGACAAGAGAAATACTCACCAACAGAAACGGGTAAAATCCTAGCCAAGCCTCGGTCAAACCCTGTGAGTGCAGACGCATGCCCCGGAAGAAATAGGCAAAGGTGTAAGAGCCCCAATCGTACTTTTCTATACGGTCCACATCGCGTGTAGCACTGACCAAAGAGAAAGATACCGTGGAAGAGTTATATGCTATGAAGCAGCCTCGAATGATCATTAGGAACAATCGCCGCAGAACGCGATCCCTAATCCTGACATCATCAGGCATGGGCTCACTCAATAGCCCGCTCATAACATCTACGCTCAAAGGACCTGAACGGACAGTCCTACCTTTGAGCGCACCCGCCGGAACTCCTAACAAGGACCGGATGGCAGCAGGGGTGATATTCGCCATGCAAGGCACTGGCTCACCTCCAAACTCCATACCTGTGATAAATCACCAATCCATAGGTGTTATCATCACCTCATAATCTAGCAGGTGGAGTGACTGAGTCTGATGAAACCACCGCTCAGACAATGCCCTGAGGTAACCCTAGGGACAACGACGAGGAATGATGGAGAAAAATGCCCCAAATCCCCACTCATGCACTACTGCTCTATAATCAGGATGAAGCGCCTGGTACATGGAGTGGATGCTAAACCAGTTCCCCCGAGGCTGTGTAAAACATGGAACCTGCATGATGCACAGATCAACATCAGAACCCTTTTAATCCTCATCAATAGGAAAGAAGGAAGATAAAGTCTAATGTCATACCTCGTTAGCATTCAAGTACATCGATGGGTGTCTCCCCAAATCACCTAGCAACTCTAGGTTCACCACCTGGATGCTCGGAAGCTCCCTGCAAAGGATATGTACAGCAGGAGTGGGATCCTCAATATCCACCTCCTCGTCCTCAACGTCTGGAACATCTACCTGGATGGGACAAATCACAGCCTCCACCAATCGACGAGACTATCTGACTGAACGGGGACGAGGCACTTCAGAAGCCCTACGCCGTACGCCAGAAGCGGTCCTGTAAGAACTGTTCGGCTAATCCGAATCCATAATATCTTGACAATAAGTCTCCAAATAACCTCAGAAAGGGTGTGGTATTTCCTTACCTGGAGCTTTCTAAAATGCCATATATGACTATATGCATGCATGCATTTACTTTAACATATAATAGAGTTAGAATGCATGACTACCCAATGCCTACATTTGGAAAAATTTTGCCACAGTCCCCTTTGAAAATAGGACTATCCACATGCGCACAGGCATGTCTAGGTGGTCATTCAGTAGCACACCTACCCCAAAGTCATATACAGAATATATGCATAAAAAATCGAGAACATCATGCGTAACGCCAACCTCAATGCTAGGAGTATTTTGCCTTTCTACCTTTTGCTCATTGGACCTCAAATAGGACAAAAAATAGCAGAAAAAGGTGCCAATTTGACTGTCTCAGAAGTCAATTTTTTTTACATCATTATGTTCAGCATGGTTTAATACTAACATTTTCTATATTGAAGATTTTTTTCCTAAATCATTTGTGCAAACATAATCATTACTATGTGTTTAGATGCATTTAGTGCAATATCTCACAATCTAACGGACATGAACTGGAAAAAATACATACATACGATTACCTGGATAGTGTAGAACACTTGTACGGTGACAGAATTTAGTAGAAAACAGCCCGAACTCAGCAAATCTGGAAGTGGCTCACAGTTTTTCTAGAGAAAAACAAGTTGAAAGTGACTTGTGAAGGCAGGCTGTTGGGATTTATCATCCACGCCTGGCCGCAGGCTCACCTGCGGCTCCTCTATATGGGCCCCACCCCTCTAGCTCGTTCTAGTTCGAGTTAAAACAGAGTTCTTACGGGCTAGAAAGGTCAAATAAGGAATAAAAATGCCACGAGATTGAGCTAAACAGCATACAATCCTGGTCTTCTCAGATGAGACTTTAAATCTGTACATCACTCATTGGTAGTCGCCTGAACACAAGGTATACTCTGCCGATGACCTCAGTTGTCATAAATCACATACGGAAATACCTTATATAGGTCTGATGCCGCAGACTCCAGGTCATTACAACGTGAGTTCCCGACGGGGGTTACAACGTGAGTCCCCGATGAGGGTTACAACGTGTATCTTCGGCGGGAGTAGCAACGCATGCTCAGCCGTTGAGACACATATCAACGAAGGTCAAGCAACCTTGACATCATTTCAGCCGATAGCGTTTAAAACTATTAGAGCTATAGAGTTATTCGAGGTTCTTGTACCCAGCTCCTCATATTCCTCAGCGAATCCCCGGCGGGGGTCACAATGCAATGCTCCGTTGATCTACACGTCAGCGAATGTCAAGCAACCTTGACGATCTCCTCACAAAGTTTCAGCCGTTGATTCACACGTCAGCGAAGGTCAAGCAACCTTGACAGTATATCCCACAGGATGTTTCAGCCATTGATTCATAGGTCAACGAAGGTCAGGCATCCCTGACAGCATTTGTTGTTGGCAGTGAATCCAACAGAATCATGACATATTCTGGAGATACTAACCAGGAGAGGTCAACATTATCCAAGAGAATAGATGATGGAATATGTTATACACATCCTCAAACAGATCAAGCTTTATCCCCACAGAGCTCTTACACATAAGAGATACCCCTTCAGTATCAAGTCATTATCAAGAACACAGGAATTTGGTGATAACTCCAACACCAATATCCTAACAAATTCAGCTTGCACATCAGATCTGGTCAGCATTGCCAATCCCCAGTTGGAGCAACAGGGAACCAGCAATCATCCCCAGCGTGTTGGGCCACAACCCCGTACACATGAATTATATATTTTCATCATGTTACTATCCACAGTACAATGTTTATCTTATTACGTTTCAAGTGTCTAGGATTCTTTATCCTACCCATGCATCGCCATGCATGAGTATGATAAAGAAGGGCATCTGTAGACACTCAAAATTTTCTATACTACTGTTACTAACATTACAGGAGGACAGATTCGTCTTTTAAGAGAGAACCCTGAAAGATAATCCAAATCCATACCGGATACTACCGGAAGTTCAGCATCAACCCCGGATCGCAATCTGGGAGTAACAGTTTCAACCTCGGATATAACCCCGAGACCTGCAGATACAATACCGGAACACATCGGAGAAGACCGATTAATCTCAGAGATAACCCCGAGGTATCCAGTCTCAGTCCCAGCCATGGGAATAGCCACAAACCTTGGTGATAACCCCAAGGAATGCAGTTTCAGAGATAGCCCCAGAAATACTTGTTTTAAATGCCATAAGCTTCAATCTCGGCACTCATAACGAGATACATTGTACTAACCCAACAATAACATCGGGAAGACAGGCACACCGCAATGATGACAATGAGGACCTTCAACAAATGCAGCAGTCTAATCTCAGCAAAGTCTGAGCAACGTCTGCTTATCGGCCCAATCCGACAGTAACACCGATGAGGGGCAACATCGCCATCTCGTCCAACACGATGAAACGTCTCGTCTCTACGCAACAATGTCCCACAAGGCTAACCAATCCCGAGTGACTATTGTGTGGGGTAACGGATGAAAGTTGAAGCTTGAAGACCGGAGGGCATCGTCCCATCTTCAAAGACTTCGTACAAACTCTAATCCCATGTCATCGTACAACTCTCGACAACGGCGGACCAAAATAGGTCCTGAATACCTCAAAACGGATGCCCGGATTGCACTTCTCAAAATCCTAGTGGACATTACAGTGCCTGATGCACGTACTTCGAGACGACCCGACCCGAAAAAACCGGGCTGACCCGACCCGCCTCTGGTACACCTGCGACTGAGCCGTAGGTACACCTGCGGCTACCTTTTGCCTATAAATAAGAGGCTTGAGGTGCTGATTTTTAAGAGAAAAAAATACGGGGAAACCCTGCACAATTTACTTTGCACTTGCCATACAGTGTATTTTCTCACTTTCAAACACCTGTGAGCTCATATATAGCCTCTTTTGTACCCACAAAAGCCTAGTGTTTAACCACTCTAAAGATATAGAAACCCTTTTATCAGTCATCTGTAAGCCTTCTCACACACTTTAGAGTCTTTCTCTTCATCTTTGCACACACCCTTCTACACGTTGAGAGTCGTGTTGCATGCTTTTTCCCGGACTTCGGTCTGTGGTTTCATTCCAATCTGTATATATATATATATATATATATATATATATATATATATATATAATATATACTTATATATATCAACTGTGTGTCGAACGTTTTTCGATGAGCCTAGACTTCGGTCTGGTGCGTTTACTCGCTTTTATATATATATATATATATATATATATATATATATATATATATATATATATATATATATATATATATATATACTTATATATATGATCTTTGGTCGAACTATGTTTGATGAGCCTAGATTTTACATCTGGTGCGTTTATTGCTTATATATATATATATATATATATATATTTATTTTGTACTACCTGGAGTTCCCTTCGTGGAAGTTGATCGCTTTTACAGCTTTCTTTACATTTAGTCCTGCCTGGAGTTTACTTCGTGGCAGTTGACAGCATTTATAGATTTATTTACATTCTGCCCTGCCTGGAGTTTCCTTCGTGGCGGTTGACTGTATTTACAACTTTATTTACATTTCTGATCTCCCATGGAGGTGCTTCGTGGTTGGTGATCCTGTCTGTATATATATATTTATCGCTTTTATATATATACCTGCTTATTGCTTTTATACAAATTGCAATATTATGTGCGCCTAGGAATCATGTGATCACAGATTCATCTCATTGGATCTAGATTCGATTCCCGTGATGGACATTTTCAGCTGTAAGCAACTTGTAAATTATTCTTCGATGTCTATATTTCCTCAGATGGTTTCCATACCCGCGAGGAAGTCGGCATTATTTTTGGATGTATTATTTTTCACACGGATGCCTCGCATCCGTGAAATAAAATCAATCCAGCCGCTCACTTAATAAAAATGGAGGTGTAAAAGGTCTCAATTCCTATTGAGCATCAGGGTTTAAAAAAACCACTTTTATAAAACATCATTGCCATATCTTGCTAAAAACTGAATTTTTACATAAATTCAAACCCTGTGTATATAGGTTTGAACGAGGCCTCGCACAACTTTCATATAATAGCACATTGACCCACACACACCCACACACTCATATAATAGTTTCTTGAAAAGAGGCGGTCACCGTGGTAACACGGATTTTGGGGGGTGCCTAACACCTTCCCCCCGCATAACAAGTCCCCGGACCCTAAATGACTCTTGGCTTCGTCGACCCGTATATCAGTGTCACATCACTGGGTCAATGTGAAAACCTTTTCTCGGTTGTGTTGATACAACCATTTAAAAAAACAAATTGGCGACTCTTAACAGTCTCATCGTCGACATTATACATGTCAGACCTTTTTCAATTATTTTTTCAAACAAATCTCACCTAAAATGAGAACACCAAAGAACAAGTAACGGAAAGGGACACCCAAAAATGCCGACATCGACATAATACATAAAGAAACACCTTAAAACAACATCTTAACACATATATGTCCATAATTCATACTCCTTTCAATTTACAAAGACTTTATAGTAAACTTTGAAAACCATGTTTATGAAAACTCAAACAACGTAAAAACAGAATTTGGTTAGGAGAATTTACCTAGAGTATAGATTTAGAAGAGATGATCAGTGGTGATCCTTTCACAAGTATTTGTTACACACTCACAATTTTCTTCACAAAATCACAATTTTCTCTCTGTGAACTCTAACTTTTGTTTTCCTGATTATCTAGACTTAGAAATAAGAATACGTATATAATACTAGAACTGACTTGTTGAGTGGTCAGTTAACCCAGTAATGGGTAACTGCTCTCAACTCATACTAAGGCCATGTTTGGCTAATCTTAATATATTTCAAAACCATTTAATTTAATAAAGCTTTATCATATAGTTTAATTAATGTCACACTCCTTCATAAAATAAATCAATATCTTAATTAAATTTACTTTAAATAAAATATAATAAATTTTCATAAATTCACATAGTCACATAATTAAATTTCTCATTAATAATTAATGTCAAATTATTAACTCTCTAATTAATAATTAAATTAATTAAAATAACATCATACTTAGTAAAATATTTCATTTAATACAATAAGCTCACATAATGATATACTTCGAATAATAATTATTCTCTTACATTAATTTAATAAATGTAACACATATAATTAAAGTAATTTACCACAATTGCATCAATTAATTATTTAATCCAATAATTAAATCATCGAAAAATATTTATTTAATTTAATAAATATTAAAATTAATAACAAAATTCTCATTCGTCACATCTTTCCCCCCTTAAAAGGATTCTGTCCCCAGAATCACGACTCAATAAATTCAACCCGTTACATTCTTCCCCCTTATAAAGGTTTTGTCCCCAGAATCGCTTACACATAATTAAGTAAATAAATGAGGGTAATTTTTCATCATATTCTCTTCGAGTTCCCACGTAGCTTCTTCAGCAGTTGTTGTTCCTCCAAATTACCTTAACAGAAGGTATAACTTTATTTCTGAGAACTTTTTCTTTTCGGTCGACAATTTGGACAGGAATTTCTTCGTAAGATAAGTCTTTCTCAAAATGCAGGGGTTCGTATTCGATTACATGCTAGTAATCGGCCTTGTAGGGTCATAACACAGAAACATGGAAGAAGTTGTGGACATTCTCGAGTGATGGAGGTAAGGCTACCTCGTACGCGACTTCTCCAATTCTACGCAATACTTCAAAGGGTCTAATAAATCTTGGGCTCAATTTCCCTTTCCTTCTGAACCTGATCTTCCCCTTCCAGGGAGAGACCTTCAAGAAAACATAACTACCTGATTCAAACTCGATATTTTTACGATGTGGATAAGTGTATTTCTTCTATCGATCTTGAGCCGCTACCAGTCGTGCTCGGATCACTTTGACTATTTATGCCGTCTGCTGTACCAATTCTGGCCCTAGCAATTGTCTTTCCCAAACTTCATCCCAATAAAGTGGAGTTCTGCACTTTCTGCCGTATAACGCTTCGTAAGGCGGCATGCCAATACTAGCGTGGTAACTGTTGTTGTAGCCGAACTCTACTAACGGTAGGTGGTTATCCCTAATTTCCTTTAAAGTTCATCACAGGCTCTTAACATATCCTCTAATGTCTAAATCATTCTCTCACTCTGTCTGTCTGTTTGTGGGTGGTATGTTGTACTCATTCGCAGTTGCATACCCTTGCATTCCTGAAGACGTTTCTAGAAATTCGATTTGAAGCGTGGATCCCTATCCGAAACAATTGATACAGGATCTCCGTGCCTCGAAACAATCTCTTTCACATATAACCTATCCAACTGATCTAAGTTGAATCTGATTTTTATTGGAAAGAAGTGTGCTGGATTTCGTCAGTCGGTCAACAATAACCCATACTGCGTCGTAGATTTTTTGAGTCGTCAGAAGGCCAACCACGAAGTCCATTGTAATATGTTCCCATTTCCATTCTGGGATCTCTAACGGTTGTAGCAATCCACTAGGTCTCTGATGTTCCGCTTTCACTTTCTGACAGGTCAGACACTTGTCAATACATTCTGCAACATCTCGTTTCAAATTCGGCCACCAGAAATGTTGTCGAAGATCATGGTACATCTTGGTACTACCAGGGTGAATCGAATATCGTGAACTATGAGCCTCGCTCAAAATATCTTCCTTAATCTTTTGTACTGGCGGTACCCAAATTCCACTCTCAAATCTCAGTATTCCTTCCCTATCCATCTTAAATCTTGGTTCGGTTCCTTCAGATATCTTCTTTGTCACCTTTATACATTCTTCGTCCTGAAGCTGAGCCTCCTTTACTTTATCAAGTAGAGTTGTACCAGATTGCATCTGAAATAGCTTCTCATCGATCTTTATAGGATACTTCACTTCCAACTCCAGTTTCTCCATTTCTGTAATTAGCTCCTCCTGAGCAGTTAACATCATCAATTTCTCACGAACCTTTCTACTTAAGGCGTCGGTAACTACATTTTCTTTACCCGGATGGTATAAAATCTCACAGTCGTAATCTTTAATTAATTCCAACCATATTCTTTGACGCATATTCAAATCCTTTTGTGTAAAAATATATTTCAAACTCTTGTGGTCTGTATATATTTCACACTTCTCCCCGTATAGATAGTGCCTCCAAATTTTCAAAGAAAAAACAATTGCAACTTACTCCAAGTCGTGGGTCGAATATCCCTTCTCGTAATCTTTCAATTGTCGTGATACATACACAAATACTTTGACGTTTTGCATCAGCACACAGCCAAGTCCTTTATGCGACGCATCACTATAAACAACAAAATTTCATGTATCATCCGGAAGAGATAACACAAGTGTCGTACTCAACCTCTTCTTCAATTCTTGAAAGCTTTCCTCACACTTATTCGTCCAAACAAATTTCACAGCTTTTCGAGTTAAATTCGTTAACGGAGTTGCGAGCTTGGAAAAGCCTTGTATAAAACTTCTATAATATCCCACCAATCCAAGAAAACTTCTTACTTCTGACGGCATTCTCGGCTGATTTTAATTAATCACAGCTTCTACTTTGGATGGATCTATCGAAATTCCATTTTTATCGATTACGTGACCAAGAAATTGTACTCGCTCGATCCAAAATTCGCATTTCAAAAATTTAGCGTACAACTTCTCCCTTCTCAATACTTCCAACGTTAACCTCAAATGTTCTTCGTGTTCTTCTTTGGTTTTGGAATATACCAAAATGTCATCTATAAATACCACCATAAATTTGTCCAAAAACGGCTTGAACACACCATTCTTTAGTCCCATAAATGCTGCAGGAGCATTCATTAGACCAAACGACATTAATAAAAATTCGTAGTGATCGTATCGCGTTCTGAACGCTGTCTTCGGTACATCCTCTAGCCTCACCTTCAGTTGATGATAACCGCTTCTCAAGTCTATCTTGGAAAAGTATTTTGCTCCCTTCAACTGATCAAACAGATCATCGATCCTTGGTAATGGATATCTATTTTTAATCGTGACCTTGTTCAGTTCTCTGTAGTCAATGCAGAGCCGCATGTTCCATCTTTCTTCTTTACAAACAACATCGGCGATCCCCACAGCGTTACGCTCGGTTGAATGTACTTCTTGTCCAATAATTCTTGTAGTTGTACAATTAATTCCTTCATCTCTACTAGTGCCATTCGATATGGTGCTGATGAGTGAGTTTTATACACATTTTGATGAGTGAGTTTTATACACATAAATTGGATACATTCGGGCTTAATTTATTGTTGTTCTCAAGTCTTTTAAGATGTTTTTATGTGTTTGTGTCTATTCATGCATGTTTTATATTGTTTTGTAGGATTTGGGACAAAAGTTACATGGATTGACGTTCGGGGTGGCTAGATTCGCATTTTCGGCTTGCCATTTACACAGCAGTCACTTCAGAGCTAATTTGACTATAGCTCCGGACATTATTTCGTAAAACTTCAAGAATGAAAGTTGTAGATCTACTTTTCCTCTTTCCAGAACATCTTGAATCATTTAAATCGGAGTTCGGACGAAGAAGTTATGGCCGTTTTCCCAAAGGACGTCGGAGCAGAAAATGTTAGACTTTGGGCCAGCGCCGGGGCGCTCGTTTTTAGCTTGATACCAGCGCCGGGGCGCTGGGGGGCAGAATCCCAGCGCCGTGCCCAGCGCCGGGGCGCTGGGGAAGGGCCTGGTGCGGGCCTGGACGCGTTTTGGGCGAATTTTGACACCTTTTCGACTCCAAATAGGATTGGGTTTGTTCCTAAGCTAAAAATTAGACTTGTAACCTATAAATATATGATGTAAGGCATAAAATAAGAGGGGATTACATAGCTTAGCTTGGGGATTACATGGGATTACATAGCTTAGCTTGGGGATTACATAGCTTAGCTTGGGGATTACATAGCTTAGCTTGGAGATTACATAGCTTAGATTAGAGATACACTCCATTAGATTAGAACATAACCCTAGTTCTTATTAGTTTTGGAGATTGAAGCAACTTGGAGACCATTGAAGATCAAGAGCAAGAGAAAGAGGGGAGCATCAGATTTGTTGACAACAGATTCTATTCTCTTCTCTTATCATACTTTTATCTTTTAATGTCTATTCAGTTGTGGATTCTTGGTTTCCATTCATTAATTATAAACTAACTTCTTTCCTTAAGATTTCAATTGAACTTTTTATGGCTATGAATTAGTTATTCATTATATTCCAGTTATTTATGTTAAAGTGAGTTGTTTATCTTGTCTTGTGCTTATTGCTTAATTATCTGATCAGTAATTACTTTGTTACTCTAGAAGGAATTGGAAGAGGAATTCTAGGGTTAGAACTGGGCATGATATCATGTGACTTAGTTATTTGCAAAGTGAATAATTAGGTTTGTGAATTGAATGGAAATATATGTTCATCGAGTGTAACACATAAGGAATTGGGATTGGAAAGAGTTTAATTCAATTGTTTTGCATAGGAATATAGCAAGATTAATCTGGATTAAATAAAAGGCAATTGATCACTTGGAAAAGGACTTTTGGCATTTGAGAATTCCTGTTAACAATTCAGTAGGCATAATAATTGGGATAATTGGATAATTGATTTATAATTCATAATTGGGGATATTGAAGTCTTAATCTTTATTTATTTGAATTCATTTATAAAGTAACATAGTTTTAATTGGTTAATTTATTTTTCTTAATTAGAAAAATCACAATTTGAGATTGTTTAAATAAAATTAGTTTGGTTAAGAATTAGTACTTGGTGATTTTTATTAAATAATTCCTCGTGGGAACGATACTTTTCTTATCACTTTATTACTTGTTGACCGTGTATACTTGCACGTATTCATTGATTGCGAAATCGATCAACAAGTTTTTGGCGTCGTTGCCGGGGAATTAATTTAGTAATTATTTACCAATATTAATTTCAATCAAATTAGTCTTAATTTAAACATTTTTATTTTTATTTTTAATTCTCTTTCTATATTTCTCTCTTTTCAGGTACCATGGATGACTTTGTGTATCAATGGACATACACGAACACGACTCAACCAAGGGGAGCGGAGATTGACAGACTCGAGAAACTTTCTGCATTGTCAGCACAGATTGAGACACTTTCGAGGATGTTTGAAGCTTTTGAAGCTCAGCGTCATCAAAGTATGGCAGTTACTTGTGATTATTGTGCTGGAAATCATATGAGTCATCAATGCGCCATCAGTTTCGAGCCGGTACAGTATAGTGGTGATTACCCCAATAATTATGTCTATCCTAACAACTATCATCAGGATTGGGGGTATCACCCGGATTTTTCATGGAGTAACAATCAAGATCAATTTTATGCTCCAAGTCCAACATACCCACAGGATTTCTTGTGTCCACCTCCACTACAACAGGAAGAACATTCAAATTGGGAGGAAGCCTTGGAAAAATTTATTAAAGCTTCTAAAAAATGGAATGAGGAACAAGACATGAAAATGAATCAAGTAGAGCTGAATTTGCAAAGCCAAGGGGCATTGATCAAGAATCTGGAAAATCAAGTGGAACAGATAGCACATGCGTTGAACAACCGTCCTCAATACACCTGGCCCTATGACATGGATTTCGAGACTGATGGTGAGCCCGAGCCAAATCTACAACTGGATGAGCCACGAGATGAAAAAGAGGAGACAAGTGGGGATAATGACAACAAGGTCGGTAAAGAACTAATTGTGAGAACCAATGATGATGAGCCAATATTATTTATGCCTCAAGTGCCTTCTCCTCCACAGTTCAAGAGTCCGGTTAGATTTGCAAAACCTTGTCCGATTGGTAGTCATGTCGTCGGCAATACTCTCTGTGATGTAAAAGCAAGTACACCTTCGAAACCATGGTGCGATGAGCTAGGAGAAGATAGAAGAAGAAATTTTTGTGTCTGACAAGCCTCAATTCCAGAATATATTCGCAGACACAATGGAGAAACCACCTAGATGCTGGACGTTCTTGAATGTGATCTTATCTAAAGAAAGCATGCTAGGTGACTTTAATACAATGGCTATTACAAATGGGAACCTACCAAAAGCTATATTATTTCCGATGGATGGAGGGTTTCTCAACTTTCGAAGAGGAATTGGATAGCGTTGACCAGACAAAGTCAGGCTGAAAGACTGTAAAACAAGCGCTTATTGGGAGGCAACCCAAGTTTAATTTTTATTTTTAGTTTTTATTAAGTTTTATATTAGTAGTTTTGAATTTGCATTTATTTAGGATTTAATAAATTTGCTTCTATCATGGTTTTACAGGTTATTCAAGTCAAATTCAATTGTGGTGCCCAATTTGTTCCATGTGCTTAGCCTATTCTCCAAACTTAGCGGACAAGGAGGAAGATTGCTATATTTTCAGGGAAGTCCTCTGCTTTAATTTTTTCTATTTCAGTCATTGAGGACAATGTCTAGTTTAAGTTTGGGGGCATTTTAGTGTCATATTGCATATAGTTAGTTATTTACATTGTAAGTTCGTTATGTTTTCGGGTTATTTACATTTAGTTTTTGCATTTAGTTTTTTGTTTAAAAATTAAAAATTAAAAATCGCAAAAATAGTAGTTAGTTTACTATGTTTGTTGCAGTTAGTTTATATTTGCATGATTCCAACTGTTAGATAGTAAAAGTCTATTTTGGCCAATGATGAGACTGGAGTTAAGTAGATAAGTATAGTATTGAATATTCAGGCTTTGATGTGATTTCTTGTTATGAATTGAATCTTTTCCTGTTTGAAACTGGTATAATCAAGGTTAGCACGTTAATAACAGCTATGTTGACTGATTAAGTTTAAATTGATACATAATGGATTTCTTAAGGATAATATTAGTGTGAAGGAATGAAAGACATGAATAGGCGGAGATGGCTAAATTTTGATAAAAACTTAAGTTTGGGGGGAAATTTTGGGGTATATAAGCTTCAAAAAAAAACATGTTGAGTCTTGTGGTGGGTTGAGGAGAAACACTCCCCATAAACACAAGCGTGAGATGGAGCGTAAAACGCACTCACCAACCATCTATCAACAAAAAAAAAGAAAGAGAAAAAGAAAAAGAAAGAAAATAAAAATTACTGTGGCTAGTTTTGTTTCGGGGCCTTTGTTACTTGAGTAAGTACGCCCGAAGGGGTATCTTAAAACCTAGCGCCCTAAGGTCTTATATGGTCTAGGAGTCGTTGGTCGAAAGCTCGCTAAGGGGTGACACTGTTAGCCTAATGGAATGAGACATTGCACAGTCATGGTTAAAAAAAACAATAAAACGGGAAAAGAGTAAAAAGCCCCCGTAATGAAAAGTAAAGCATAAGTATCCCAGATTGGACTCTTGAACTTGGTGGATGTTTGACTTTAGTTGGATCTAGCTTGTTCGTGAATTTTATGAGTTTTCACTGTATGATGCCTTCGAAGATATCTATTATGTCTTAAATTTGATTTTATATCAGTTAACATTGTTGTGGAGCACACACGCACTATATCAGTGATAGTAGTCTAAGATTTGATGATTGATTGGAAATTACTGATTTGTTTTAATATGATGTATTATCATGTTTACTTGATTTCTCTAAGTCCAGTTGAATAGACTTGTTTCTGTCATTACTGTTGGATTTGTAGGCATATAGATTAGTTTCATTACATTGCATTACATAACATTTTTGTGTTTTTGCTTGAGGACAAGCAAAGGTTTAAGTTTGGGGGTATTTGATGAGTGAGTTTTATACACATAAATTGGATACATTCGGGCTTAATTTATTGTTGTTCTCAAGTCTTTTAGGATGTTTTTATGTGTTTGTGTCTATTCATGCATGTTTTATATTGTTTTGTAGGATTTGGGACAAAAGTTACATGGATTGACGTTCGGGGTGGCTAGATTCGCATTTTAGGCTTACCATTTACACAGCAGTCACTTCAGAGCCAATTTGACTATAGCTCCGGACATTATTTCGTAAAACTTCAAGAATGAAAGTTGTAGATCTACTTTTCCTCTTTCCAGAACATCTTGAATCATCTAAATCGGAGTTCGAACGAAAACGTTATGGCCGTTTTCCCAAAGGATGTCGGAGCAGAAAATGTTAGACTTTGGGCCAGCGCCGGGGCGCTTGTTTTTAGCTTGATACCAGCGCCGGGGCACTGGGGGGCAGAATCCCAGCGCCGTGCCCAGCGCCGGGGCGCTGGGGAAGGGCCTGGTGCGGGCCTGGACGCGTTTTGGGCGAATTTTGACACCTTTTCGACTTCAAATAGGATTGAGTTTGTTCCTAAGCTAAAAATTAGACTTGTAACCTATAAATATATGATGTAAGGCATAAAATAAGAGGGGATTACATAGCTTAGCTTGGGGATTACATGGGATTACATAGCTTAGCTTGGGGATTACATAGCTTAGCTTGGGGATTACATAGCTTAGCTTGGAGATTACATAGCTTAGATTAGAGATACACTCCATTAGATTAGAACATAACCCTAGTTCTTATTAGTTTTGGAGATTGAAGCAACTTGGAGACCATTGAAGATCAAGAGCAAGAGAAAGAGGGGAGCATCAGATTTGTTGACAACAGATTATATTCTCTTCTCTTATCATACTTTTATCTTTTAATGTCTATTCAGTTGTGGATTCTTGGTTTCCATTCATTAATTATAAACTAACTTCTTTCCTTAAGATTTCAATTGAACTTTTTATGGCTATGAATTAGTTATTCATTATATTCCAGTTATTTATGTTAAAGTGAGTTGTTTATCTTGTCTTGTGCTTATTGCTTAATTATCTGATCAGTAATTACTTTGTTACTCTAGAAGGAATTGGAAGAGGAATTCTAGGGTTAGAACTGAGCATGATATCATGTGACTTAGTTATTTGCAAAGTGAATAATTAGGTTTGTGAATTGAATGGAAATATATGTTCATCGAGTGTAACACATAAGGAATTGGGATTGGAAAGAGTTTAATTCAATTGTTTTGCATAGGAATATAGCAAGATTAATCTGGATTAAATAAAAGGCAATTGATCACTTGGAAAAGGACTTTTGGCATTTGAGAATTCCTGTTAACAATTCAGTAGGCATAATAATTGGGATAATTGGATAATTGATTTATAATTCATAATTGGGGATATTGAAGTCTTAATCTTTATTTATTTGAATTCATTTATAAAGTAACATAGTTTTAATTGGTTAATTTATTTTTCTTAATTAGAAAAATCACAATTTGAGATTGTTTAAATAAAATTAGTTTGGTTAAGAATTAGTACTTGGTGATTTTTATTAAATAATTCCTCGTGGGAACGATACTTTTTTTATCACTTTATTACTTGTTGACCGTGTATACTTGCACGTATTCATTGATTGCGAAATCGATCAACAGGTGCCATCGATATTGGAGCAGTTCCTGGCGCCAAATCGATCACGAAATCTACCTCTCTATCTGGTGGAAGTCCTGGTAAATCGTCTGGAAATACGTCGACGAACTCCCTCACAATCAGTATCTCTTCTACCTTCGGATTCTCTTTTCGACTGTCGACTATGTAAGCTAAGTATCCTACACAGCCTTATCTTAATAACTTCATGGCCTGCATCATCATCAAACAACTCAGCTTGTCTAGGCGACTTGCTACCATAAAACACAACCTTTGATGGGGTCATAAGGTTAGTACGCTTCTTTTGGCAATTAATTACAGCCCCGTAATTGAATAACCATTCCATTCCCAAAATAACGTCAAATTCCCCAAGTCGAATAGGGATAAGATCTACGTTCATGATATTACCCTTAATATCCACTCTACAGTTCTTATGCACGTACTTAACATGGATTATTTCTCTATTCGCAATTTCTATGTTCATGGGGTAATCCAATTCATCCCTAGGCAAATCTAAATTCTTAGGAAAGTCATCGGATATAAAGGAACAAGTAGCACCCGAATCAAATAAAACATAAGCATTAATTTTATTGATTGGAATGATACCTGACACCACATCACGGGATTGAACTGCATCTTGTACCGTAATGTTGAAAGTCCGGGGGGTCGGTCGGTTTGTTGCGGTAGGTCGGGTGATGGTTAAGGCATTTCCACTGTTATTTCACCGGTTTCCTCCTGATCCTGATCCTCTCGATCCCTTCTTGGGACATTCTCTTGCCAGATGGTCCTTCTAACCACAAGTAAAACAAGCACCCTTCATTGGATTTGGACAGTTTGGTGCTATGTGGCTTTCTTGACCACAATTGTAGCACACTCTTTTTCCTTTCATACAAACTCTCAGATGGGCTTTCCCGCAAGTCGGGCATGCTTCAATTCTTTTCTTCTGATTACCTTGCTAATTTCCCGATGATGAGCTTTCGTTCAACCTTTTCTTCTGATTGAAATTTCCACCTTCTGTGCCACTTCTACTGGCCTTGTTATTAATTTCACCTTCACTCTTCTTCTTCTGATCTTGATTATAGTTGGTCACCGCATCGCTTCCACCTTCAGCGAGGATGGCCTTTTCCAAAACTCCACCAAATGTGTTTATCTGAAACATTGATACCTTTTTGTACACCCAAGGCTTTAGTCCTTGCTCAAACCGTCTCGCCTTCCTCTCATCCGTGTGAACTTGATACGGGGTGAATCTTGCCAACTCGTTGAATTTAGCCGCATAGTCCGGTACACTCATGTTTCCCTATTTCAGTTCCAAAAATTGAACCTCCATCTGATTCTACGAACTAGTTGGGAAATACGTTTCAAAAAACATTTCTTTAAATCTCTCCCACGTAATTACACCTTCACCTCCTCGTACTTTGTTTGCTTGCCACCAGTAACTAGCCTCAGACTTCAACATAAACGTTGCAAAAGCGGCCTTTTGGTCTTCTTTAACCCTAGAAATGCCGAAAACTTTCTCCATTTGCATAACCCACGTTTGAGCCTCGATTGGGTTCATGGAACCTTTGAAATCTGGCAGTCCCACCGCCTTGAAGTCCTTAAACGTTGTGTTTGGTGGAGCTTGAGGTTGGTTATTCATGGCTCCAGTCAGTAAGCTCACCAACTGCTGCACGGGATTAGCGTTGGCATTATTGTTATTATTGGTTGACTCTTCCTGAGCCGATTGACGTTGTTGTCTTTTCCTTGGTGGCATTTTTCTGTTAAATAAACGCTTTATTAGAACTTTATTTATTTCTCTAAATAGTTAAGGCATTACTCAACAATTTAACATATCACTTAACACATCATTTCAAACAACTTGATATATTTGCATTCAAATCAAAGTTTTAACATTAAACCATAGCATAACTGCTATTTACATCAACTATCCTGGAATAAAGAATCCACAGGATTTAAAACATTCAAATATTCTTTCGTTCATAAACACGTCAGAATTTACATAAAAAAAACTAATTAAGTTCTTCACATAATTAAATAAATCATATCACTGTCGGTCAAGGTACTGATTAGCCTTGTTACGCTCCTCTTCTAAGATGCGATGCATCATCCTGCGATCCATCATGTACAATGGTAGTCCTTCGAATTGGATTGGGTACCCCAAAACTCGATCTTGGGTCTCATTCATTGCCTTGTTAAGTGTAGAGTACATTTCCCCAATATTCGCTTTCTTTGCACGACTATCATCCTTTGCACGATCAGCTCGACGCGATTCTCTTACCCAGCCTTCCTTTGCTATGTTCAGCCTTTCAGAGGTTTCTTTCAGTTCCTTCTTCAGTTTCTCTATCTCCTCGGTCTTATCTTCAGTTTGACCCTTCTCATGGACCAAATCCCATTCTATATTTTCCAGTCGAGAGTGAAGAGTCGAAATCTTCCTCTCCTTCTACTTTAGAGTAATATGCTGAATAACCGCTCGCTCAGTCAAATCCTGGACCTTGTCTCATAACTCCACGTTACGGTCGTATAACGTGTCATACATCTCAGCATCAACAGTGTACCATGGTAACTCCTCTTCTTCCTCTTCCTCTTCGTCAACAAATTCCTCCTCAAGATCCTCCTCAGGATCAGTCTCAGGTTCATGCTCCTGACCAACAACGGTGATCAATGGAGATGATTCCCTCTGCACCAGCTGCTCCCTAACGACATGTATGTCTTGGGGCTCCTCCTCTGTCGGTACTATAGGTACATGGGGTTCCTCCTCAGTAGGTACTATAAGTACTCAGGGTTCTTCTTCCCCAGCTTGACTAGCTTCTCCAACATTCGACATCCTGACAACAAAATTTTAAGTTTTAGTTACTAAGTCATATCATCTAACGCATACTTTATCACATAAGCACATAAAGTCTTTTATTATCTTCAATGAATTACATAAATTCATTTCTTATAACTCGATAAGAGTTTTTCATAACTATCTTCTTTCTATAAGGCTACTTCCTAAGGTTGTTCCGCCACCTAAGGTTCATAACCTACAGATCTGATACCAACTTGTGACACCCCCAAATCCGGGTACTTCGATTCCACGGGATTTGGTGTTCACTGTACAAATATCATCTATCTATCTACCCATAAAAAATGCAAACCATGCAATCGATAGAAATAAAATCTTTCCCTTAAGGGTTACAACATCCGAAAAATAATAATACAATCCCAGGTTAAACTAACCTTAAACATCTGTGCGGAAATATAAACAATAAGTCTTAAACAACATCATTAACTCAATAACATTAATACATCATCAAATAAAATAACAAGTCTTCATCATTTGCTAACTTTGCCCTTGTCTTTACTAGTGGAAGGTTCATCGGTTCTTTCGTTCTTAAGTGCAATGTTATTATTAAGCAAGAGTGAGCACTATTGCCCACAAGTATAATAACGAAATAAAAGTATAATAACATGCTAGTAAATCAAAGACATCTGAATAAAAACTCAACTTTTGAATCAAGAATGAATAACAAGAATCAAAAGAATTCTGAGGGTCATAAGACCTTGAACTATGTCCTAGGTTATCAAGGGTTATACTTGAAACCTTTAATAGTCATAAGACTATAGACCTTTCTACTCGTACTTAGGGGGATCAGCCCTTAGTACCATACTGTGCACAATATCTTAACGCTAACGCATAAGTAAATCCCTTTGCAGGGTTGTTCATCTCAGTTTGACATTAGAGTCCGCACCAAAGGAAGTTTGGTTTGGATAATTCATCAAGGATTCTGAAATTTAGAGTTCTCATCAACTATGGACTAGTCGAATCAATAAGGGTTCGCTAGTCTAATAAGGTTCAATAATAAGGATATTCAAATTGAATAATAATCTCAGGTAGTATACAATAGGATAATTATTGTATAACTAAATCATGCTTTGAAAAGATAATCAATCTTTAATATAACATTTGAACATGAATAATAGTAATGATAATTTACTCGAGGTAATTAATAAACTTGAACAATAATGACAAACATGGTTAGGAAACTTGCCTCGTACGTAGATTACACTTTAACTAAGCACGTTCTTTGAATTAAATCCTACATATCATTCACATTCACAATACCAGTTAATTATAACTTAACTAATCATCATAAACTCATTCTCTTTGTCTACTTTGATTATTTAACTATATTTAGTTAATATATCACTTTGTCACATAATTTATACTTCATGAATAACAAGCTTATTATGTATTCAATAATTCTATCCACGTGTAATTATGTTATTAACATGTTAAACAACTCTTTTATCATCATATTATACTTCTAACATGTTTAAATGTTCATTAAATTAATTTACTAACACATTGTTAGACTTAAACATTTTAAAAGTACATTTCTGAACTTTCTGAAGAGTGGCTTTTATACTTGATCTTCGTACCGAGGCGCGATAGCGCTGCGGCACGAGACTTCAGTTCTGGAGTTGGTGCCGCGGTGCGAAACTCCAGACTTTGATTCCCAGTTCGCGAAGAACACAGAGTTCAATGAAAAGGACACTAAATCATCATTAATTTCACTAAATTAACATACCCACATGCTACGATTTATACATAATCATTACCCAACAATAATAGAATGATTTTAATCCATTAAAACACATAATTAGAGAATTAAAATCTATAGTTTCACTGACTTTGATGTTTTTGAAGGTTTTGAAAATAAAACATGAAAATTGACACTACGGATTCGTTATAACACTGAATCCGTTCTTTTAAAGTTTGGTCTCTTCGTATCAACATGTATAATAATATACGAGTGTAAAATTTTGGGATAATATACGATCAATACATAAAATATCACGTATAAGGCCATAAGGCCAAAACCCATACTCTGTGATTTTGTAGAAATCATATACGATGTAATATTATGAAACTGATGATAAGGAACCATCTAATACAAAGAGAAACACCTTAAAACAACATCTTAACACATATATGTGCATAATTCATACTCCTTTCGATTTACAGAGACTTTACAGTAAACTTTGAAAACCATGTTTATGAAATCTCAAACAACGTAAAAATAGAATTTGGTTTGGAGAATTTACCCAGAGTATAGATTTAGAAGAGATGATCAGTGGTGATCCTTTCACAAGTATCTGTTACACACTCACAATTTTCTTCACAAAATCACAATTTTCTCTCTGTGAACTCTAACTTTTGTTTTCCTGATTATCTAGACTTAGAAATAAGAATATGTATATAATATTAGAACTGACGCGTTGAGTGGTCAGTTAACCCAGTAATGGGTAACTGCTCTCAACTCCTACTAAGGCTATGTTTGGTTAGTCTTAATATATTTTAAAACCATTTAATTTAATAAAAATTTATCATATAGTTTAATTAATGTCACACTCCTTCATAAAATAAATCAATATCTTATTTAAATTTACTTTAAATAAAATATAATAAATTTTCATAAATTCACATAGTCACATAATTAAATTTCTCATTAATAATTAATGTAAAATTATTAACTCTCTAATTAATAATTAAATTAATTAAAATAACATCATGCTTAGTAAATTATTTCATTTAATACAATAAGCTCACATAATGACATACTTCGAATAATAATTATTCTCTACATTAATTTAATAAATGTAACACATAATTAAATTAATCTACCACAATTGCATCAATTAATTATTTAATCCAATAATTAAATCATCGAAAAATATTTATTTAATTCAATAAATATTAAAATTAATTACAAAATTCTCGTTTGTCACAGATATTGACACCATTGTCTTCTTCTGATGTGCATTCTCGCTATATCTTTTGATAGGCCTCTATTAGATAGTAGGGCGGCTGTGTCCCATTATCGCTATATCTTTTGATAGGCCTCTGTTAGTTGTAGGGCGTTTATGCCCCATTTCCTTGTATTTTTTCTGTTGTACAGAGATTATGTATTTAGATGATAATGTACTTAGGTATGTATGTACTGTTTTCCATTCCCTACATCATATTGACATCTATTCTCTGTCATGCATGTATTATGTCATGCATATGTATGTCTAGAGATATTCAGCATTGACCCCTGGATGGTCTTATGATATGTCCCACACAGATGTCTTCTTCAATAGTCAGCCGCATTGATCACACCCCACCAGTATTGGTGGCCTCATGCTTGAGATCTTGGTATGACAGTGTATCCCTTTCAGACAGGGTGATTGTAGATCAGCTATTGCAGCATTCCATTACCCTCCTGACATTCCAGGTTCCATTGGGATTTGTAGATGACATGCTAGAGCACTTGGTACTAGAGAGGTAGGTTTTCCGGTTTGGGACCCAGGAGTTGACTTCTATATTGGAGGAGTATGAGCAGTTGACGGCTTTGCCCTTAGATAGACCTTGCGCTCGAATGGCTGTCGGAGATATGCGCCGACAGTTCATGACCCTCACCGGGTTGTGGCCTAGAGTAGTACAGGATGAGTCGGCCATGTATTGTCCCAACATTTTCTGATAGACAAATTTGACTCATTAGACAACTATTCTCGGCACTTTGGTGATTTCACCACGATATCAGTGGCATGTGCCCATAGTAGATGTACTCGTGATGTGTGTAGTGGCGTATGTATACATTGTGACGCCCCCAAAATAGGTCCATTCCATCCAACCCATTCTGAGTCGCCAAATACATGGTACAGAAATTACTTCAACTTTATTATTACAACATATAAACTGTGAGTTTAAATACAGATATTGCCGTCTAGACAATATCCACACGCAAATAAATCCCCATCATAATTATTGATACATTATTTTACAAAAAATGGTGAGGACTACTAAACAACTCTCTCTAGAACCTTCATTCCATACCCCGACTAGTACTCGCTACATTCTCGCCTCTTGAGAAGAAAAATGGAACAAAAAGGAAAAGGGTGAGCTCAACTAGCCCAGTAAAGAATATTATGACTAAGATAATATACAACAAATTATCGTTAGTCTTCAACAAAGAAAAATCTAATAGAATACAATAGACAACCAGTTTTAAATCAACAACTGCAGCGGAAACAATAATTCATTAGAAGAGTTAAGGAGAGAATGCAAACTACTATCTTCTATATATGAATTTAAAAGTTCATCGTCAATATTTTATCCCTGTAACATCAATCAATATATATCTGGAATCAAATATTCATCTTTGCACTACAGGCCAAAGATATTCATCAGTTGGTTATGTTAATCTAAACACCTGTTCATCTTTGCACTACGGGCCAAAGATATTAATCAGTCGGTCATGTTCATCTCAACACTTGTTCATCTTTGCACTACGGGCAAATGATATTCATCAAGAAATCATTTATCTTTGCACTACAGGCCAAAGATATTCAGTTATATCATCATTTAGGACTGAGGATGATGAAAAATATTTTAAAGAAAACGAATCCAGTGAAGCAAAAGAGCAAATATTAAGGACTCGTACTTTAAACAATTCCCATTCAAAAATACTTCATAAGTAATCAGAGGGGAGTAAAATTCAAGAATGATCAAAACATGGATACCATTAAAGCTAGTATCCATAATAGATATTTTGGACAAAAAGAAAAAAATTCATTTTTCGATGAATAGTGTTGTATTCGTGAATAGTGACGTATACGTGAATAGTGTCGTATACGTGAAAAGTAACTCCGACAAAAAAAGATAGAAATTTCACAAAAAACATCATCATGCTTCGTGAATAGTACTCGTGAATAGTAACTCGTGAATAATAATTCAGGAAAAGTAACTCGTGAATAGTAACTCATGAATAGTAACCCCGACATGAAAAAGTTCCAAATTTGATAAAAAGTTCCAACCAATATTTCAGCATAATGATATTGAAGAAATAATATCATTTGAGAAGAAAATAACATCCCTTACCTCGAAAGACAGTACTTCTAGTTGAAACACCGGATATAGGCTATGATTTGAACTTACACCGTATAGCAATACTCAAAGTATACTCAAAATACTCACAAGAATACACTCGATAATATAGAGAGAGAAAACTTCAGTTTCTGGTGTGATTTTCAATTCTAACCTAAGCACCCTATTTATAGGAAAATGCTTAGAACATCAAAGTAGAAAATTTAATAAAATATTAATATATATTATTAAATTTCTTATGCCAACTTCTCTAGATCTAAATTCAGCCATAGAACATGTTAAATGAGGCTCACAAACTCACCCAAAACGTTTTTATTGAAAAACATAATTAAAACATCCAAAAATCAATTATTTCAGAACTTCGGAACTTCAATAATTCACAATAAATAGCCCTTTTGTCAGAAAATTCGAATCTTGCGAGTTTTTATAGGAAATTCAATTCTCTACAACTTTGCAGAAGAAAGTTTTTCCAAATTCCAAACAAAAATTAACCAAAATCCATAAACGGGCGATTTTACAGGCTATAATCAAATTTCAGTCAAGAAATGGAGTCCACCGACACATTAAACATGCTTTAAATATTTTTGGTAACAAAAATACTCCTCCTCCACATATACTCATATATCCCACATTCATCGTAAAAATATCATCATTATTATATTATTAAAATATAATAATATATTTAAATGAATCATTTTATCAGAAAAAGATAAAATTTCAATTTTCAACAATTGTCACATTAAAAAATTTTCTCCATCTATATCCATATAAAATCAATATTTTCCTCATCATATAAATCAATAATTAATTATTCACAAATAATATTACAGAATCACAATATTGACAACCGGGCAGTTCCCCAAAAAGAGGGGGCTTTCCAATAAGAATTTTCCCTTACTGGCACGCAATTAGGTGAGCAAACCTCTCCTTAGACAGAACTTTCTAGATATTGCCAATAATGTTATCTAATAATATTATTCAGATAATTTGAATTATTGCTTCGATAATGAAAAATACTGTGTAATGACAATTGTTGAAACAACAGCAATATAAAATATCAACGCACCAATTATTAAATTAATAAAATAAAATACTGAACAGTAATTACTGTAACCATTATTGAGTAGCGCGTTCTTACATAAAAATCAATAATTGGTGCAATACCGTGTGCTACTGTGTTTTAACCACCGGGTATTTTAATAGTATTAACGGTAACAACTACGCCGTTATTTTTAAACAACTTATATTTGTCGTTTTCTTCATCCAATCGCTTTCTGTTATGGGGCCCATAAAAGACTATGTCGTCGTACGAATATTCCCCGACAGCAAGAATATTCCACGACCAAACGAATATTCCCCGACAACAATAAATATTTTATAACCACTTGCTTATTTTGAAATATTTGCGTATTTTACCCATAACTATCCATATTAATCAAATCAACCCTTACTATTTCAAAATGATAAATAGAGAAAATTAAATTTCAATTATTAATAATTCGGGGTCTTACAACCTCCCCTCCTTATGAAATTTCGTCCTCGAAATTGCCGTACGTACCTGGTGTTTCAAAAAGATGAGGATACCTCACTTTCATTTCTGTTTCTAACTCCCAGGTCATTTCCTCAATAGCCTGGTTTCTCCATAAAATTTTAACTTTTGGTATAACCTCGGTACATAGGACATGTTCTTTCCTATCCAAGATCTTGACAGGTACCTCCTCGTACGTTAAGTCTTCGGCTATCTCATCCGGTTCTAACTCAATGACGTGGTTCGGGTCGTCCACATATTTACATAACATCGATACGTGAAAAACGTTATGAACACGCGTCATACTTGGCGGTAAACCGAGTCTATAGGCCACAGTTCCTATTCGATGGAGAATTTCAAATGGATTAATAAAACAAAAGTTTGAGCTTTCCTCACCTCACCGATTATCGCTTTTGAAAGTAACAACTTCTTGCACCTCCTTCTCCAAATTCATCAGCTTCGGTGTGTAGCTTGAACAGCTTTAACTTTATCGATTAAAGTCGATTATACTCGTATATCATCACGTGGGTACCTAGAGTTTTCATCTCCATCTCTATTATTTGTAAATTATACGAAATGAGTCTTTGAAAATATCGTACTCGTACTTGTATACGATCTTCTACTCAACACGTCAGCTACCACGTTCGCTTTTCCAGGATGGCATGGTCAGAACATGTGCTGAAATGAGTCTCCTCTTGAGTTCTTCGAAGCTCTTCCCACATTCCTTGCTCTATTCGAACTTTGTATCTCTACGAGTCAGCTGCGTTAATGTAATAGCGATTCGAGAATATCCTTCAACAAATCTCCGATAATAACCAACTAAGCCTAGAAAGCTACGTATTTCGATTACCGACTTAGGTTGTTCTCAACTGTGACTCATATCCCAACATTGGATAACACGTTACAATGACACCTATAAGTTTACTATCGCACGAATATTGTCCCCTACGGACAGTCTGGCTTTAGTGCATTCCACAAAGGAAGTTACCAGATAAAGGCTCAGGTACGAAATTCTATAGTTGAATTTTTAATTCCTGAAGTTCAATAGGAGCCATTTGATATGAGATTTTAGAAATGAGTTTTATACCTGGTTCAAAGTCGATACAAAATTTAATATCAGGCTTTGGGAGTAAGCCAAGAAATTCTTCAGGAAATACGTCAGGAAAACTCAATAACAACAGGAATATTATTCAAATTTGATGAGTCTTTATTTAAATCCATAACATGGACTAAGAAAACTTGACATCCGTAATAAACGAATGACCTCATGGCTTGATATGAAAATGTTTGACTACAATGGTTTGATTGCTTGAATTCGAATAACAGGTTGCTTAAGAATATAAAAACTAACAACCTTACGAAAGTAATTAATTTCAGCATAATGAGTAGTTAACCTTAAAATCACATCAAAAGAAAATATCTCTATAGAAATAAGGTTAACAGGTAATGTGATAGTGCCAACCTGAATAAAGCAAGATTTCTAAACAACGGATGTAATGAAAGTTTCTCCTAACGGAGTTTCCATAAATAGGTCAAAGTCTAATTTCTCCGTAGTCAAGTTCAAACATTGAGCGCAAGCAAGAGAGATAAAAGAATGAGTAGAACCAGTATCTAGTAAGGTATAAACTTTGCAAGAATTTATAATTAACTAACTCGTGCTAACTTCGTTCGGGTTCCTTGTATTTTGACCAGACATGACAAACGCTCTTCCAGGAATCGTTGACTTTGACTTTTCTGGGACATCCTTTTGAGTCACCATTCCCACTGGACTGGGTTTCGATACCATACAATCTCGAGCGATATGTCCTTCTTTTCCACAATTATAGCATACCTTAAACTGTTGTGGGCAGTTTGGGCTGATATGTCCCTCTTTCCCGCATTTGTAACATACGACCGGTGGTCTTTCTCCTCCCTTGGAACCAATTGCTACTGGCGCTAATGTCTTCACATAGTCGTTGTTGAATCTCCTCTTTTTAAAATCTCCTCCCGACTCACTTCTTCTATTGTAATGGCCACGATTACCACCAGAGTGATTACCATTTTTGTTCGTCTTTTTCTTTCTCCGCTGGTTATCGTTGTTTTGTGTACTGCTATCTCCGGTATGATCCTAATTGTGGTCCCTCGGTTGACCATACTCGTTATCTCGCTCTAATAATTGAGCCCTGTTTACAACATCTGAATAGAGAGAAAATTTATGAGAAATGAGATATTGTCGTATGCCAGGTTTCAAACCTCTCAGAAACATCCACGTCATACGTTCCTCATTCTCCACCAAATGAGGTGCAAACCTGGATAACTCTGCAAACTTTGCCTCGTACTGAGACACCGTTATGTTGGTTTGTTCTAATCTGATGAACTCCAATTCCTTCATATGACGAACACTTTCAGGAAAGTATTTGTCATTAAATAGTTTCTGAAACGTCTCCCAAGACATGATAAGTGCGACTGGATGTGTACGCTTCACAGACTCCCACTAGTAGTCTGCCTCGCCATGGAACATAAAGGTGGCGAATGGAACCTTCTGTTCCTCCGTGCATCTCAAGACAACGAATATCTTGGTAATTTTTTTGACCCACGTCTCCGCCTTAATCGGATTCGGCTTTCCCCAGAATTCTGGTGGTCCCAACTATTTGAACTGCTTGGCTGTGACCACCTATGAATTGCTATCATTTCCTCCTGTATTTTGAACACGAGTCTCCCTTGTCTGATTTTGCATGAACTGCAAAAAGCTTCTAAACATCCCCTCGTTCATCATCTGCTCAATGGTGTTGTTCACAGGAGGTACATTGCCAGTCTGTTGCACGTTCTCCTCGTTGGTGAGTATAGGCGTCTCCAAGGTCTCATTTCCACTGTTAATATTCTCAGTCGACATTCTCAAATACTGTCATAAAACAAGGGTTAATTAAGGAAATCAATATATCACATAATATCCCTATATACTGACCAACTAACAAATAAGCTTAGGTAGGACACACTAGCGAAAGATTTACTCATCTCTCCCCTCCTAGTTCTATTCCCCGATCTCCGCCAGAGATCATATCCCTAAGCTCTGATACCAACTGTGACGCCCCCAAAATAGTTCCATTCCATCCAACCCATTCTGAGTCGCCAAATACATGGTACAGAAATAACTACAACTTTATTATTACAACATATAAACTGTGAGTTTAAATACAGATATTGCCGTCTAGACAATATCCACACGCAAATAAATCCCCATCATAATTATTGAGACATTATTTTACAAAAAATGGTGAGGACTACTAAATAACTCTCTCTAGAACCTTCATTCATACCCCGACTAGTACTCGCTACATTCTCGCCTCCTAAGAATAAAAATGGAACAAAAAGGAAAAGGGTGAGCTTAACTAGCCCAGTAAAGAATATTATGACTAAGATAATATACAACAAATTATCGTTAGTCTTCAACAGGGGAAAATCTAATAGAATACAATAGACAACCAGTTTTAAATCAACAACTGCAGCAGAAACAACAATTCATTAGAAGAGTTAAGTAGAGAATGCAAACTACTATCTTCTATATACGAATTTAAAAGTTCATCGTCGATATTTTATCCCTGTAACATCAATCAATATATATCTGGAATCAAATATTCATCTTTGCACTACAGGCCAAAGATATTCATCAGTTGGTCATGTTCATCTAAACACCTGTTCATCTTTGCACTACAGGCCAAAGATATTCAGTTATATCATCATTTAGGACTGAGGATGATGAAAATATTTTAAAGAAAACGAATCCAGTGAAGCAATAAGAACAAATATTAAGGATTCATACTTTAAACAAATCTCATTCAAAAATACTTCATACGTAATCAGAGTGGAGTAAAATTCAAGAATGATCAAAACATGGATACCATCAAAGCTAGTATCCATAATAGATATTTTGGACAAAAAGAAGAAATTTCATTTTTCGATGAATAGTGTCGTATTCGTGAATAGTGTCGTATACGTGAATAGTGTCGTATACGTGAATAGTAACTCCGACACCAAAAGATAGAAATTTCACAAAAAATATCATCATGCTTCGTGAATAGTACTCGTGAATAGTAACTCATAAATAGTAACCCCGGCATGAAAAAGTTCCAAATTTGATAAAAATTTCCAACCAATATTTCAGCATAATGATATTGAAGAAATAATATCATTTGAGAAGAAAATAACATCTCTTACCTCGAAAGACAGTACTTCTAGTTGAAACACCGGATATAGGCTATGACTTGAACTTACACCGTATAGCAATACTCAAAGTATACTCAAAATACTCACAAGAATACGCTCGATAATATAGAGAGAAAACTTCAGTTTCTGGTGTAATTTTCAATTCTAACCTAAGCACCCTATTTATAGAAAAATGCTTAGAACATCAAAGTAGAAAATTTAATAAAATATTAATATATATTATCAAATTTCTTATGCCAACTTCTCTAGATCTGAATTCAGCCATAGCACATGTTAAATGAGGCTCACAAACTCACCAAAAATGTTTTTATTGAAAAAAATAATTAAAACATCCAAAAATCAATTATTTCGGAACTTCGGAACTTCAATAATTCACAATAAATAGCCCTTTTGTCATAAAATTCGAATCTCGCGAGTTTTTATAGGAAATTCAATTCTCTACAACTTTGAAGAAGAAAGTTTTTCCAAATTCCAAACAAAAATTAATCGAAATCCACAAACGGGCGATTTTACAGGCTATAATCAAATTTCAGTCAAAAATGGGGTCCACCGACACATAAAACATGCTTTAAATATTTTTGGTAACAAAAATACTCCTCCACATATACTCATATATCCCACATTCATCGTAAAAATATCATCATTATTATATTATTGAAATATAATAATATATTTAAATGAATCATTTTATCAGAAAAAGATAAAATTTCAATTTTCAACAATTGTCACATTAAAAAATTTTCTCCATCTATATCCACATAAAATCAATATTTTCCTCATCATATGAATCAATAATTAATTATTCACAAATAATATTATAGAATCACAATATTGACAACCATGCAGTTCCTAAGAAAGATGAGGCTTTTCAATAAGAATTTTTCCTTACTGGCGCACAATTATGTGACCAAACATCTCCTTAGACAGAACTTTCTAGACATTGCCAAGAATGTTATCTAATAATATTATTTAGATAATTTGAATTATTGCTTCGATAATGAAAAATACTGTGTAATGACAATTATTGAAACAACAGCAATATAAAATATCAATGCAGTAATTATTAAATCAATAAAATAAAATACTGAACAGTAATTATTGTAACCATTATTGAGTAGTGCCTTCTTATGTAAGAATCAATAATTGGTGCAATACCGTGTGCTACTGTGTTTTAACCACTAGTATTTTAACAGTATTAACGGTAACAACTACGCCGTTATTTTTAAACAACTTATATTTGTTGTTTTTTTTCATCCAATTGTTTTCCGTTATGGGGCCCACAAAAGACTGTGCCGTCGTACGAATATTCCTCGACAGCAAGAATATTCCATGACCAAACGAATATTCCCCGACAATAATGAATATTTTATAAACACTTGCTTATTTTGAAATATTTGTGTATTTTACTCATAACTATCCACATTAATCAAATCAACCCTTACTATTTTAAAATGATAAATAGAGGAAATTAAATTTCAATTATTAATAATTCGGGTCTTACATACATGCCACAATATATGGATGAACTGGACATCAATGTTATCATGGCAATGAGATCTCTCAAGGAGGGTCATACCATTATTCTGATGATTGTGGCGGAGATGTTGAGATTAGCCATATTTTGCCACACCTACCGTGCAGGGGTATTTACAGGCAGCTCGGTCTTATTGTACGTGTGGTACATATCACACTTGAGATCGATTGACACGTTCTAACGACATGTGTATTGTTTTTCCCATGAGATAGCCACATCTTACTCCTTTCAGCCGGCGGAGTGTGTAGATGCTGCATCCTAGTCAGTGTTCTTGGAAGGGATTTGAGATCCATTTGACATTCTGCCGTTCACCCTACAGTTTTATTACTCATGCCCCTGACATGGATTATCTCCCTCTGGCTGATTTGAGGGGCATGACTACCTACCACCCACGGGTTGTGATGTCACAGTTTGACTAGTTTCAGGACTTCCATCCTTTTGTGGGGGCTTTAGGTCAGCGTTTAGCTTCTCGCCATTTGTTAACTGAGTACAGATCCAAGGTGTATGCCTGTTGGGATCAGTGTGAGTGTGCTGAGTTTTCTGTTAGACATCCGGGCTGTTCGACAGAGTATTCTACGTGGATGGAGACAAAGAATGCATTGGTTGCGGTAGTATCTACAGTGCCGGGGATTGTTTCAGATGGTGGAGAGCGCATGGAGGACATTAATTCCCACACCGAGGAAGAGCCATTCACTAGGTTGCCAACAACTCTTATAGATTCTCCCTAGTATGAGTGCTACTGTGATCCAACATTCCACACAGTATTTAAAGTAGAGTCATCATCTGATGACCTTCAAGAAAGATCAGGCTAGTGCCCTGATGTTAACAGCTCTTGATGAGAGAGACATTACTCTGTTAGAGAGAGATGAGGCATTAGCTCGTAGAGATGCCACTGTTATTGAGTGGGATGAGGCCAGATCAGCCAGAGATGCAGTGATAGTTAAGCGAGATAACGCTATATCTGCCTGGGATGTAGCTGTTACAGACAGTACCACAGTGATGTCCCTTACTAATGGCATCATTGTAGAGATGAGTATGTATATTGATGAGAAAAATATCACTATGCAGATGGTTGTAGATCTATTAGCTCGTTTAGAGACCCTTGTATAGGTGATCACAATGCTACCGCCTTTTTTTGAGAGGGATGCCATGTTAGACTTAATAGCTCGCCTATACACTGACTTGTAGATGGGCTTGCATTTTCCTATACAGACTAGCTTAGACATTTTGTCATGTACGGTTCATATTGTATATATCAAACAACATTATATATGACAGGGAAATATATTTTGATTCACTTCCCTTTTAGTTGTGCATTGCTACTTGCTTGATATTTGCATGTTTCTTCAAGGCTTTTGATCTCGATGTATTCTAAACTCCTCCTTGATGGATGGACATTGAGATGTCTTAGGATCTTTCAGAATGGATCGTTGATCTGCATGTATTCCGTACCATATTTGGTGTCTTGGGAATAATTTCTATATGTAGATGTGGAGAGGAGTATGGCTTTCCTCTCTGAGGTTGACCGCACCACAAATGGTCACCAGTACTCCTTTGTATGGAGGAGCCCAATTAGTTCCATCTCTTATGGATTGGTGTTTCTCTTTGAGGATCAACCGCAGCCTAGATAGTCGCTGATTCTCCCGTTTACATGGGGAGGTCAGTTAGTTCCATCTCTTTGGTCTGAAGCTGATGAAATGTGGTGGATTGAATGATGATCCCAGTACCGTTGACAAGTGTTTGTGTTTTGGTAGGGGGTGAGACCGAACCATGAATGGCTGGCTGCGTACTCCTATTGAAGAGGAGATCAGGTCTACGTAGTTCGAACCTGGTGTGGAGGTTCAACGCTGTATGTGGCAAAGGGGTGTAGAGATGTTTTTTTTTTATTTTTGTAGTGAGAAGGGTGTAGAAATGTTTTTGTTATTTTTGTTTTATTGCAACCGGACCATATAAAATGGTTGTCTACTTACTCTTGTGAATCAAGGAGATCAGGTTGGCGTCGTTCGCCCCATGTGCAAGGCGGTTTGCAGCCAATGAAAAGTTTGATCCCATGTTCTGGACAAACTGCGAAGGGGGGTAAAGTTTGATCCCACATATGTGACAAACTGCAGGTGTGAAAAGTTTTAATCCCTGATGGGACAAAACTGCGGGTGTGAAAAGTTTTGAAGGCAAAGTTGTGTGAAGGATCTACTGATCTGGAACCAGTCCGTAGGTTGGAAAAGTGTGTTTATCCCTGATGGGGCAAATGAGCATGAAGAAAGGTTGTATATAGTGAAGGGTTAGAAAACCTGAAATAATTGGTGATCTGGTGATCCAAAACCAGGATGTTTGCTTGATGATAACCTCAGACATAGTATCGTTTCACGTTGTCCGAGTTGATGAGCTGTGAAAATTCATCACCGTCCATTTCCTGTAATCAGAGAGCACCTCCTGTCAATACATCCTTGATAACAAACGGGCCTTCCCCGTTTGGAGTGAATTTTTCCTTAGACTTATCTTGGTTGTCAATAATCTTTTTCAAAACCAAGTCGTGTTATTTGAACTTCCATAACCAGACTTTTCTATTATAGGATCTGGCGATCCTTTGTTGATATAACTGACCATGGAAAATAGCATCACTTCACCTTTCGTCTATCAGAGATAATTGGTGATACTTATCTTCCAACCATTGGTCTTCATCCAGCTGAGCGTCTATCTTCTGCGTGATCTTTTTGATGTTTTTGTTAGCCGCTTCAACAACACCATTCATCTTTGGATGGTAGATGACGAAGTTGAGATGTTTGATGTGGAATTTACTGCACAACTCCTTCATCATTTTGTTGTTGAGGTTCTTAGCATTGTCTGATACAATTACCTCTGGTTGTCCATATTGAGAAATGACATTGTTTCTGATGAAAGCAATGATGACTTCTTTGGTAAACCTGGTGAAAGAGGCTGCTTCTACCCACTTGGTGAAGTAGTCGATCATGGTAAAGATAAACCGATGCCTATTACTGGCTTTAGGCTCGATGGGCCCAATCACGTCCATTTCCCACATTGAGAAGGGCCAGGGCGAACTCATGTTATGGAGCTCTTTTGGAGGGGCATGGATAGCATTCCCATGAATTTGGCATTGATAACATCTCTTGATGTGATCATCACAGTCAACTTTGAGAGAGATCCAGTAATGCCCACTTCTTAGGATCTTCTTTCCAAATAGGGGGCCGCTCATGTGTGGCCCACATATTCCACCATGGATTTCATCCATGAGCCTGTGAGTTTGGTCCTTGTCCAGACATCTAAGGAGACCTAATCCCGCATCTCTTTTGTAGAGTGCATCTCTGCTCAGGTAGAATTTTATAGCCAGTTGATGGATCAGCCTTCTTTCAGTCGGGCTCACCTCAGTGGGTGTAGATCCATCTTGCAAGTACTCCTTGATATGCTGATACCAAGGGTGTTGGATGGGAGGTGGCTCATTCGATACTTCTCCAATGTAATTCCCATAGGTTGGTGCCTTTTGTTGGGCAAATATGAGGGTTGACATATTTTCCTTACAAAGTATGTTGATCAAGGAAGCCAAGGTTGTTAGCTCATCTGCAAAATCATTCCTATTATGAGGAATGTGGAGGAGGAAATTTCTTCAAACTCCGAAGCCATCTGTAGAACCTGGCGGTGGTAAGGCAGCAAATGTAGACCTTTGGTGTGATAGATTCCTGTGGTTTGTCCAATTACCAATTCAGAATCCCCTTAGATAGTTAACCATCTGATGCCCATTGAGTGGGCAAGTTTTAGCCCTATGATACAGCCTTCATACTCAGATGTGTTGTTGGTGTTGGCAAGCTATAATTTGACGGCGATGGGATACTGCTCCCCCGTAACGGATACAATAACTACCTTCATACCCAGAGCCTTCCATGTTTATAACTCCATAAAAATACATCTTTCATGATTGGTGTGCATCGTACAAATGGTGTTGCTGGACTGTCATTACCCCTTCATAGGGGAAATATGTATCCAAGGGTTTGAAATCCCCTAAAGGTGTGACGGCCAGTTGATCCGCAATTCCTTGACCTTTGATGGATTTTTACGTCATGTAGAAGATGTCAAATTATTATATGATCAACTGCCATCTGGACAGTCGACAATTCAACATGGGTTTATTGAACAAGTACTTGAGAGGATCCATGCAGGATATGAGATAGGTAGTGTGACCATGGAGGTAATGCTGTAACCTTATGGCAGCCCATGCTAAAGCACAACAAGTTTTTTCAAACAAAGTGTACTTGTGTTCATTGCTGCTGAATCTTTTGTTGAGGTAGTAGATAGCTCGCTCTTTGCCTCTATCGTCTTTCTGTCCTAGCATGCAGCCCATGACATTATCATTAATGGACAGGTACATGGACATGGGAACATCATCCCTGGGTGGTACCAAAACAGGAGCGCTGACTAGCTACTCTTTGATTGTAAGGAAGACTTTCTAGCACTCGTCATTCCATTTCATGGATGAGTTCTTCCTTAACAACTTAAAGATATGTTCACAGGTTGCTATGAGTTGGGATATGAATCTGCTAATGAAAATGATTCTTCCCAAAAATCCCTGTATTTCCTTCTTTGTATGAGGAATGGGCATTTCTGTAATGGCATGGATTTTGGTGGGATCCAGCTCAATCCCCTTGTGGTTAACTAGGAATCCTAGTAACCTGCCTGACTTGACAGCAAAGATGCACTTGGATGGATTCAACTTCAAGTTGTATTTACGCAACCTGTTGAAGAGCTTTCTAAGATGGTCTAGGTGGTCTTCCTCCCTTTGGGACTTGACAATGTTGTCATCCACATAGATCTCTATCTCATTGTGCATTAAATAGCCATTACAGTTCGCTGGTAGGTAGCTCCGACATTACTGAGGTCGAATGACAACCATTTATAACAAAAGGTTCCCCAAGGCGTGATGAATGCAATTTTCTCACGATCCTCTTTAGTAACCATGATTTGATGGTACCCCGCGAAGCAATCAGCAAAGGAGTACATGCCATATTGAGCAGTATTGTTGATGAAAATGTATGGCATGAGAAAGTTATCTTTAAGGCAAGCTTTATTTAGATCCTGGTAATCCACGCAAACTCGCACCTTTCCTCCTTGTTTAGGCACGGGGAGTATATTAGATAGCCATTCAGGGTATGTGGACACCATGATGATGTCTTCTTGAAATTGTTTCACAATTTCCTCTTTAACTTTTAAACTCCATTCAGGATTAATTCGCCTGAGCTTTTGCCTGACTGACTTGAATCCCTCTTTGATGGGGAGGCGATGAAGGACTATGTCAGTGGACAAACCCACCACGTCTTCATGAGACCATGCAAACACATCCTGGAATTGGGTTAATAATGTAACCATGTCATTCATTATGTTCCAATTGAGGTCTATACCAATCTGGATTTGTTTAGGGCTTTCTAATGTTCCGAGATTGAATGAAGTGGTTTGATTAATGTTTGATATGGGTTTGTCTTCGACCCATTCTTTGATCTACTAAGGTATCTCAATGTCCTATTGTATTTCCATCAAGTCTGAGTCCAACTTTTCATCAAAGTTACAGTCCTTGTGGAGAAAAGGCAACTCATCAACAAGTGTATGCACATCTAAGTTCAGAGTCCTAAAACAAAATATGTTTTCACTTAATATATGAAACTGTTTAATCATACAAAGTGTTAGCATGCAATGACAAAACAGCTGCTAATACTGTACAGAAAAGTAAGCAGTTATTGATATCTACTAGGCAAAGGGAGTTTCTACCCTTGTCGACAAATGCAAGGAGTGTTGCTCCAATTGTTAAGGGTGAAGTCCTGGTGGACTGCAGTGATGAAGGGGTTGTTATCGTCCTCCTCCTCCCGAATGATGACCATGATATCTTGGAAATCATCGTCTGGGGTGACCCTATTTGTACTGTCCGTATGGACTATAATGCGTATATTTGATAACCGCATTGCAATGTCCTGCTTATGCCTCTAGGTCCTTTTCCTCTGCCTTTGGATCCAGTATCAAGACTTCTTTTCCTTTGACCAGTATCGGCTTAGGAAATAACATAGTCATTACATGTGCAGGAACCTTTACTGAAGTCTGTTCAGGCTCAGCTTCTGCATGTTTGAGTAATCACCGTGTAGCTAAGGATGAAGGAACCTATTTGTACTTATGAGGATTCATGTGACTGGAGCTAGCATAATAGCCTAGTCCGACTGTCTCTATTTAACTAGGAACTTGAATTGGGCGCTTGATGCTCTGATGCTCTTTGCCCAACCCTTGTCCAGGTTGATAGCCCAAAGAAATCATTTTTTGTCCTGTCGACATTAGTTCGGCGGAAATTTTGGGTATCAAAGGTGGCACCTGAATAGGAGGGTAGTGAGTGTTGCTCACCTCTAGGGAATGAAAGCTGTCAGGCTCAACTTTGTTGAAATTGATGAGCGGGATGTAACTTTGTACAAGACATGATGGCTCAACATTAATAGCGACTAGGTTGTTGTTAATGATGTATTCGAGTTGCTGATGTAGGGTGGATGGGACGGCTCCAGCCATGTGAATTCACGGTCTCCCTAAGAGCAAGTTGTATCCTGTAGCTATTTTGAGCACATGAAAGGATACGCTGAACGTATGTGAACCAATCTCAACAGGTAGTTCAATCTCTCAGACAGCATTTCGTCGGGATCCGTCAAAAGCTTTGATAACCGTATGGCTGCTTTTGATTCTCTTAAGATTGATATTCATCTTCTCCAAAGTGGCATAAGGGCAGATATTCAAGGATGATCTTCCATCGATCAATACTCCCGCGACCACGTATCCGGAGGACATTACCTCTATGTGTAACGGCTTGCAATGGTATGTCCCTTCTGGAGGTATATCATCTTCAGTGAACGATATCACATTATTGTTAAAAATGTGATCCACCATATGCTGCAATTTTTCAACATCTATTGACTTACGTAATTGGGCTTCTTCCAAACCATGAGCAAGACCTTCATGTGATCTTCGGAAGAGAAAACCAAGTCTAGTATGGAAATTTGTTGTGGAGCTTCTCTTAAGCTTGAAACTACCTTGGCTTCATTATGTCCCATAGTACGGAGGAATTTTTCAATTTTCTCCATGGGCACTTTTCCCTTTAACTTGATGGTAGGCTTCATCCCCCGTTGGGGAAGATAAAGTGGATTTTATTTCGACACTGCAGCAGTTGTGTGGGATGTGGATCCTTCAACCTCTCCATAATTCCATGGAACTTTCTGTAGGCTGATAACAAGATATTGTGGTCTGAATGGTAAAATAATTGGCTCTAGCGCAACCACTTTCAAAGGATTTTCAATACCCTTGAGTTGAATATGTTGAATTGTATGTGAAGGGGTAGCTAAATCTATCTCAGAAGATATGACTGCTACGAATTCTTTCCATTTTATAAGAAATGCTCCCCACTCTCTAGTAAGACAGTCTTATCGTCTTCCAGCTGCAGGACACCGCTGTCAATATAGAGCTGTGATTCTTCCTTCATTGATCTGCATTTAAAATATCTCTTCCATCAGTTGGCCTAGGTATGTAAATTCCTTTTTATTGGCTAAGTCCCGACGGGCTTTGCCATTTGCTATTTGAGAAATTTTATCCTCCGGTGTTTCATGCTAGCATATTCCTGGCTGAATAATTGACGTGTTACTTGGTGCTGATAGACCAACAGTTCTGCCAATTGGTTGAGTTGCTCACGCAGAGCATTAAATTTTTGTTCCATCATAAACCGGAACTTTGCATAGTCCCACTTGTTAGCACCATCCTTGCTAGTTTGGGAAGGTCTGGCAATGGAATGGGAAGTATGTCCACTACTCCAATTAATCATGTTAACCTCTTCTTCTTTGTGTTGAGGAAGAGGGTAGTCTTGCACATGGGGTTGGTCGGGTGTAGCTACCACGATTTCACCGTTATCAATCAAATCCTGGATCTTGTGTTTCAATTCATAGCAATCCTAAGTATCATGACCTGGAGCTCCAGCATGATAAGAGAATTTTTGACTAGCATTGAAACCCTTACCATTCAGGTTGGCTGGTGGAAGAAGATGGGTGATTTTCTTCTGAGTTGTCAGAAGATTGAGAATGTTCTCGAGTGAGTCCCCTAAGGATGTGAACACTCGAGTGCTTCTGACTTCTTTATTCTTTGGTAATGCAGGGTTTGAAGATTACGCTTGAAAGGGGGAGTAATTTCTCCTCTGGATAGGCATGTTCTGACTACCTTTCTAACCTTGTATTATCTAGGAAACATCCTCCTCTTTTTTCTTATGGACCCTCCGGGGGTTGTTTCCATAATTTCTGAACTGGATGTGCTCAGCAATAGCTTTCAGAGTGGCTAGGTCTTTAATCTTTCCTGATTTTATACCCATCTCAGCCATTTCTCCTTGTTTGGTCATTTTGGAGAATGGCTTGCCAATGCCAGCTAAAAATCTCTCGTAGAAGGGAACCTCTTGTATGTCGAAGAAGATCATCACCATCTCAGAGTCAGTCATAGAGGGAACAACTTGAGCAGCAAGGCGCCTCCACCTTTGAGCATACTCTCTGAAAGATTCATTGGTTTGTTTCCTGACTTTAGTAATTTGGTACCGGTCAGGAGCCATTTGAGTTTGGAAACTATATTGGCTAAGAGAAACATGTGCTAGCTCTTCCCAGCTATGAATCTTTGAATTGTCCAATCTGGTATACCATGATCGAGCTTCACTAGTCAGACTTTTTTGAAATTGCTGCATTCTAAGCTTCTCATCCTCGACATAAGATCTGAGTTCTCCAATGAAGACTTTCAAATGTGTGTAAGGATCTCCCAACCCGTCGTACTTTTCGAAGTCGGGAGTCTTGAATTTCTCTGGGTAATGCACACCAGGGAATATAGAAAGGTCTGTATATGAAACACTCCCATGTGCTCCAATCCCTTTGAGAGACCGAATGGTCTCTTCCATCTGTAAGATCTTTTTCCTGATATCACCGGTGTTTGGATCTTTTGTGAGATGGGTGTGACGACCCCAAAATAGGTCCAATCCACCCAACCCATTCTGAGTCGCCTGTGACGTCCCCAAAATAGGTCCATTCCACCGAACCTATTCTGATTCGCCACGAAATACACTCAATGCAATTTCCAAATACAAATTTCATTACCACAATTGTCGTGCAAAATACAACAACACATATGTTGTGAGTTTGATACAAGTATATATGAATTGTGACTCATGTCCCAACCTTGGATAGCACGTCACAATGGCGCCTTGCATAAAGGTACAGTCAATAACTGTTTTAGAAATTAAAATCTTTGGGAAGTGCTCAAGGAAACCTTCATACATGGGAGGCCATGCGTCTAGGTTATGATAGATATCATATGTCCACAGAATTATTCTTGGTTGACCCAATTGACCCCAAAGAAAAATGAGAAGATTGATATCATATTCTTTCCAATAGTGAGTCTTCTCTTGACATATAATTATCTCCATTATATCTAATTGAGAATTATATTTCATCCAAACTCCAAGATTATATAGGTAGCGCTCGTAGATGTCGATAAGTAGGTTTTATACCTACTTATCCGGTATCTTTTACTTGAATTAGTTGCTTTTATTCATGTGTCTTAGTTACTTTTCATGCATTTTGTGTTCGTTTTGTAGGTTATACGTTTGGAAGCGATGTGAGCGATTATTGGTAAGGAAAAGCACGGAAAATGCAAACAAAAGCAAGCCGGACATCGTTTATGCTTTCATGTTCAATTCATGTTCTTGGCTTGGAGCTTGGACTATATTGTAGAGCGTTTTCTTAGCTTTCCGGAACATCTTGAATCATTCCAATCGGAGTTCGGATGAAAGAGTTATGACATTTCTACCGACGGACGTTGAACTTCACCGTTTTGGGTGGTGATTTTCATAACAGTCACTTCCAATCCAATTTCGACCATCATTCGTTCGTTATTTCTCAAAGCTCAAATAATGAAAGTTGTAGATCTCGTCGATATCTTCGATTTGATAGGTCGCGGGACTCGTAACTCCTACCGGTTTAGAAGTTATGGCAGTTTTAGCAGAGGAGGTTCCAGCAGAGAATATTTTTGGCAGATTGGTACCCAGCCGGGGCTGGGCGTTTTTGTGCTTAGTACCCAGCCGGGACTGGGTGTCTGGGACCATTAGCAGCTTACTACCCAGCCGGGGCTGGGCTTTTGCAAAGGAAATACCCAGCCGGGGCTGGGTATACGCAAAAATGAGCGGATTTTGTCCGAATTTGAGTCCGAAAAGGATTGTTTCAAGTTGTTTGATTCAAGGACTTCCAAGATGACTTAAAGACATGTACAAAGGCTTATAAAAGGAGGGGAATAACATGGATTAAAGCAGATTATTAGGAGATTAGAGAGCATTCTATTAAATTAGATTAGAGTAAATTAGAGAAAAATACTAGTTCTAATTAGATTTGGAGATTGAAGCAACTTGGAGACCATTGAAGATTCAAAGGAGGAGCAAGGAGGGAGCGTCAAATCTACAGACAATAGATTCTATCTTCTTTACTTCTTCTATCTTTATCTTTTAATGTGTATTCAATTGTGGATTCTTAGTTTAAATTCTATAATCATGAACTAATTCTTTGTTTGAGATTACAATGGATCTTATTGTGTAGTTTATTTTAATATGCTTCGTTATCAATTATTATGTTCTATTGAGAGGATTGTCTATTGTGATTTGGACTTAATTATTTAATTGCTTGGCCATCAATTACCGTGATAATCTATATGAACTCGAGAGATGAAGTATAGATTTAGATCTAATCATGATAGCATGTGTTCAGGATTTTGTTAATAGCTTAAACTTGATGAGTGTTAAGGTAGAGATATGCTTGACATCGCATGTAATCGGATAGAGAACTTATTCTTAAACTTTCTTCAATTGTAATTCACATAGAGATATAGTGGGTTAGTTGATTAAGGTGTTTAACGGATTTCTATCTTAATTGTGGATTGATGTTAATACGGTATTAGTGCATCGAGAGGTGATTAATACTACTTTCGTGTTCTTGATTAACAATTCAGGATAGAGAATAATTGATGAGAAGTGTGCTAACTTAAATGAAACAATAAGTGAAGTTGTGATCTTAAATCTCTATAGTCTTAATTTAATTAGTGGAATATTAGTTAATTTATATAGTTTGTAATTCATTCGTTTAAATAAGATTGAGTTGGTTATGGGTTAGTACTTGGTGATTTTTATTAAATAATTCTCTGTGGGAACGATACTCAACTTATCACTTTATTACTTGTTGACCACGTATACTTGCGTGTTGTGCGTAACTAGATTTTACCCAACAAGTTTTTGGCGTCGTTGCCGGGGAATTAGTTTAATACAGTTTTACCAATATTAGCTTTAATCAAATTAGTCTTAATTTAAACATTTTTATTTTTATTTTTAATTCTCTTCCTATATTTCTCTCTTTTCAGGTACAATGGATGACTTTGTGTATCAATGGCCATACACGAACATGACTCAACCAAAGGAAGCGGAGATTGACAGACTCGCGACACTCTCCGCAATGTCAGCACAAATTAAAGAACTTTCGAGGAAGTTGGATGTTATCGCAACCCAACAGAGTCAAAGGATGGCAATCATGTGTGATTATTGTGTTGGCAACCATCCGAGTCATCAATGCACCGTTAGTTTTGGGCGGCGAAAACAAGGTGGTGTATACCTCAACCAGTATGCATATGATAATTACCATCAAGTTTGGGGGTATCACCCGGATTCTTCATGGAGCTACAACTATCAGGACCAATACTCTGCTCCAAATCCAACATATCCATCAAATTTCTCAAATCCACCTCCAATGCAACAAGAAGACAATTCAGATTTCAAGGAATTCATGTTAAGGATTATAGCAGAAAAAGAAGAGATGATAATGAGTCAAGAGTTATCAACCCAAAATTTTAATAATCGAATGGAACAACTCCTCACTGCGTCAACCAATGGTCCTCAATATATGGCTTCCGAGACTGAAAAAGAAAAGTCAAGGTTGGAGGAATTGGTGTCCAAGTTCATAGCATCAAATGAGGAGAGAATGAGTAATCAAGCGAGGTCAATTCAAAATCTTTCGGATCAGATAAAGCAAATGACCAAAGCCGTAAGCAACCTTCCTCCAAACACTTGGTTTTATGACATGGATGACGAGATTGACGAAGAACCTGAACCAAATCTACAACTAGATGAGCCTCGAGATGTTGAAAAAGAGGAGACAAGTAGGGATAATGACAACAAGGTCGGTGAAGAACTAATTGTGAGAACCAACGATGATGAGCCGATGTTATTTATGCCTCAAGTGACTTCTCCTCCACAGTTCAAGAATCTGGTTAGATTTGCAAAACATTGTCCAATTGGTAGTCATGTCATTGGCAATACTCCATGTGACGTAAAAGCGAGTACAACTTCGAAGCCATGGTGCGATGAGTTGGAGAAGATAGAAGAAGAGATTGTTGTGTCTGACAAGCCTCAATGCCAGAATTTATTCGCAGACACAATGGAGAAAACGCCTAGATGTTGGACGTTCTTCAATCTAATCTTATATAAACAAAGCATGCTAGGTGACTTTAACTTGATGGCTATCACAAATGGGAACCTACCAAAAGCTATATTATTTCCGATGGATGGAGGGTTTCTCAACTTTCGAAGAGGAATTGGATAGCATTGACCAGACAAAGTCAGGCTGAAAGACTATAAATCAAGCGCTGACTGGGAGGCAACCCAGGAATTTTTTATATTTATATGCTTTACTAGTTTATTTAGTAGATAGGAATTAATTTACTTATTAAGCTCTCTTATAATCTAATCCATGTTGTCTCTCTTCATTGCAGGTATTGGAGGTTCAATGGATAAGAAAAAGATCGTCGCTGCCATCGCCACCATCACTTCACGCGTAGCTGATTACAGGGAAGTTCTCTTCTATTTATCGTTATATTCTTACAATGAGGACATTGTAATTGCTAAGTTTGGGGGAGTTTTGTTTAATTCATTATCGCATGTTTAGTTTATGTTATGTTATTTTGCATATGTGGTTAATTTAGTTTAGGTTCATTATAAAAAAAAATCAAAAAAAAAATCAAATATTAAAAAATTCAAAAATAATAGTTAGTTACTATATTCATCTTGCATGAGTCCAGTTGTTAGATAGTTCAGTTTATTTTGGCCAATGATGAGAATGGAATTGAGTAGACAAGTATAATACTAAGTATTAGAGCTTTTGATGTGATTTCTTGTTATGAATTGAGTCTTTTTATGTTGGAAACTGGTATAATAAGGATAACACAGTAAAAACAATTTGTTGGCTGATTAAGTTTAAATTGATACATAATGGACTTCTTAAGGATAATACTAGTTTGGATGAATGAAAGACATGAATAGGCGGAGATGACTGAATTTAGACAAAAACTTAAGTTTGGAAAAAAAATTGGGATATATAAGCTTCAAAAAAAAATATAAAAAAAAATAAAAAAAAAATATTGTGGCTAGTTTTGTTTCGGGGCCTTTGTTACTTGAGCAAGTACGCCCGAAGGGGTATCTTAAAACCTAGCGCCCTAAGGTCTTATATGGTCTGGGAGTCGTTGGTCGAAAGCTCGCTAAGGGGTAGCACTGTTAGCCTAATGGAATGAGACATTACACAGTCATGGTTAAAAAGTAAAAAAAAGAAAAAGAAAAAAAAAGAATAAAACGGGAAAAGAGCAAAAAGCCCCCGTAATAAAAAGTAAAGCATAAGTATCCCGGATTGGACTCTTGAACTTGGTGGATGTTTGACTTTAGTTGGATCTAGCTTGTTCGTGAATTTTGTGAGTCTTCACTGTATGATGCCTTTAAAGAGACCTATTATGTGTTAAATTTAATTTCATATCAATTAACATGGTTGTTGAGCACACACGCACTATATCAGAAATAACAGTTTAAGATTTGATGAGTGACTAGGAAATTGTTGATTGGTTTTAATATGAAGTATTATCATGTTTACTTGATTGCTCTAAGGCTGAGTGAATAGATTTGATTCTATCAATACTGCTGGATTCGTAGGCATATAGATTAGTTGCATTCCATTGCATTGCATTGCATTATGTTGTGTTGCTTGAGGACAAGCAAAGGTTTAAGTTTGGGGGTATTTGATAAGTAGGTTTTATACCTACTTATCCGGTATCTTTTACTTGAATTAGTTGCTTTTATTCATGTGTCTTAGTTACTTTTCATGCATTTTATGTTCGTTTTGTAGGTTATACGTTTGGAAGCGATGTGAGCGATTATTGGTAAGGAAAAGCACGGAAAATGCAAACAAAAGCAAGCCAGACATCGTTTATGCTTTCATGTTCAATTCATGTTCTTGGCTTGGAGCTTGGACTATATTGTAGAACGTTTTCTTAGCTTTCCGGAACATCTTGAATCATTCCAATCGGAGTTCGGATGAAAGAGTTATGACATTTCTACCGACGGACGTTGAACTTCACCGTTTTGGGTGGTGATTTTCATAGCAGTCACTTCCAGTCCAATTTAGACCATCATTCGTTCGTTATTTCTCAAAGCTCAAAGAATGAAAGTTGTAGATCTCGTCGATATCTTCGATTTGATAGGTCGCGGGACTCGTAACTCCTCCCGGTTTAGAAGTTATGGCAGTTTTAGCAAAGGAGGTTCCAGCAGAGAATATTTTTGGCAGATTGGTACCCAGCCGGGGCTGGGCGTTTTTGTGCTTAGTACCCAGCCGGGGCTGGGTGTCTGGGACCATTAGCAGCTTACTACCCAGCCGGGGCTGGGCTTTTGCAAAGGAAATACCCAGCCGGGGCTGGGTATACGCAAAAATGAGCGGATTTTGTCCGAATTTGAGTCCGAAAAGGATTGTTTCAAGTTGTTTGATTCAAGGACTTCCAAGATGACTTAAAGACATGTACAAAGGCTTATAAAAGGAGGGGAATAACATGGATTAAAGCAGATTATTAGGAGATTAGAGAGCATTCTATTAAATTAGATTAGAGTAAATTAGAGAAAAATACTAGTTCTAATTAGATTTGGAGATTGAAGCAACTTGGAGACCATTGAAGATTCAAAGGAGGAGCAAGGAGGGAGCGTCAAATCTACAGACAATAGATTCTATCTTCTTTACTTCTTCTATCTTTATCTTTTAATGTGTATTCAATTGTGGATTCTTAGTTTAAATTATATAATCATGAACTAATTCTTTGTTTTAGATTACAATGGATCTTATTGTGTAGTTTATTTTAATATGCTTCGTTATCAATTATTATGTTCTATTGAGAGGATTGTCTATTGTGATTTGGACTTAATTATTTAATTGCTTGGCCATCAATTACCGTGATAATCTATATGAACTCGAGAGATGAAGTATAGATTTAGATCTAATCATGATAGCATGTGTTCAGGATTTTGTTAATAGCTTAAACTTGATGAGTGTTAAGGTAGAGATATGTTTGACATCGCATGTAATCGGATAGAAAACTTATTCTTAAACTTTCTTCAATTGTAATTCACATAGAGATATAGTGGGTTAGTTGATTAAGGTGTTTAACGGATTTCTATCTTAATTGTGGATTGATGTTAATACGGTATTAGTGCATCGAGAGGTGATTAATACTACTTTCGTGTTCTTGATTAACAATTCAGGATAGAGAATAATTGATGAGAAGTGTGCTAACTTAAATGAAGCAATAAGTGAAGTTGTGATCTTAAATCTCTATAGTCTTAATTTAATTAGTGGAATATTAGTTAATTTATATAGTTTGTAATTCATTCGTTTAAATAAGATTGAGTTGGTTACGGGTTAGTACTTGGTGATTTTTATTAAATAATTCTCTGTGGGAACGATACTCAACTTATCACTTTATTACTTGTTGACCACGTATACTTGCGTGTTGTGCGTAACTAGATTTTACCCAACAGATGTACTCAACAAGTGGATGTGCACAACCCTGTCTTATGATAACACAAAGTCACATATCACTAGGCATCTTGTATGATAGTGGCAAAACACCCTTCCAACATTGGGTTCGCCTCACCCTATTTGATTCACCAAATATAACTACTAAAGGATGTAATAAAATACAACACACTATTCTAAAGTTCTCAATAAAATTATTTTCATACTGTTTAGGGAGAACCTCCACAGCTAGAGACCACCGTTCTATTCCCCTGTTACCCCCGCTCGACCCAGCTACACTCTTATTACCTGAAAGGAATTGTGAAATAAAAGGGTGAGCACAACTAGCCTAGTAAAGAATATCATGACTAAAGATAATTAAATTATCCATAGCCTTCGTCAGTATAGAATCAGAGATTTAGAACATATGGTAGATGATAAAACTTTTCAACCATAGTTGCAGCGGAACGAGCAATCCATTAGAAGAGTCAAATAGACCATAAAGTCTATTATCTTCTTCATGTTAAAAGACCACCAACAATGTTTTATCCCTGTAACATAAATCAACAGTTCTAATCCACAATCATGTAAATAACTCATAATCATAATTGTGGTTCTAAATTCATCTTCTCATCCAGGACGAAGATAATTTTCATCACATGTCTTTACCTGAAACATCAAAGATCATGGTTATACCAAATCACAGTTCTTGTTCATAATCATACTAATAAATTCATCTTTGCACTACGGGCCAAGATATTCGTCAACAGTTCATCTTTGCACTACTGGCCAAAGATATTCAACAGGTCATCTTTGCACTACAGGCCAAAGATATTCAACAACAGATTATCTTTGCACTACAAGCCAAAGATATTCAACAACAGATCATGTTTGCACTACAGGCCAAAGATATTCAACAATAGATCATCTTTGCACTACAAGCCAAAGATATTCATATCTCAAAGAAATATATAATCATTTCAGAATTTATATAAACAATAATTATAACCATGTTGATCAATTCACATTTGCACTTAAGCTAAAGATATTCAATTATAAATTCAATGGTCATGATCATACCAGTCAACAATTCAACTTTGCACTACTGGCCAAAGAGAACCCATAGTCACGATCATACCAACAATTTAAACATCTTTACACTCAAGTCAAAGAGAAATTTCATCACGAGGATTATAAAAATGTTATATATGATAATAAAAATAATATGATCAACAAATACATTTAATTTCAAGAGTAAGATTCATAAATCAACGATAATTTGGTTAGAAAAAGAAACCAATTTTATTGTGCATAGTACTAGTGAATAGTAACTCATGAATAGTAATTTGTAAATAGTACTTCGTATTCGTACATAGTACCGTATACGTAAATAATGTCATATATCTAAATAATGCCATATGCATTAATAGTACCGTATACGTGAATAGTGTCGTATACGTGAATAGTAACCCCGACATAAAAAAGGTAGAATTTCACAATAACATCCATATAATGGTATAATGATATTGAAAGAATAACATCATTATGAAGAAAATAGCATCCCTTACTATCCATTACCTCAAAAGAATATTACTTATGGCTGGAATTTCAGATGTAATGCCGAAAAAACTTGCACTACAAAACAACTCTCAAAGTATCTAAATACTCACAAAATACGCTGGATAATATAGAGAGAGAAAGCTTATAATTCTGGTGTGTTTTTCAATTCAAACTAAGCACCTTATTTATAGAAAAATGCTAGAATGTCAAAGCAGAATAAAATAATAAAATAATATTATTTTGTTTTTCAAGCACGCCACCTCCTTTGTTGAATAAACAAGCCAGCCATTTCTGATTTTTTTTTTGCACCCCACATGTTTTTAAAAAAAATAAAAGTGGGTCACACCCATAATTTTAATAAAAATATTTTATTTCAAAACTTCAACAATTCATAATAAATAGCCCTTTTATCAGAAAAATACGAATTTTATGTCCATTCCATAAGAAATCGAATTCTCTACAACTTTCTAGCTTTAAATTTTTTCAAATTCTAAACAGAAAATATCCGAAATCCACATACGGATGATTTTCAACACCTCTTAAAATTCATAACAAATCATACATTAATTTTTAACGGTTCAAAACTTGTGGACATATACTCAACTTATATATGTATAACATATCCAAAAACCACAACGATTCAACGGTCAGATTAAAATTATAACTCCCGGCAATAGAGCTTTAAGAACACTGATTTGATTTTAGGACTATAAGTCCCTCGTACCAGTTTCACTAAAACACTCACCACGGAAAATCCACAAAGAATATTTGGGTGATTTAAATTTCTACGATTAGCTTACTTCCAGGGCTTTCTTTTGATATATGGCCCATTTCCTAACTCATTATACACAAAGAGTTGTGAATTTTACAAAATCAAGTAATAAACTAATTTTCTAAAAATTTCCAAATTTCGTTCTTCATTTCGACAAAATACTAATAAAACACCTATGCTTTAATTCTTTCATTTCTTTCATTTACGTCTACATAAAATATATCCATCATTTATATCCACATAAAATAAATATTTCCTTATCATATAAATCAATAATTAATTATTCACAAATAATATTACAGAATCACAATTATGACAACCGGGTCGTTCCCAGGAAAGAGGGGGCTTTCCGAAAAAGATTTCTTCTTACTGGCGCACAATTAGGTGACCAAACCCCTTCCTAGACAAAACTTCCTTAGACATTGCCGATAATGCTATCTAATAATATTATTCAAATAATATGAATTATTGATCTGATAATGGGAAATACTGTGCAGTGACAATTATTGAAACAACAATAATATACATATCAACGTAGCAATTATTGAATCAATAAAATAAAATATTGAACAATAATTATTGAAACAATTATTGAGTAGTGCCTTCTTACATAAGAATTAATAATTTCAAAAATATTGTGCAATACCGTGTGCTACTGTGCAACCACGCGTATTACTGTATTTTAACCACCTAGGTATTCCAACAGTGTTAACGGTAACAATTACGCCGTTATTTATAAAAACTCAAACTTGTCATTTTCTTCATCTGACAGTTATCTGTTATGGGGCCCACAAATGGTTGCGCCGTCGTACGAATATTCCCTGAAAATAAGAATATTTCACGACCAAACTAATATTCTCCGACAATAATGAATATTTTATAGTCACTTGCTTATTTTGCAAAATTTGTACATTTCACCCATAACTTTAAACTTTTAAATATTAACTATTTACTAAATAAAAAAATTGAATAATTTTATTTCATAAAATTCGAAGTCTTACCATAGGTGTTTTCAGGATTTTTGTTGGTTGTATCCAACTCAGGTGTGGGAACTTCTTTATCCGATCCCTGAGTTCCTCCATGTGTATAGGATTCTGTATGTATGGGTACTCGGGGACCCTGAGTGGACTGATGTAGTTCTTTCAGCAGAACAACCAACTCTGTAATTTGGTGGCTTAATCCTTCGAACTCCTCACGGGAGACGAGAGTAGGATTAGAATGGTCGGATGACGCCGTGTTTGGCTGTAGGCTTGTTACCTTTTTGGATTTTAATTGGGTAACAGGTCCGATTATTTCCCTACAAAAAGACTTATGTAGTTTAGTCTTAGGAAATGTGTAAATGTTTACATGTTATGTGGTGTATCCGTTTTAGGAGTATTATCCTACAAAACAGATGTTAGTTGTTTGTATAAAAACATAACATGTCAGGTTTTGATATATAAGGGAATGTATTTGCACATGTCCTTCATATTTTCCATTACATTAAGTTTTATATGGAAATGAAATTATAAGTAATTGAATTTACAAGTATTTGAAATGCGAAAGTATGAAGAGACTTTCCTCCGCGTTTGATTTATCAGAGGCTGACCTATCATAGGCTACTCTTGTGGCTTTTTGGCATGAAGGTTCACAAATCATCGCAATTTACTTGATGGGAAGTTAATCCGGTCATTCAACTGGAGCGAATTTGGGTGGTGCATTTCCTGAGCCTCGTTAGAATTAGTCTTCCTACGACTCCAGTAATTAAACACCGACAGGATAGCCTCCTGGTGGAGGAACCACACAACATACATTCACATACAACGTGTCTCACCGTATATGAAAATGATGACATATGCAAAGCAATAATATCACAAGCAGATATAGTGAAAAGCACTAAGGGCAAAAAATAAATGCATTTGTACACATTCATTCAAATGTAAATGGAACAGTCACACGCAAGCAGATAACAGTTTTGAAAAGTTTGTAGTAACGGCTTAAGCCCTCTTACTGAGTGTCCCCAACAGAGTCTCCACCTGTCGACTGTCGGGATTTTTAATTGTCCCTTTTCTGTTATTGTCTTTTGGTGTTCTCATGTTAAGTGAGATTTGTTTGAAAAAACAAATTCTGAAAAGGTCCGACATGTATATGTCGACGATTGAACTGTAAGAGTCGCCAGTTGGTATTTTTAAATGGTTACACCAACTTAACCGAGAAAAGGTTTGCATATTTACTAAATGATATGACACTATTTAACTGGTCTGTGAAACCGAGATTCATTACGGTCCGGGAGATTGATTATGCGGAGGGAAGATGTTAGGCACCCCCCGACATCCGTGTTACCACGGTGACCGCCACTTTTCAATTAAACGGTTATATGAATGTGTGTGTGTGTGGATCAATGTGTAATTATCTGGAAGTAGTGTTATGCCTCGTTTGCACCTATATACAAAGGGTTTGAATTTTGTATGAAAGTTCAGTTTTAACAAGATATAGAAATGACGTTTTTGTGAAAGAGATTTTTCAAACCCTTGTACTCAATAGTAATTGAGGCATTTTATACTTCCATTTTATTATGTGTTCAGCTTAATTGCTTTTATTTTCGAGATGCGAAGCATCTTCGAGAACACAAAATTAAAAGCAGTGTGCTAAGTCCTTGTGGGCATGAGAGCCATCTAAGGAGATTCAAACACCGTGAATAATTTACAAGCCATGTACAGCTGAGAAAAATGTAAAAAAAAAGCAATAAAAACCATTCAACCACTATGAAGCACCTCCATGGGGGATTTGAGGAAATGTAAATAAAGCAATAAAAACCAATCAACCATCACGAAGTAGATTGTAGGCGGGACTAAATGTAAATAAAGCAGTAAAAGACCATGATGTAAATTCCAGGCCAGACTGAAATGTAAATAGATATATATATATATATATATATATATATATATATATATATATATATATATAACACCCCCAAAATAGGTCCAATCCACCTAACCTATTTTGAGTCGCCAAATACATGGTATAGAAAATAACTACAACTTCATTATTACAATTGTCGTGCAAAATATAACATCACATATGTTGTGAGTTTTGATACAAATATATACCAACTGTGACTCTCATCCCAACATTTGATAGCACGTCACAATAGCACCTTACATAAAGGTACAATCAATAACTGTTTTAGAAATTAAAATATTCAGAAAATGCTGTAAGGAAAACTTTGTACATGGGAGGCCATGCAATTAAGTTATACTCCCTCCGCCCCAGGATAAAAGTCCTTATTACTATTTTGGGTTGTCACATGTTAAATGTCCTCTTTCTTTTAATAACCAAACTTTTACACATTTTTTCCTATTATGCCCATAGCATTAAATATTTCATATTTTTCTTATTCTAATTCCCTCTCTAAATTTAATGACATTATTATGTGCAATTTTATCATTTTATTCTTCTTCTTAATATGCGTGAAAAGTCAACCAGGACTTTTATCCTGGGACGGAGGGAGTAATAGATATCACAAGACTGGAGAATTATCCTTGTTTGACCCAATAGACCCCAAAGAAAAACGAGAAGATTGCTATCATATTCTTTTCAATGGTGAGTCTTCTCTTGACATATAATTATCTCCATTGTCTCTAATTGAGAATTATATTTCATCCAAACTCCAAGATTATATAGGTAATGCTCGTAGATATACTCAACAAGTAGATGTGCACAACCCTGTCTTATGATAACACGAATTCATAGGTCATTAGACATCTTGTATGATAGTGGCAAAACACCCTTCCAAAGTTGGGTTCACCTCACCCTATTTAATTCACCAAATATAACTACTAAATGATGTATAAAATACAACACGCTATTAAAGTTCTCAATAAAATTATTTCTATACTGTTTAGGGAGAACCTCAACAGCTATAGACCACCGTTCTATTTCCTCTGTTACCCCCGCTCGACCCAACTACACTCTTATTACCTGAAAGGAATTGTGAAATAAAAGGGTGAGCACAACTAGCCCAGTAAAGAATATCATGACTAAAGATAATTAAATTATCAATAGCCTTCATCAGTAATGAATCAGAGATTTAGAACATATGGTAGATGAATAAACTTTTCAACCATAGTTGCAGCGAAATGAACAATCCATTAGAAGAGTCAAACCGACCATAAAGTTTATTATCTTCTTCATGTTAAAAGTCCATTAACAATGTTTTATCCCTGTAACATCAATAAACAGTTCTGGTCCATAATCATGTGAATAACTCATAATCATAATTGTGGTTCTAAATTCCTCTTCTCATCCAGGACGAAGATAATTTTCGTCACCTGTCTTTACTTGAAACATCAAAGATCATGATTATACCAAATCACAGTTCCTGTTCATAATCATACTAATTAATTCATCTTTACACTACGGGACAAAGATATTCACCAACAGTTCATCTTTGCACTACATGCCAAAGATATTTAACAACAAGTCATCTTTGCACTACATGCCAAAGATATTCAACAATAGGTCATCTTTGCACTACGGGCCAAAGATATTCATCAACAATTCATCCTTGCACTACAGACCAAAAATATTCATCAACAATTCATCTTTTCACTACAGGCCAAAGATATTAATATTTCAAATAAATACATTATCATTTCAGAATTTATATAAACAATAATTGTAATCATGTTAATCAATTCACCTTTGCACTTAAGCTAAAGATATTCAATTGTAAATTCAATGGTCATGGTCATACCAGTCAACAATTCATCTTTGCACTACTAGCCAAAGAGAACCCATAGTCACGATCATACCAATAATCTACCCATCTTTACACTCGAGTGAAAGAGAAATTTAATCACCAGGATTATAAAAATGTTATAAAAATAATATAATCAAAACTTGGGTTTAATTTCAAGAGTAAGATTTATAAATCAACGATAATTTGGTCAGAAAAAAGAAACCAATTTTGTCGTGAATAGTATCCGTGAATAGTAACTCATAAATAGTAACTCGTGAATAGTAATTCGTGAATAATAACTCGTGAATAGTACCTCATGAATAGTAACCCATATTCTTACATTGTATCGTATACATAAATAATGTCATATACGTAAATAGTGTCATATACATGAATAGTTTTGTATACGTGAATAGTGTCGTATACGTGAATAATAACCCCGACACGAAAAGGTAGAAATTTCACAATAAAATTCATATCAATATTTTGGCATAATGATATTGAAAAAAAATAATATCATTTACGAAGAAAATAACATCCCTTACTATCCCTTACCATAATAATGACAATATCCCTTACCTCAAAAGAGCAGTGTTTCTGACTGGAATATAGGATATAACATTGAAGGAACTTGCACCGTATAGCAACACTCAAGATATCTAAATACTCACAAAAATATGCTCGATAATATATAGAGAGAAAACTTCAGTTTCTGGTATAATTTTCAATTCTAACTTAAGCACCTATTTATAGGAAAATGCTTAGAACACCAAAGCAGAAAATTTAATAAAATAAAAAAATTTATAAAAAAATTTCACGCCCACCTCTGGACATCTAAACTCAGCTCATTTACCACACATGTGAGGCCCACCTAAATGAAACAAACATTTTTCTTTTAAAAAATATTTAAAACTTCAAAAATCAATTATTCCGGAACTTCAATAATTCATAATAAAAAGTCCTTTAATCAGAACAATTCGAATCGTATGTCCATTCCATAGGAAATTCAATTTTCTACAACTTTGTAAGTTTAAGTTTTTTCAAATTCCAAACGAAAAATGATCGAAATCCACACACGGACGATTTTTGCAAACTATAATCAAATTTTAGTAAAAAAAAATGGGATCCACCGACATGTTAAACATGTTTTAAACATTTTTTTGTAACAAAAATACTCTCTCTCCTCATTTATACATATTTCACACATTCATTGTAAAATATCACCATTATTATATTATTATAATATAATAATATATTTAAATTAATTATTTTATCTGAAAAGATAAAATATCAATTTTCAACACTTACCATTTTTCTAAAAATTCCTCCATTTATATCCACATAAATAAATATTTTTTTTATCATATAAATCAATAATTAATTAATCATAAATAATATTACAGAATCACAATTATGACAACTAGGTCATTCCCAGGAAAGATGGGGCATTCCGATAAGGATTTATCTTTACTGGCGCACAATTAGGTGACCAAACCCCTTTGCTAGACAGAACTTCCTTAGACATTGCCAATAATGCTATCTAATAATATTATTCAAATAATATGAATTATTGATCTGATAATGGGAAATACTGTGCAGTGACAATTATTAAATCAACAATAATATAAAATATCAACGCATCAATTATTGAACCAATAAAATAAAATATTGACCAGTAATTACTGTAACAATTATTGAGTAGAGTCTTCTTACGTAAGAATCAATATTTCAAAAATATTGTGCAATACCGTGTGCTATTGTGCAACGACGCGTATTACTGTATTTTAACCACCAGGTATTCCAACAGTGTTAACGGTAATAACTACGCCGTTATTTATAAAAACTCAAACTTGTTGTTATCTTCATCTGACAAATATTCTGTTACTGGGCCCACAAATGGATGCACTGTCGTACGAATATTCTTCGACAGTAAGAATATTTCACGAACAAACGAATATTCCCCGAAAACAATGAGTATTTTATAACCACTTGCTTATTTAAAATATTTACATATATCACCCTTAACTTTAACCTTTTATCAATTTAACCATTTACTGAATAGTAATTATAAGAAAATTTTGATACTTTTATTTCATAAAATTCAGGGAAATATAATATATATATATATATATATAAGCGATAAACACACCAGATGTGTAATGAAGGCTCAATCAAACATAGTTTGATGGCAAAAATATATATATAAATATTTATATATATATATATATAAGCAGTAAACGCTCTGGATATAAATCCAGGCTCATCAAACAAAGTTCGACAACATTTTATATATATATATATATATATAAGCAATAAACGCTCTGGATGTAAATCCGGGCTCAATCGAAGCATAACTCGATAATATTAGTACAAATATATATACATAAATATATATACACAAAAGAAATAAAAAGCCACGGACTGAAGTCTGGGCATACGCACACAACACGACTCTCAATGTGAATGACTGTGTGCGTCAAAAGTGTGAAAAAGGCTTTAAATGATGTAAGAAGGCTTACAATAGACTGTCAAAGAAGACTTCAATAGCTGTATATGGATGAACACTCGGCTCCCACCGATAAAAAATAGCCTAATATAAGCTCACAAGTGTTTGAAATGAAGCACTCAAGTTATAGTGTGTACAGAGCAAATTGGACATGGCTTCCTCGCCTTTTCTCTATGCAAAATGGCTACCCCAAGCCCTCTATTTATAGAGGGGGAAGCCGTAGGTGTACCTGCGACAGCCGCAGATGCACTTGTGGCTGCCCGTGGTGCCTTGGGCTCTGCGGATCATGCCATCTCAAAGTACGTGCACGCGTACAACGTGATGTCTGCTCGAACTTTCAGAACTTTAATTCGGGCTTCCGATCGAGGTGCATAAGACCATTTATGGCATGTTTTTGTCGAGAGCTACGCAATGACATGGGATAAGAGGTTGTACGAAGTCGGGAAGATGGGACCATACTCAGGTCTTCAAGCTTCAAATTCTATCCGGTGTGCTATCTTTGTGTAGTTATCACTCGGGATTGGAGCTACTTGTTCTTGTAGGACATTCCTGTGTGTAATGTATGTTGAAATGTTTGCTGAAACGGCACAATGTCAGATCTAGGTGGCAAAATGATGACTTCGCCCTTCACTGGGGTTATCTCTGGTTTGGGCTAATTTAGCAGTCATTGCTCAGGGTTATCTGTAAGACTCTAACTTTGATGAATAAAGATTAATTTTTCTTGAAATATATTTTAGAATATTATGGTGTGGATTTGATATAATGTTATAGTTATGGGTATTATTTACAAATTTTGCAAAGTAAGCAAGTGGTTATATAATATTCTATTGGTAGGGGAATATTCGTTTTAACTGAGAATATTCGTACGACGGCAAAATCATTGGTGGTCCCCACAACAGAAGTATTATCGTAGTTATAAAATGACAGAATTATCTTTTTATAAAAATAACGACGAAAGTTTTACCGTTAAATTGTTGAAATACTTGGTGGTAAAAGTACAGTAATACGCGTGGTTGCATAGTAGCACACGGTATTGATTATTGATGCTTACGTGAGAAGTCACTCAGTTCTACTAAATTATTGCTGCAATAATTGCTATATAATATCTTCATATTATCGATCAATTATTATCACAGTATTATCCGCATAATATTTATTATTATTAAATTAATAATTGAGACGACAAAGTTATTCATATTATTATTTATAATATTGGCAATGTCTAGAAAGTTCTGCTAAGGAGAGGTTTGGTCACCTAATTGCGAGCCAATTGGGAGAAATCCCTATCGGAAAGCCCCCTCTTTGCTGGGAATGATCTTGTTATTAAATATTATGAGTTATAATATTAATGATGAATAAGTTCATGTTGATTAAAGATGAAATTGATATTTCCATTGTGTTGGAATTATTAGTGTTAGTGAAAATCGACATCTATTGCGATAATAATTGATGTCTGGAGGTTATATTGACCAATCGGGTAATTAATAGGATAAATGAGCAATTAATTGCTATTAATTTATATGCTTATAACTGGTTATTCACATGTGTATACTATTGATTCACATGCATGTACTATTAGGAGTGGTGGTGCAAGATTGATAATACTTGCATGACTAAATTAAAAATGGAGATATAGTTGAAGGTACTATACTATAATTATTTTTTTTCACATGTATAAAACTATTGATTCACATGATTGTACTTTTGATTCACATGATGTACTATTAGGGGAGGTGGTGCAAGTTTGATAATACTTGCAAGATGTTGAGTAAAATCTATATACGCAAAAGACGCAAGTATACGTGCTCAACAAGTAATATAGTAGTGAATAAAGTATCGTTCCCACGAAGACAAATTAGCTATAAATTTAACTTCACAATTATAAATTTTCTATTAATCCTAATTCTATTAAACTATTCAATTTAATGGTTTAAAATTATAGAAACTAAATGAATAAATAAATAAACTATCACAAAACAATCACAAATATCAAAATCTGGAATTTCAAACAATTAATGGAGAATTAGACTTATGATCTCACCCTAAGCTTCATTCTTATTTTCAAACATTTATTCCAATTCAATTCAATATTCCAGTTTATTAATCAAGAACACGAATGTAGTACTAGCCACCTCTCGATGCAATAATACCGTATTAACTTAAATCCACAATTTAGATAGAAACAAGTTAAACACCTAAATCAACCAACTCACTATATCTCTATGTGAACTGAAATTAAAGAAGGTTTAAGCTTAAGTTCTCTATCCGATTACATGCGATGTCAAGCATATCTCTACCTTAACAATAATCAAGAATCTGTTATTCACAAAATTCATGACACATGCTATATTAACTAAGTCTAGATTTGAATATCCTCTCTTGATTCCATACAAATCCACAAAGAACTGTTGATCAAGCAATTCATAAATTCACGTTCAAATTAACATAGATAAACTGAAAATACTTTATTGAATTGGAAATCAAAATTTATAAAATCATCTTTTCACCCAAGGATCCATCACAAGCCTAATAAGCAAATTAGTTCATAACGAATGAAATAAAAACTGAATAATTCAAAAGAAACATCCTTCCAATTACAAATATAAAACTAAGATGAAAAAATAATGCGAAACCACCCTTCACGTAGCCTTAATCTGCAACCGTCATGAAATTCTCTTCCGATCGCTCCTCCAAAGCTTGAAATCAAAATCTGGAAATTATCTCTGTAATATGCTTTTCGTGATCCGTGATTTGTTGTTTTTAATGCAATATATATCACCCCCTATGTTCTGGCAGAAGTCCCTCCTTATTAGAGTCCATGCGCCTAACAAAAGTCTCACAATCCACTTCCCAGTAGTATTCAAATCAAACCAGGAGACCCCAAGTTTCAGCAACCCCCGCCCCGGCGGGGGGTACAAGGCAAATTATGCCCGCCCCGGCAGGCTAGTCCACTGTTAAAGAACTTTTGCTACTTCATTAATTTTTCAAACTTTTCTCCAAAAGACCTCCTTTCTTCACCACTTACCTCCATGACCACCCTACACATAAAAGAACATGAAACGAGTAAAAACAAACACAAAACAAGAAAATAACTACGAATTTAAGCTTGAAATGAACATCGATTTGTGTATATGAAATCCACTTATCAAAATCCCCCAAACTTAAACAGTGCTAGTCCTCGAGCACAAAATAAACTACATGCTATGCAATGCAATGAGATGAAATAAATATATTCTAAATGCCTTTGAATCCAACAATATCGTAGAATCAAAATTATCCTATCAGCCTCAGAGAAAACAAGTAACTCTACAATATGAATTACCAAACCAATCCATAGTTTCGTATTAATTCTCAAATCTTGAACAATTATCAATGGTATAGTGTGCGTGTGTGTTCTGTGACAACCCGAGAATTTGGGCAAATTATGAAAATCTTAAATGATTGATTTAAGGTCAAATAATAGACCTAGATAGAAAATAAGTGTATGCGTATGATGTTATTGGGATGGAATTTTGAGGGTTTCAAAATTCGGTGAAGGATATAGGTGAATTATTCAGGATTAAAGATTTATGTGAATATGTTTTGTGTTTATGGTTAATGATGTGTTCAGAATATGGTTAAGGGTCATGGGTTGATCAGATAAATTATATCTGTGACAAACCCTAAGTTTATATTAAAAACGACAGCGTTCGATTAGAAAACCCTAACGTCTAATAAGAAACCCTAGAAATCGGTTCTGAAAACCCTAGTTTCAGTTCCGGGAGTCCGAAACCTTAATTCGGATATTGAAAACCTTAGATTGGGAATGCAATATATGTACAAGGTTAAACGCCTATAATTTTAATTAATTAGGGAAAACCCTAAAGAATTACTGAAAATTCTAGTTGATTATTAGAAACCCTAATACCAGATCTGAAAACCCTAATTTCAGATTCTGATAAAATGAAAGCCCTAATCTGGGAATGGAAAGGATAATTATAATGCTTATGTGGTATTAATTAAGTATTAATTAGGGTAAAGGTTAATTAATTAACAAACCCTAATTTCCAATTTTTGGAACCTTAATTGTTCCGTCAGAAATCCTAATGCTCAATTGTGGACTTAATTGCTAAAATTAGCAATGCTAATTAGGAAACCCTAATCCTAATTATTTCAATTTTTGTGTAATTAGAAAACCCTAAACTAATTACGAGATTTAATTTCTAAATTAGAAAATTTATTTTCTATTAGAAACCCTAATTAGTGGTTTATAAACCCTAATGACCATTTTGACCCTAATTGCTTTATTAGCAATTGTAATTAGGAAATGCTAATCCTAATTAGCAAAAAGGAATTTATGATTAAGAAATTTTTATATAATTAGAAAATACTAATTATAAGTTAGAAATGTTAATTTTCTATTTTATATCCGAAATTCGGAAATGTAGAAATTAAATTACAAAGTTAAGGGTTAAAACCTAAACCCTAAATGCTCCAAACCCTAAACTCTAAAATTTCCAAACCCTAAACCCTAAGGGTTTGGCCAATTACAAGATTGCCATTAAATTAAATGGAAAAAGACTTAAATGCCCTTTGTGTATTATTTAAGGGTTGGAGTGTAGATCTAAACCTAAGGGGAGTGGTTGAGCAACCCTAAAACCTAGCCTTTGACAAATATCCAGCTATCTTACCCTTGGATCAGCAACATTCAATGAATCAAGCCTTATATAAAGAAATGGGAGAGAGAAAGTTCATAAAATTTGCTTAATTTTTATTTAACTCTCACCAACTCTCTCTCTATCCCAAAGCTCCGAAATATTATAGTAAATCAGTCATTTATTCAGCTTTAGATCACTTAAGAACAGAATCAGAAGATCAGAAATCAAAATCAAAGCATAAAAGGTATAAAAACCCTAAATTTCGAAATCTATGATTTTGATGTTTAATGTTGTTGTTTGTTGGTTAAATATGTGTTATAAGGTGTCAATTAGAGATCTGGATTGTTGGATCATGGATCCATAACATCTAGGTGCTCGAAATTAAGGATTTATCAAATCTGGAAAACTTGAAAAATATGGCCTGACAGCCATGTGTCAGTGCCCATAGATCTGTGTATGTTAATTATTTGTTGTGTTTTAAGTTATATACTTGTTCTTTGCCATGAGGAGAGTAGGCTGGAAGTGGAATCAACCTCATACCATATCTATATCAAAAGATATGAGCGTTCAAACATGGTTGACCAACTCTGGAAAACCGCTTCTGGAAAAACCCAGAATTTTCCCAGATTTCTGACAAGGTTTTTATGGCCCTGAATCTTACGGTTGTTTGATGATTTGGTCCGGTTGTTGTTTTTTTTCTTGTAGAATGACATGTAATCTACAAATAAGTGTCTTTGGATCACCCAGAAAGCACATAAAATCAAAGTTATTGTTGGTCAAAGTACCATTGACCAACTGTTCTTGAACGAAATCTGGGAAAACCCAGATTTCTCAAGAACAGTGCCTGACCTTAAGTTTGACCGGCCATATCTTGTTCATGCTGTGATGTTTTAGTTATATTATGCTTTATAGTTGTAGTACTACATGTTGTCTACAAACTGGAGTTGATAGATTACATAAATGTTACACGATAATCAAGTTATAAGGACTCAAAGTAGGCCACTCAAATCGGTTAAACTCTGACAAGCCGAAGAACAACGTTGTCAGAGATTTTGGAGACTTAAATCTCTCTGATCTTAAGTTGTTTAGCTACGAAACTTGTTATGTAATTGTAGTATTACATAAATACTACAACATGAAATCGATTACAGGCCCAGAAATCATAAGGAACACGGATTAAATCACGGTCAAACCATGACCCTTGCTAAGCTAACTGTCAGTGTTCTTGAGTGAAGAACACCAACGGCGACAGACAAGTGTCGCTAAAGGCCTATAGCGACAGTTTTATTATTTTTTTTCGGAAATAAATTAAAAATTAGAATAAAATTGTTTTTAATTATTAAAAATACAACATAAATTCCGAAAAATTATTTTAAAGTCTGAAAAATAGTTTTTAACTATTTTGAGTATATTTCAAAAATATTTAGTATTTATGGATGTAAATGGTATTTATTTATTTAATTATAATATTAAATAAATGATTTAAAAATAATTTTAATTCATGAAAAATAATATTATGGTATAAGAAAATATTTTAAGTTATTTTTGATGACTTTTAATATTTTGGGATGAATTTCATTAATTAATCAATATTAATGATAATTAGTTTATTTAATGAATATATTAAATAAATTAAGGAAAAATGGAATTAATGCTTTATAAATCATATAAAAATGATTTAATTGTTATAAAAATATTTTAAGTTATAAATTATAACTTTTGATATTTTGGACATAAAAATATTAATATTTTAATATTAATATTAATTATCGGATAATGGATTTAAGTGTTTAAAAATCATATAATTATGATTTTAAGGTATTAAATATACTTTGATATATTATAATTATATTATAATATTATGTAATGATTTTCATTAATATTTTATATTAAATAAATATTAATAATTAAGGAATTATGTGGTATTTAATTTATTTAAATACGGTTTTAAGGATTGAAAAATATTGATAAATGGTAATAATTATCCGAAAATTATTACGAGCCTAGGAAAAATATTTTGTCTGATAAGAAATTATCTGTGATAATGGTTAAGTGGTTAAACAGAGTTTAATTGAACTTAAACTCGATAAAAGTCCGACTAGACCGTCGGGATGTTAAAATTGTGTCGGTTTCAAGTCAGACTAAGATAGTTTGACCTGATACTAAGTCTTATGTGTGGTAAAGACTGATAGGGTTATGTGCTATGTGTTTAGGTTATTCTGTGTGTATAAATATAACAGTGTTATACTATGATGATATTATTCTAATATTGGAGGTCTATATTATTAATATTAGGTCTTCGGGTAAAGCATTATAAATTGCATTGCGGTAATCAACGGTTCAAACAAGTTTTCTTATACTTAACTCTAATAAGAGTGTTTTATTCAAGCTGATGGTTAATCGTTGTTGATTGCCATAAAAATTGTACTCTGTACATCTTGCATGTATAAGTCAGGTATGAAAGGCTGATCACCTTCATTACCAGTTGGTTCAGAAATGTTTGTTCATGTATAAAACTTGTTCAGTCTAAAGTTTGTTCGTGCTAGTTCTCAATTATCTTGATGAATTATAGCCAGCTTATTATTCATACTCTTCAATCATGATATATTGTTATGTTATTGTATTTAAAACTTGCTGGGCAACTTTCATGCTCACCCTTGCTATATCATGATAAAACATTGCAGATAAGACGAACGTGTTCGGATACAGGGAAAGGTTAAAGCCAAGTTCAGCTTGGGATATAAAGTGCGGCTTGTTTGTAATAATATATTGTGATAAATATTGTTGTATAATAGATATTATATGAATGGTGTTTAAGTTAAGGTTACTCGACTTGGGTAAAATAGTGTGTAATGTATTGTATAAACAATTTATGTTTATATCTTCCGCAATTAGTGAAAGAATTAGTGTACCGAGTCCGCGGTGATTCGGGGCCCGGATTCGGGGATGCTACAGTTGGTATCAGAGCTGTTGGTTATGAAGCTTAGGTAGGAATACCTGAGACCAATAACCGCAGTGATTAGGATAAGTGCTAACTCAAATAGAGTTAGTTGGTCGATAAGATTCAAAGATGAATCTAGGTGAGTGTAAAGACACAGATTTCCCTAACTCTGATAATATAGTGGTGAACAGTAGTGGTTAATAGATAAAGTCTAAAAGACTGAAAGTGCAGGGATAGGTGATCGTAAAACAAAACGATCATAGTGCATGGAATTGAATCGTAATATATACGATAAGATCACCCCGTGATCTGATAAAGGTTATGATATGGGAAATGAATCAATCTAATGATTGAAAAGTTTACAGCAAGATGCTGTGTGAAAGTTGTACTATAAAATGGTACTATGAAAATGAAAACTCATAAAAGAGTTATGGATTATGAATACGAATTGAATTCGTATTGAAAAAGGGGGTTAAGATTAGGTGGGGGATTTCAATGAGGACTCGTGTTAGCAACTGAGTTGTATGATTCCTTGTATGGGCGGGGAATTGTACTTGGTGTAAAAACTACTTAGTTGGTGGCATTGGTAATAATTGAAATGTTGTGTCACGCTAGTTATTATATATAGATAAATAGGTCATAGGTAGAGAATATAAGATTAAGTACGAGTTCTTAGAACTCATACTTATGTGACACTCTTGACTCATAGTTATATGAAATGTTTATGAGCCCCTCAGCGAACGGACGCCAAAGGTCAGACTAGGGTAAGTTCGTAAACTCATATAATTGTGGTCAAGTTATGAACTCATAAGTGTGGTTTTATGAATTGGGTATAGTTGTGTGTGAATGGAGTGTTAAGGATTATAGAAACAGATAGATTATTAAGCAAATGATCATTAGTGGAGACTTAGGTTTTCCTAAACTCCTAGCTGTGCTAAACTTCGAAATGATTGACATCAAGCTAAATACGCACTATGTGCCTTTTTAAAAAATGTAGACTCGTAATCATTTTTGAAACGGTTTAAAGTATAGTCTATGCTACTTATTTCGGCTAGACGCAAATGATTTAAAATATCAAAAATTGTTTTTATTTATCACTTATGTACCATGTAACCTGGTGCAGAGATGATAAAAACGATGGAGTCATCAATGCATTATTACTTAGTGTGAATTTGACCTGAAGTCACTATTCTACTATGGTATGATGTAGTATGATAAAATCACCAATGACAGAATCCTCAACGGACTGTTAATACAGTGCGGCATCATGACGTCATTCTCGAAAATGTTTTCAAAAATTTTAATTTCCCAACGGGGTTTGGCTACACCTAAATAATTCGATTGAATTGAATTATTGATATGAGTCTATGCTATTTGATTCAGCTAGACTAATGTTATAAAAACTCCAAGTGTTTATTGAAAGAATTTCCTGAACCAAATTGTCTTGGTACGGAATCCTATGATAAGGCTGAGGTGAACGATAATGATTGGATAAATAATCCAATCTAGTAGCGTAAATATTCGCTAAAAATGATTAATACGTTATGCATGACGTAACTGTACGATGGGATGATCACCTAAAGTACTAATAATGGTAGTTTACCTTCTTTGTGATTGTAAACAGACCAAGTAATGTATTGTTTTGCGGTATGATCACTACCGTTAAAACTAAATGTGTTCATGATCTATATGACCCCTCAGCACAATTTCAAAACTTTTAATCTGGTGAGAGGTGTATTGGGTAGCATGAAATAATGTGTGTGAATGGTATATGTGTGAATGGTGTAAGGTGCATGGTGTAAGGTGTAAAGTTCATCTGTGAATGGTGTAAGGTGCACGGTGTAAGGTGTAAGGTGAATTTCGGGGAAGAAATTCTTATAAAGAGGGGTGAATGTGACAACCCGAGAATTTGGGCAAATTATGAAAATCTTAAATGATTGATTTAAGGACAAATAATAGAGCTAGATAGAAAATAAGTGTATGCGTATGATGTTATTGGGATGGAATTTTGAGGGTTTCAAAATTCGGTGAAGGATATAGGTGAATTATTCAGGATTAAAGATTTATGTGAATATATTTTGTGTTTATGGTTAATGATGTGTTCAGAATATGGTTAAGGGTTATGGGTTGATCAGATAAATTATATCTGTGACAAACCCTAAGTTTATATTAAGAACGACAGCGTTCGGTTAGAAAACCCTAACGTCTAATAAGAAACCCTAGAAATCGGTTCTGGAAACCCTAGTTTCAGTTCCGGGAGTCCGAAACCTTAATTCGAATATTGAAAACCCTAGATTGGGAATGCAATGTATGTACAAGGTTAAACGCCTATAATTTTAATTAATTAGGAAAAACCCTAAAGAATTACTGGAAATTCTAGTTGATTATTAGAAACCCTAATACCAGATCTGAAAACCCTAATTTCAGATTCTGATAAAATGAAAGCCCTAATCTGGGAATGGAAAGGATAATTATAATGCTTATGTGGTATTAATTAAGTATTAATTAGGGTAAAGGTTAATTAATTAACAAACCCTAATTTCCAATTTTTGGAACCCTAATTGTTCCGTCAGAAATCCTAATGCTCAATTGTGGACTTAATTGTTAAAATTAGCAATGCTAATTAGGAAACCCTAATCCTAATTATTTCAATTTTTGTGTAATTAGAAAACCCTAAACTAATTACGAGATTTAATTTCTAAATTAGAAAATTTATTTTCTATTAGAAACCCTAAGTAGTGGTTTATAAACCCTAATGACCATTTTGACCCTAATTGCTTTATTAGCAATTGTAATTAGGAAATGCTAATCCTAATTAGCAAAAAGGAATTTATGATTAAGAAATTTTTATATAATTAAAAAATTCTAATTATAAGTTAGAAATGTTAATTTTCTATTTTATATCCGAAATTCGGAAATGAAGAAATTAAATTACAAAGTTAAGGGTTAAAACCTAAACCCTAAATGCTCCAAATCCTAAACCTTAAAATTTCCAAATCCTAAACCCTAAGGGTTTGGCCAATTACAAGATTGCCATTAAATTAAATGGAAAAAGACTTAAATGCCCTTTGTGTATTATTTAAGGGTTGGAGTGTAGATCTAAACCTAAGGGGAGTGGTTGAGCAACCCTAAAACCTAGCCTTTGACAAATATCCAGTTATCTTGCCCTTGGATCAGCAACATTCAATGAATCAAGCCTTATATAAAGAAATGGGAGAGAGAAAGTTCATAAAATTTGCTTAATTTTTAATCAACTCTCACCAACTCTCTTTCTATCCCAAAGCTCCGAAATATTATAGTAGATCAGTCACTTATTCAGCTTTAGATCACTTAAGAACAGAATCAGAAGATCAGAAATCAAAATCAAAGCATAAAAGGTATAAAAACCCTAAATTTCGAAATCTATGATTTTGATGTTTAATGTTGTTGTTTATTGGTTAAATGTGTTATAAGGTGTTAATTAGAGATCTGGATTGTTGGATCATGGATCCAAACATCTAGGTACTCGAAATTAAGGATTTATCAAATCTGGAAAACTTGAAAAATATGGCCTGACAGCCATGTGTCAGTGCCCATAGATCTGTGTATGTTAATTATTTGTTGTGTTTTAAGTTATATACTTGTTCTTTGCCATGAGGAGAGTAGGCTGGAAGTGGAATCAACCTCATACCATGTCTATATCAAAAGATATGAGCGGTCAAACATGGTTGACCAACTCTGGAAAACCGCTTCTGGAAAAACTCAGAATTTTCCCAGATTTCTGACAAGGTTTTTAGGGCCCTGAATCTTACGGTTGTTTGATGATTTGGTCTGGTTGTTGTTTTTTTTTCTTGTAGAATGACATGTAATATACACATAAGTGTCTTTGGATCACCTAGAAAGCACATAGAATCAAAATTATTGTTGGTCAAAGTACCATTGACCAACTGTTCTTGAACGAAATCTGGGAAAACCCAGATTTCTCAACAGTGCCCGACCTTAAGTTTGACCGGCCATATCTTGTTCATGCTGTGATGTTTTAGTTATATTATGCTTTATAGTTGTAGTACTACATGTTTTCTACAAACTGGAGTTGATAGATTACATAAATGTTACACGATAATCAAGTTATAAGGACTCAAAGTAGGCCACTCAAATCGGTTAAACTCTGACAAGCCGAAGAACAGCATTGTCAGAGATTTTGGAGACTTAAATCTCTCTGATCTTAAGTTGTTTAGCTACGAAACTTGTTATGTAATTGTAGTATTACATAAATACTACAACATGTAATCAATTACAGGCCCAGAAATCATAAGGAACACGGATTAAATCGCGGTCAAACCATGACCCTTGCTAAGCTAACTGTTAGTGTTCTTGAGTGAAGAACACCAACGGCGACAGACAAGTGTCGCTAAAGGCCTATAGCGACAGTTTTATTATTTTTTTTTCGGAAATAAATTAAAAATTAGAAAAAAATTGTTTTTAATTATTAAAAATACAAAATAAATTCCGAAAAATTATTTTAAAGTCTGAAAAATAGTTTTTAACTATTTTGAGTATATTTCAAAAATATTTAGTATTTTTGGAATGTAAATGTTATTTATTTATTTAATTATAATATTAAATAAATGATTTAAAAATAATTTTAATTCATGAAAAATCATGAAAAATAATATTATGGTATAAGAAAATATTTTAAGTTATTTTTGATGACTTTTAATATTTTGGGATGAATTTCATTAATTAATCAATATTAATGATAATTAGTTTATTTAATGAATATATTAAATAAATTAAGAAAAAATGGAATTAATGCTTTATAAATCATATAAAAATGATTTAATTGTTATAAAAATATTTTAAGTTATAAATTATAACTTTTGATATTTTGGGCATGAAAATATTAATATTTTAATATTAATATTAATTATCGGATAATGGATTTAAGTGTTTAAAAATCATATAATTATGATTTTAAGGTATTAAATATACTTTGATATATTATAATTATATTATAATATTATGTAATGATTTTCATTAATATTTTATATTAAATAAATATTAATGATTAAGGAATTATGTGGTATTTAATTTATTTAAATACGGTTTTAAGGATTGAAAAATATTGATAAATGGTAATAATTATCCGAAAATTATTACGAGCCTAGGAAAAATATTTTGTCTGATAAGAAATTATCTGTGATAATGGTTAAGTGGTTAGACAGAGTTTAATTGAACTTAAACTCGATAAAAGTCCGACTAGACGGTCGGGATGTTAGAATTGTGTCGGTTTCAAGTCAGACTAAGATAGTTTGAACTGATACTAAGTCTTATGTGTGGTAAAGATTGATAGGGTTATGTGCTATGTGTTTAGTTTATTCTGTGTGTATAAATATAACAGTGTTATACTATGATGATATTATTCTAATATTGGAGATCTATATTATTAATATTAGGTCTTCGGGTAAAGCTTTATAAATTGCATTGCGGTAATCAACGGTTCAGGCAAGTTTTCTTATACTTAACTCTAATAAGAGTGTTTTATTCAAGCTGATGGTTAATCATTGTTGATTTCCATGAAAATTGTACTCTGTACATCTTCCATGTATAAGTCAGGTATGAAAGGCTGATCACCTTCATTACCAGTTGGTTTAGAAATGTTTGTTCATGTATAAAACTTGTTCAGTCTAAAGTTTGTTCGTGTTAGTTCTCAATTATCTTGATGAATTATAGCCAGCTTATTATTCATACTCTTCAATCATGATATATTGTTATGTTATTGTATTTAAAACTTGTTGGGCAACTTTCATGCTCACCCTTGCTATATCATGATAAAACATTGCAGATAAGGCGAACGTGTTCGGATACAGGGAAAGGTTAAAGCCAAGTTCAGCTTGGGATATAAAGTGCGGCTTGTTTGTAATAATATATTGTGATAAATATTGTTGTATAATAGATATTATATGAATGGTGTTTAAGTTAAGGTTACTCGACCTGGGTAAAATAGTGTGTAATGTATTGTATAAACAATTTATGTTTATATCTTCCGTAGTTAGTGAAAGAATTAGTGTACCGAGTCCGCGGCGATTCGGGGCCCGGATTCGGGAATGCTACATGTTCAACATCTATGATAACTGGCACGGACTCAAATTTAATACATAAGCAATTTCTTAGAAGGAACCGTACAGTGCAAGCTTAAAAATTTCAAAAATAGGCACATTCCAACAAAAACTAAAACTACGCAATTCCAAATTCAAGGGTTTATGCAGGGTACTTATACTTCATATATTTCTCTCTCTTTTTTCCACGGAGGCTTTTTGCTCTTTTCCCGTTTTATTGATTTTTTTATATATATCTACATAAATGACTGTGCAATGTCTCATCCCATTAGGCCAATAATGTTACCCCTTAGCGAGCTTTCGACCAACGACTCCCAGACCATAAAAGACCTTAGGGCGCTAGGTGTAAAGATAATATCCTCGGGTGTACTTGATCAAGTAACAAAGTACCCAAAACAAGACTAGTCACAATGTATATATATATTTTTATATATTTTTTTCTTTTTTTCTCTTTTTTTAAAGCTTATATACCCCACATATACTCCCCCAAACTTAGGGTCTTGCCTAATTTTAGCCTTTACTGCCTATCCTTGTTATTTTTTCATTTGACCTAGCATTATCCTTTAGACACTATTTATGTATCAATTTGAATTGATCGGTCAACAAAGATGTTATTAACGTGCTAACCTTTTTATAACAGTTTCAAACAAGCGCAAGATTCGATTCATAACAGAAATTATATCATAGTTCTAATAATCAATACTGTATTAGTTAACTTGTTCACACTATCATCATTGGCCCACAAATAACATGAACTGCAACACTATTGGACATATGCAAACACAATATTTAAGTAATTTTTTTTAATTTTTTTATAGATAAAATATTATTATAAAAAAATGAAAACAATGCAATATCAAAAATAACCTAAACTACTATGCAATAACCTAAGCTACTATGAAAACTAGAATGCAAACAAAAATAACCCTGCTACTACATATGCATGCAAACAAGAATTTAAATTCCCCAAACTTAAGTAACACAATGCCCTCATTGGATAAAAATCAAAATTAAGTGCATGAGGACTTCCATGCAATCGTCTAAGTCTGGGGAGGTGGTGGTTGATCTTCGTCATCTGAGTCGGTAGGAGGAAACCTCGGCAATGGCATCGGCTGCTGATATAGAAACTGGGTTGATGGATTAAAACTTTGAAAAGTCGTGTTGAGTGAAGCGAACGACGCGTTCATAGCATCAAATATGTGATATTGCCGCAATACGAGTCGCCTCATCTCCCGACGTGCAGCCTTGTTGTGTGCATCCATTTGACATTGAAAGTTAAGGAACTGAGGATTGGATAGTTCCTCGGTCTGTGGTACCTGCTCGGTTCCTTGATCTCCTATAGCCTCATCCTCATCCTACGAGGTATCTTCTGCGTCAGCTTCGTCCTCCGAAGCTGATGGAAAAACAAATCCTAAACCTCTAGGATAAGATTCACTGCCGGGCCACACTGAATACCGCACTATCATCCTATTCTCTAGTAGCTACAGCGGCGTCTGAGTGGGCTCATCATCGGACCATCGCACTCCGGCTTGATGACACAACCCATAAATTAGCGATGGGTGTGGTAAGACTCCTGAAAAGTTGCCCCTTAGACATCGTCGAATAGAAAAACTGATAATTGCCCCGATGTCTATGATAAAGTCTTGCACGATGGCGTATAGGAGGAGTGCCTTCTCCTTAGTCACTTACGAGGTGTGAGTGGATGGCAACAATTTGGCACATAGGAAGGCATACCAGATTTTCCTGTACCAACTGAGGTCTTTACTGTGAAACACCGTGCCGCGTTTCTGACCCTTTATCCATGTTATACCCGGCTTGGTCATGTTCTTGATAACCTCCTCAAAGTCTGGGTTGAAATCCTCAAATGGTCGTACTGACACTGGCGAGGCACCCTCAACTGATAATATGTATTTATTGCGTCATCACTGAATGGGACAATGCGACCCCGCACAAAGGCATTGAACGCTGCCTTATCCCCGGCGTTTGCATAGAATTCCTTGATGATATTCACCGCAGATGGCTCGGGCTCCTACGTGAATTTGACCCACCCTTGCTGATAAATTTGTTGCATCATCTCACTGTCGTGGGAAGCGAGAGCCAACCCCCACTCCGGTATAAGAGTCTTGGTAACCATATAATCTCACCGGTCGGCGGTTGCGGAACTTTTGAATTTTCGGCGGTCTAATGTGCGGAGTGGTGGAGTTGGCCTTGAACTCTCTCCCCTTTGGCGTTTCGGTGTAGGTTGCGAAGCCATTTGCTCTCTATTGACTTAATCACAGAATTTGCCCCCAAACTTGACTTACGCCCACTGACGAGCACTTGGTGGGCACAGTCTTTTCTCCCCCAAACTTGGTGATTTCTGTGAAAAATCTGATGAGAGGAGATGAAGACCCAGTAGAAAGGTGACTTACACTCAATTGCTCTATCTTTAGCCAAATTTCTTGTTGAATTCATATTTTTGGAGATGGAGATGGGAGGTATGTGGTAGGGTTTATATAGAGGTGGTGTGGGGGAGAGGAATAGGTGTAATTGATGGTGGCAGTTGGTTTATGTTTGGTAATGGGGTGAGAGGGTGGAGTACTCGTGGAGCCATAGGTAGAAGGAGTTGTCGACGTCATGGTTTTGTAATGGAGGTTGGGTAGTTTGTGTGAGGAAGAGTGAGAGAGAATGAGGCGTGTATTGGGGAAATTAAAAGGCAGCGTGTGTAACTGCTAAACATGTCTGCCCAGAATCAAGGACCCCCGCCCGGCGGGGGGTGCAGGGCTAAAATAGCCCTCCCCAACGGCCTAGTCCCCTGACTTTGAATTTCTGTCTTCAAATGTGGCAATGCAACCTGAGCTCAAATTTCTTCCTTAGTTGCATGTTAGTACTATTATGCACTCTTGACACCTCCTGCAACTATAAAACATGAAAGTTGTTAGATTATTGATCATTTGGAGTATGATTGAGAGATTCCACAAAACTTTTACTCTATAGTACCTACCTAATAACTTATTACAAACTATAGTATAACAATTATGAATGAAAATATGAAAAATAAACGAAAGGTAGGGTTGCCTCCCAATTAGCACTTGATTTTAAGTCGTTTAGCCTGACTACTCCCTGTTTCACTGTGTATCGGAGAGGGTGATGTTGACGACATACCAGTTTGAATCGCCACCCCAGTAATGCTTTATCCGTTGACCATTGACCTTGAACGTCTCTAATGGATTACGACTGTAGAGTTCAATGGCGCCATGAGAGAATACCCGCTTTATAGTGAATGGTCCCAACCATCTTGACTTCAGCTTTCCTATGAACAATCACAGCCGTGAGTTGAACAAGAGTACTGATTGACCCAGCTCGAATGTTCGATGCACAATTTTCTAGTCGTGCCATCTTTTTACCTTTTTGTATAATTTGGAGTTCTCATAGGCGTGAAGGCAGAATTCGTCGAGCTCATTCAGTTGAAGTAGTCTTTTTTCCCCTACAGTTGCTTGATCGAAATTGAGTTTTTAAACCACCCAATAAGCCTTGTGCTATAATTCGACTGGTAAGTGACATGCCTTCCCGTACAGTAGTTGTTATGGTGGCATCCCGATCGGAGTTTTGTACGCAGTCCAGTATGCCCATAATGCATCATCCAACCGAAGTGACCAATCCTTTCGATTCAGATTTACTACTTTTTCCAATATTTTCTTTACTTCTCGATTTGAGACCTTAGTTTGCCCACTTGTTTGAGGGTGATACGCTGTCTCTACCTTGTGGTTGACCCCATATTGTGTTAAAAGAGCTGTGAGTGCCTTATTACAGAGGTGACTACCCTCGTCATTGATTATTGCTCTTGACGTGCTAAACCTCGTGAAAATGTTTTTCTGTAGGAATTTGAGGACCACCTTGGCATCGTTGGATGGTAGTGCTGCAGCTTCAACCCATTTCAAAACATAATCCACTACGAGTAGAATATACTGATTGTTCAAAGACGAAGGGAATGGCCCCATGAAATCGATGCCCCATACATCAAAGATTTCCACTTCAAGAATTGTTTGTAGGGGCATCTCATTCTGTGTTTGAGATGTTTCCCACCCTTTGACACATATCGCATTATTTGACAAAATGGTGGGCATCTTTGAATAATGTGGGCTAATAAAACCCGGCTTGTAAGACCTTTGCTGCTGTCCGCTCGCTGCTATAATGCCCGCCATATGCAGATGAATGGCACTCATGCATAATATCTTCACTTCACTGTAGGGGACGCACTGTCTAATAATTTTGTTGGCTCATTATTTGAACAAATACAGTTCGTCCCACATGTACCACTTTACAACATGAAGAAACTTCTTTTTCTATTGTCTTGTGAGGTCAGGTGGAAGAATATTACTCACAAGAAAATTTGCATAATTCGCATACCAAGGAAATTCTGTAAAAATCCCAAATAGTTGCTCATATGGGAATGACTCATTAATTTCACATCTGTCTTCTTTCACTTTCCCTTGGTTTTCCAGCCTAGACAAGTAATCGGCTACTTGATTCTCTGTCCCCTTTCTATCTTTAATTTCTAAGTCAAACTCTTGAAGTAGGAGAATCCATCGGATAAGGTGTGACTTAGCATCTTTTTTCGCTATTAGGTACCGAATCGCCGAATGGTCCGTGTAGACTATCACCTTAGTCCCGATCAAGTATGCCCAGAATTTGTCAAACACGTACACCACTGCAAGCAATTCCTTTTCCGTGGTTGTATAATTCATCTAAGTCTCTGTGAGTGTTTTGCTTGCATAGTATATGGCGTGAAACACCTTTTCTCGTCTTTGACCCAAAACAGCCCTAACCGCATAGTCGCTCACATCACACATTAATTCGAATGGCATATTCTAATCCGGTACGACTATCACGGCGGCTGTAGTTAATTTTTTCTTCAATGATTCAAACACTGATTTGTATTCCTCAGTGAAACTAAAAGTAGCATCCTTTTCTAAAAGACTGCATAGAGGTTTTTCAATTTTAGAGAAGTCCTTTATGAACCTCCTGTAGAATCCAGCAAGTCCCAGAAAACTTATAATCCAGCAATTTCTCGATTGTTTCCAGCTTTGCTTTGTCCACCTCCAATCCTTGAGCCGACACCTTATGGCCCAAAATTCTACCTTCTTTAACCATGAAGTGGCATTTTTCCCAATTGAGTATGAGGTTTATATCCTTACATCGCTGTAATACCATGACCATATTCCCAAGGCAAGTATCAAAGTTGTCTCCATAGACCGAAAAATCGTCCATGAAGACTTCAACATTTTTCTCCACCATATCTGAGAAAATGGCCATCATACACCGTTGGAAGGTCGCAGGTGCATTGCATAACCCGAATGATTCCTCCTTAATGCAAATATGTCGTAAGGGCACGTAAATGTTGCCTTTTCTTGAACTTCAGGAGCGATGGCAATCTAGTTATAGCCCGAGTATCCATCCAATAAATAGTAGTAATCATGTCCCGCTAATCTGTCTAACATTTGATAGATAAAGGGTAGCGGGAAGCGATCTTTTCGGGTTGTCTTATTCAACCTCCTATAATTGATGCACACCCTCCAACCTGTCACTGTTCTTGTTGGAATTAACTCGTTATTCTCATTTTGTACCACGGTCATTCTCCCATTTTTCGGCACACAATGAACTGGACTAACCCACTTACTATCGAAAATCGGATAGATGATACCGGCATTCCAATAATTTCAGAATTTCTTTCTGTACCACTTCCTACATAATCGGGTTAAGTCGTCATTGTTGCTCCATCGTCGGTTTTGCATCATCTTCCATCAGAATCTTTTACATGCAAAACGAAGGGCTAATTCCCTTTATATCTGCAATCGTCCATCAAATCGCTGATTTGTGTTCCCGAAGCACCCTCAGCAACTTTTCTTCTTGCAATTCGTTAAGTGCAGCAGAAATAATTATAGGTAAAGAATTTGAATTTCCTAAGTACGCATACCTGAGATGTTTAGGGAGTGGCATAAGTTCCAATGTTGGTGGCTCCTCCAATGACGGTTTCAGTTTTTCTGCGGCTATATCCTTAGTGTGCAAAGGTTCAAACGATGCTCTGAATTGGCTAACTCATGGCAATGAGTCTAATATCTGTAAGTAGTCCAAAAATTTTGGGTCGTCATTATCTTCATTCCCCGATAAAGTTTTTTCTAACGGATCGCTGACCAAACTCTTACTCATGTCTTTACCGATAATTTTCTCAATTAAATCCATCCGAAAATATTCTTCCTCATCCGTAGGGAAATTCATGGCCTTGAACACATTAAATTTGATTTCTTGATCTTGGACTCTCATAGTAAGTTATCATTTGTGCACGTCTATGAGTGTCCTTCCCGTGGCCAGGAAAGGTCTCCCTAAGATAATCGGGATGTTCTTATCCTCCTCAAAATCTAGAATGACAAAGTTCGCTGGAAATATAAACTTATCCACTTTAACCAAAATGTCCTCTACTATGCCTCTCGGGTATATGACTGACCTATCCGCCAACTGAAATGAAATATTCGTAGGCTTTGGCGCGGGCAAACCCAATTCTGTGTATACTGCCAATGGCATAAGGTTAACACTCGCCCCCAAATCACATAAACATTTATTAAATGTTATTTTCCCGATCGTGCATGGGATAATAAAGCTCCCCGGGTCCTTAAGTTTTGGTGGTAGCCTCTACTATAACACCACACTACACTCCTCTGTTAGTGCTACAATTTCAAAATCTTCTCATGGCTTTTTCCTCAATAGAATTCCTTTCATGAACTTCGTATAATTCGGCATTTGCTCTAGGGCTTCTACCAATGGGATGTTAATCTGGAGTTTCTTGAACACTTCTAAAAACTTTGCGAACTGCTTATCTGATTTCTGTTTTTGAACCCTCTGCTGAAACTGGTGGTGGAGGATAAGCAATTGGCTTATTGTTTAATTTTATGTCATCACTCTGCTTATCCTCACCCTTGCTACCATCAACCACGTTACTGTCATCAACGTTTTCCTCCGCAGAATAACTGCTTGGCATTGCTCATGACTACCCTTCGGATTTCTCTCAGTGTCCCTTGGTAACGTTCCTTGTGGTCTATTATTCAATGCTAACGCCATCTGTCCTATTTGATTTTCTAAATTCTTGATAGCCATCTCTTGTGATTTCATTGGCATTGCTTGATTTTTCATTGTTGCCTCATTGCTAGTTATGTACTTCGACAACATTTCCTCAAAATCTGATTTCCTTTCCTGATGTTGAACTGGTTGTTGGTGACTCTAAAAACCTGGGGGATATGACGGTCATGGAGCTTGATTTTGCTGGTTATAGCTCCACGAGAAATTTGGGTGGTTCTTATTCCCCTAGTTGTAGGTGTTTTGATATGTATTCTGAGGAATTCTGTTATAGCTACCTATGAACTGGACGGATGCTGGATTAATTGCGCACTTATCTGTAGGATGATCACCCGCACACAATACGCATACTACTGCAACCTGTTGTACTTGAGCCCTTATCATAGCATCCAACTTCTTGGACAACGCAGAAATCTATGCTTGTATAGCTGTTACCCCATCTACTTCCAAAATCCCAGCCGCCTTTGCCTGTGTCATTCTTTATGTGGGCCACTGGTAGTTATTGGCCGCAATGATTTCAATCAAATTGTAGGCTTCCTCGTAACTCTTAGCCATGAATGTTCCGCTCGACGCTGCGTCAATACTGGTTCTGACATTCCCATGTAGTCCATTATAAAAGGTGTTCATTTCCAGCCACTTGGGCAATCCATGATGTGGAAACTTTCTAAGTAACTCCTTGTACCTCTCCCATGCCTCATATAGCGACTTCCCATTTTGCTGCTCAAACATTGTTATATCATTCCTCATTTAGGCAATTTTAGCCGGTGGGAAAAATTTGGCAAGGAATTTCTGAGCCAAGTCTTCCCACGTAGTTATCGATCCCGGCGACAGAGAATGTAACCAACTCTTCGCCTTGTCCAATAAAGTGAATGGGAACAAGGGAAGTCTCACTGCCTCATCTGACACCCCATTGTACTTGAAAGTGTCGCACATTTCCAAAAAACTAATTAAATGCTCATTCAGATCGTCATTTGCCATTCCCCCAAGCTGAACTGAATTATGCATCATCTGAATGGTCCCAGGCTTGATTTCAAAAGTATTCACAGCTATTACAGTCCTAGTGATGCTCGACTATAGATTAGTCACCTTAGGTGTTACAAAACCCCTCAATGCTTTCTGGTCTTCGGCAGACATTGCTTCTTCCTTATCAGAATTTTTGAATTCGTTCCTTGTTTCCTTGATCCACTTACTCAACCTCTGAAATCTTCTTTCAATGTCGTCCTCAAAAGGAAGCAAGTCTGGATTTTTGGATCGTGTTTGCATAAACCAATGTCAAAAACCTATAATAGGAAGAACAAAAACAAAATTAAAATGTTTAAGTAAAACCTGACTAATTAAACTATTATTGTAAAAATATTAAAATCTAGGCTAAATTGTCCCCGGCAACGGCACATAAAACTTGGTGTAGTATAGTGGTGAGTATTCTCGCCTATCACGCGGGTGACCCAGGTTAAAACCCCGGCAACGGCACCAAAAACTTGTTGGGTAAAATCTAATTACGCACAACACGCAAGTATACGTGGTCAACAAGTAATAAAGTGAAAGTAGAGTATCGTTCCCACGAGGAATTGTTTAATAAAAAATCACCAAGTACTAACCCGTAACTAACTCCATCTTATTTAAACGAATGAATTTTAATTTATAAGTAAATTAATTCTAATTACCACTAGTTAAATTAATATTACGGAGATTTAAGATCACAACTTCACTTATTGCTTCATTTAAGTTAACACACTTCTCATGAATTGTTAATCAAGAACACTAAAATAGAGAAAACCATCTCTCGATGCATAATACCCATACTCACTTAAATCCACAGATGATAGAATTAAGCAAGACACCCTAATTAACTAATCCACTATATCTCTATGTGAATTACAATTAAAAAGGATTTAAAGCACAAGTTCTTTATAAGATTACATATGGCGTAAAGATATATCTCTATCCTAAACATGAATCATGAATTCCATCTATGCATAAATTACAAACACATGCTATCATGATAAGATCTAAATCTATACTTCATCTCTCGAGTTCATATAGATTATCACGGTAATTGTTAGACAAGCAATTAAGCAATTAAGTCTAAATCATAATAGACAATCCTCATAATAGAACATAATAATTGATGGCAAAGCATATTAAAATAAACTACACAATAAGATTCATTGTAATCTCAAACAAAGAATTAGTTCATGATTATTGAATTAAAACTAAGAATCCACAATTGAATAATCATTAAAAAGACAAAGATAGAAGATAGAATCTATTGTCTGTAGATTTGATGCTCCCTCCTTGTTCCTACTTTGAATCTTCAATGGTCTCTAAGTTGATTCAATCTCCAAATCTAATAAGAACTATTGTTTTCTCCCTATTCTACTCTAATATAATCTAATGGAATGCTATCTCTAGTCTAATCTAATGGAATCATCTTTCTCCTCTAATCCCTACTTTAATCCTTGTGATTCTCCTCCTTTTATAAGTCTCTTCATATGTCTTTAAGTCCTCTTGGAAGTCCTTGAGTCAATCAGATCGAAACAATCATTCCCGAACTCAAAATTGGACAAAATTCGTGTTTTATGGGCTACCCCCGCCCCGGCGGGGGTTTATACACTAAAAGAGCCCACCCCGGTGGGCTAGGGGCCTGCTTTGGAGCTGGCATGCCAACCCTGGTGGGGATTTTGTGCAGGAACATTTTCTGCTCTGACTGTCCTTTGGGAAATCGGCCATAACGTTTGATCCGGGAAGGGTTACGAGGCCTGCTACCTATCAAATCGAAGATACCAACGAGCTCTACAACTTTCAGTCTTTGAGATTTTAGAAATAACGAACGGATGAAGGTCGAAATTGGGCTGAAAGTGACTGTTATGCAAATGGCCACCCAAAACAGTGGCGTTCGACGTCCGTTGGTACAAATGTCATAACTCTTGCATCTGAACTCCGATTGGAATGATTCAAGTTGTTCCAAAAAGCTAAGAAGAAGTTCTACAATGTAAGCCAAGTTCCAGGCTAAAACCATGAAATGAACATGAAAGCCCAAACGATGTCCGGATTGCTTTTCTTTGCGATTTCATACCAATTCTTTGCGATCACAGCTCCCAAGCATATAATCTACAAGACGAACACAAAATGCATGAAAAGTAACTAAGAAACATGAGATTAAGCAACTAATTCAAGTAATAGATACCGAATAAGTAGGTATAAAACCTACTTATCATAGGACTAAATTAAAAATGAATGAAAAGATGAAGGTATTATACTGTAGTATTTCGAGCCCCAAAACGTGCAATTATCGAAACTATGTTTTTCTATAAATAGAAACTCATTCTTCTTTCATTCCCACTATTTCACTAAGACTCACAAGAGCAATTATAGAGAGAAAAGCTATAGAGAGAGAAGCTTTAGAGAAAAAGTAGAAGAGAAGTCTGCTACCTCACTATTCTAGTATCCAGTCTTCTTCTGAGGTAAGGGATATTATTTTTTTCAGTATTAATAAGGAATAATATTTTCTTCCATACTATGTAGTATGTGATTAATATTATTTCGTCTCGTATTCCTGATTATACCCTCATTTTGTTAAAGTATTGCTTCTATACTTCGTGAAATTAGTAGAATATTCTTGAAATTTGTGCTTTATCTAATATCGTTTCACAAGAATATTTTCTACACATTCTTCTTAAATTTTAAGCTTTTCATGCCGGAGTACTGTCTATGAGTAATATTCATTTTTATTGTACTATTCACAAAATACTATTCACGGGATACTATTCACAAAGTACTATTTATGGGGTACTATTTCCAAAGTACTATTCACGTGGTACTATTCATTCGGGTACTATTCACCCGGGAAATTATTCATGACAAAAAAATGATTTTTTTGTTGTCCAAATCATTTTTGATACAATATTATTCTTGAATTTTATTTCACAAAGCAGTATCATGTTGACAATTTGGACAATATTGAATTCTGGATAAATTAAATTATAAATCTTTAAATACTTATCCTTTGCTTGCTTTTAATTGAATTCTTATATCATTGCCATCATCCTCATGCTTATATTGTGATAAAAGTCATATGTGGCTTACGTGCATAGAAGTACTATTGATTGGTATGATTATGACCAGAGATCATTAGGTATAATCATGACCCGTAATGTTACAATTGATGTGATAAAAGTCCTTGTAACAACCCGAAATTTTGGATTATCCAGAATTTAGGTTTAAAGAATTAGTTATTAATAAAATGAATTTTTATTAATATTATTTTGTGCTATGTGTTTATTAATCGTTCTATAACCTAGGATGATTTTAAGTCGGGAGGATCCAGGATACGAGCTAGATTTAACGAGTAAGAATTTTCAAGACAAAAATGAATGTTTTTCGGGAAAAAAATATTTTTTGGGGAAAAAGACGAAATAAGTACTATTAATCCATTTCTGCTCAGAGATTATTGATTACGTAAAATGTTAAGACGTGATGAAATATTCAATAATATTTAGTTATGGCAAAAATGAAGGTTTCGCCTACAGACTCAAAACCTAAGGGTTAGGAAAAGTGAGTTCCGAGAATGTAATGAGTACGTATAATAACTAGGGTTATTATGCGTGAGAAATATGAGTATAATACTAGTTATTATACGAGTATAATACAAAGATTAGTACGACGTATAATACGAATATGGTACAAACGATATACGAATAGAATACGAGAATACGGGAATGAAATGCGTAGAATACGATTAGTCTTAATGGACTTTGAGTTCATGGACTTTGTAGAATCCAATTGGACTTTGATTATGATAAGCCCAATGCTTGGTGAAATCAAGCCCAAGATAGGCCCAATAAGAATTAGGTTTAAGGCCCAAACTAAGAAAAGAAACCGCGGATCGAACCAATGGGTAAATTGATGGGTAAGAACCAATGGGGCATCCCATGGGGTGACCCATGGGCATGTGGGCCGGCCACTTGGCCACCAAGTAAGGGTGGTGGCCAAGTAAGCTTGGTGGCTAAGTTTGGAATAGTAAGGAGGCTAAGGGGGAGAAATGACTAAATTGTCCTAGCTTTAGTTTTCTATAAATAGGAAGCTAGATTTTATTATTTTGGGATTTTGAAAAATCCTACACTTGAGAGGGAGAGAGAGAGAGAGAGAGAGAGAACTCGGATGAAGAGGGAGAAGGAAGAGTTTGATCATGAATGCTCAGATCAAAAGTGATCATGAAATAGAAAAGCTTGCAAATCGCCGACTTTGTATAACGGAAAAGGATTAAAGAAGAACGGTAATCCGAACCCTAGTCTCTTCTAATATTTTCTTTAAGTTTAATATGTTTAAAATATAGCTTAATGAGAATAAGAAGTAAAAGAGATTAGTAATGATTTCATATGGTTGAAATCATGAGAAAACGAAGAAATAAGAACTAGAAGTTTAGTTTATAAATTTCTTAAAAAGTATAAGATTCGTAAGGGTTTTGAGCGATTCGAATGAATATTATGAACGAGTAGGTGAAATAAGTAAGGAATGATGTTCTATACCATAAAAATCCAAGAAAAAGTAGGATCGTAATCCAAAATATCGATTAAAATGAAGAGCAAATGAAGAACGCGAAGAACACGAAGAATGTTGTTGATGGACAAATTTAAAACCATCATAGGATAATTATTGTTGATGGACAAGTTTAAAACCATCGTGTATAAGTTAGTTGCATAATGCTTGGTTAGGAATGGTAGAAACGTTCATGCAAAACGAATTAAAACTTAGCTATAAAGAAGTTGTGGCGAAATTTTCGTAAAAGACGAACGAGAATTAGAATGTTAGTAAATGAACCCGAACATGTAGCGTTTCATAAGAAAGTAAGAGAATGTAGAAAACGTGAGTCGTGGACTCAATAACGAACGAGTTCAGAGTTTGGATGACCGAATTACGGACGACCGAGCAAAGAATGTTAAAAGCATAAAAATGAACGAAGGGTTAAGATTAAGCCAATGGAATGGCACGTAACGGATTTAGAATGAATTTCTGCTCAGTGGGTATTAAAGTACGTAAGATAAGGAAGAGAATGGCTTTGGAATGACCTCCTTCTGAGTTATAACGAAGAAGTTATGAGATCGTAAAATATGCATCTCAAACTTAATGCAAGACTTAGAAATTTTTCTAGGGTTTTATCTCGGTGCCGCAGCGCCGGATAGACTGTGAGAAGTGGCGCCGCAGCACGAACTCGGCCATAAACTTCTGGAGAGTGGCGCAGCAGCGCGAGAGATAACAAAGGTTTTGGTGCCGCAGCGCCAGACCAAGAAAGAAGGTGAAGTAGGGCGCGCAACAGCGTGAGAGAGATGAAGGAGCACGGCGCCACAGCACTGGTGCTTGGCAATGCCCAGAAGTGAGATTTTTGTTTCTCAGTTACTGGGGGATGTGCAAGAAAGAAGTATGAACACGCAGTTCACATAATGTAACACTTAAGTAAGTGTGTTAAACCTTTAGTGAAGGTTGAACGAAATATTTAACGAGGTAAAAAGATAGAGAATGTAAACGCTAGATTACGTAACCGATAGCCGGGAACCGTAGTCGTGATAAATGAATGTAAGGGATTACTGTGATTGTGATTCCTTAGATGTTCAGTGACGAAGGTAATGAATAACATTCTAATGTTATGTCATGGTAATGAGAGATAAGTGTAAAGCGTATAGAAGCTATGAACGCAACGTTGTTGCGATGAACGATCGGTCTTAGCATAAAACGGACCGTATAGCTTTGACATTAAGAAAGAATAATGAACATGGGGTTCATGGGATGGATAACGATGAATGCAATTGAAACCTTGAGTAAAGGTTGAGTGAGAGATTAAGAGACGAGCAACGTGAACATTGAATACATAAACAATCCTCGTGAATCGTAATTGCGTCGGATGAACGTTCTAAGTGTACAATGGTTGTATGACTTGGATGTTGACGACAGTAGTAAGTAAGATATGAATGGTATCAAGGAAAGCCGTAGAGAATGGTAATGAGATTAATGAAAGTCCGAGGGTGAGTCGGATAGAGAATGTTAGAATGAATGTAAGCGTTAGCACTTAAGCCAGCGTAAGGGTTGAGTGTACGCGATTAGTAAATGTGCAGAACCTATACTCCGTGTATGGTTTGACCGTAAGGTAATAAAGAATGTTGTTTAACCATGAACGGTGAAGAAACTAAATTGAAGACAATAACGTATAATGTTAAGAAGCCGAGTTAATAAGTAAAATTTGGACAACGTTCCGAGTTGAAGGAACTAAACGTTGTAAGGTATGAATAAGTTAATATGAAATGTTTAACGCTATGACCACATAGTATTAACATTGAATGATCATTTCGAGTATACAAAAGACTGTATGAATGGTTCGTATAAGTTAAGAAGTTGATTTAACAAACATTATAGTTGAATGGTTCGTATAGTTAAGAGAAGTTAAGTTGTGGTACAAACGTAACTTTGATAGTTGACATATGGGAGCTGGGCTAAACAATTCCTTCAGAGAGCGAAGGTATATACAAAACTGGCAACCGATGTAACTCACTGTGTGGGCAGTGTAGATAAGACGGGAACTTGTTTGTTGGTTGTTTATGGGAAACCAGTCATAGTACCATATGGAGTACTAGCAGAGAAGCGATGTACGCTGAGTACTTGAAAAGTTATATGAAGAAGATAAGAATACAAATCATCAAAGATGATGAACGTTTTGAGTAAGACATCTCCGTATATCATGAAGTCGTGAAACGGAAAAGAAAGTTAGTCGCGTAAACTTATATTACAAGAACGTGAACCCTAAGAAGTAAAGTTAAGTAAACCAATGTGTAAGTCAAGTATATGTCTAATTGGTGTACGTGTTATTTCCTTATGTGTTATATAGGGATTTGGAATGAGTAGTTCAGCGCAAGCTGTAGCTGTGCGTAAGGCAAGTTTCCTAACTTCATTCATATTACATGAATGCTTGTTTCTTAAACTTTTCAGATGTTGTATTGGAGAAGTTCGGTCTATGTGCAAATGTGCGATATTTGTACAAAGTGGTAATATATATGAGGCCTTGTGCCATAATTTGAACACTTCAGTGTTTCTTTGAGATGAACTGTTCTATGATTGAGTTGTTCAATACAAGTATGCTCAGTTTATACATGAACCGTTATTGTTAAGTCTGTGCTAATGATTCTAGCCATACATGATATGTATGGAAAAAGGTAGAAGAATGAAAGTAATGTAAAGAGTATGTCATGAATGTTTTAAGATGATAGGAATCAAGACTATTCCTATTATTCAAGCTGCTTCATAACCTTTGTTCGGTTATCGATGTTCTGAAAAATGTTTAAACTCTTGAAGTTGGTTTTTCAACTGTTATGACTTGATGGGCAATTGAATGCTCACACTTGCTTTAAATGAAAAACATTTGATGGGCAACGATGTTAGAAAGAACTTAAGGATCCCGTAAAGATCAAGTTGATCGGTATCTAGACGAAGTGCCATTCAGTATATGAATGTGCGTAAAGAGAAAGTGAAGACTTGTAATATAGAATGATAGAATTAAACTATAGACTAGTTTAATGAACAGTTATAAATCCTTGGTGGCGGATGAAAGTCACTCGTGTAAGATGTAAAGAATAATGTAATTATCAGTAGCTGTAATGAAAGAGGTTCTAAGTTTTCGAGAACCTGGGATTTGAGAATGTATGTCATTATATTTAGCAATATAATGAAGTATGTTTGGAAGGAAATTGAATAGTGATACACGGAGTCCGGGTCTGAAAGTAGGCCGGATTTCGGGGCGTCACAGTCCTCATTGACCTGTAGTGCATTGATGGATAGTTGTTTGTATAATTATTGTTAGTTCCCAAATGGCACAATAGATCTAAGAAGGGGGGGTTGAATAGATCCTTTTTATTTCAAATACTTTTCGGGTTTATTTGTATTGCTATTAAATTAGCATATGACAAACATAAGAATCTTTTCAAGCACAACGGAATAAGTAAAAGATCCCCTTCATTGATATATTCATAATCATACATACATTGTTCGTAGAGTTAGTTTAGTTGTAAGCAGTTAAAACATACATAGCAGTTATAGTGCATAATGTAAATGACATAATATAAAACACACAAGGGGTTTTAAGTGGTTCAGAGATTCAAGCTCCTAATTCACTCTTCTGCTTTAAACTAGTAGGATTTCCACTAAGGAAGGGCAGAACCCTGAATCTCTACGATTCCTTCAAGGCCAGCAGCCTTGGGACTTCAGTTCACTAAGAACTCTTCAAGGCCAGCAGCCTTGGGACTCCTCTAGTTCCTTATGAACTCTTCAAGCCTAGCAGCAGACTTTAAACTTCGTTTAGTCCATTCGGACAAAGACCCTTCTGGCCCTGCTTTGTTTAGTCCCTTCAGACAAGGACCCCTTAGGCCCTGGCTTTGTTGAGTTGTTTGTTTGTTGTTGTTGGAGTCGGTGCAGAGCTGCTAAGATGTCTTCATGCTCTGAACATCGTCTATCCTTAGCAACTTGGGCTTGATCATCCTTGAAGTGCAGCTGAGTGTTGCATAATGCTCAGCTTCTTCAGTTACACAACCACTTCGGATGACCCCTTTATGAACTTCCTTGAAGATCCTTGTGACAACCTGAGAATTTTGAGAATTTTTAAAATTTTAATTAATTGATTTAAGGTTCAGAATTAGAACCTAGATAGAAAATTAGTGTATGCATTTGATATTTTTAAGATAGAATTTTGAGGATTTCAAAATTTTGTGAAAGATTTAGGTGAATTATTCAGGATTAAGGAATACATAAATATGTTCAGTGTAAATGTTATTATACTTGTATAATATGTGGTTAAGGGTCAAGGGTTGACCAAATAAACGATATCTGTAACAAACTCTAAGTATATATTAAGAACGTCAACGTTCGGTCAGAAAACCCTAGTGATTAACAAAAAACCCTAGAAACCGGTTCTGGAAACCCTAATTTCAGTTTCGGGAATCCGAAGCCCTAATTCGGTGCTTGAAATCCTAAATCGAGAACTTAATGGTGTAAGTGTAAATAATTATAGGATTAATTAGGATTAATCTTAACAAATTGATTACAAAACCCTAATTCCAAATTTGAAACCCTAATTACGGATTTGTAACACTAATTTATAATTGGGGAAAATCTAATTATTAATTTAATAATTGTAATGTTAATTAGGAAACCCTAATCCTAATTTTCAAGTTAAGTAAATAGGAAACCCTAATCTAATTACTAAAATTTAATATCTAAATTAGAAAATTTATTTTTCTATTAGAAACCCTAATTAGTGGTTTATAAACCCTAATGACCATTTTGACCCTAATTGCTTAATTAGCAATTTTAATTAGTAAATATTAATCCTAATTAGTGAGATTTAAAGTATGATTAAGATATTTTAATATAATTAGAAAATTCTAATTATAATTTAGAAATATTAATTTTTTATTTTTTGAAAACCTAAATTGGAAATTTTAGAAAATTAATTTTGTAAACCCTAAGGGTTTTAAACCCTAAACCCTAACCTAAATCTTAAACCCTAAGGGTTTGGACTAAATGTCCAAAATACCATTAAAATTAAATACAAAATGACATTTATACCCTTTAGTGCATTATTGGATGTTTCTTGCAAATGTAGCTAAATGAGAGTTGGCCAACTACTCCAACAAACCCATGTGACTGAAATCAGTTGATATTAAACCCTCTTGCCAGCCAATTCATTGTATGCTATCATTAATATAGCATGTCATAGCATGTCTAGATCATAAGTTACAAGCAGTCAAAGGGCGTTGACCGACCACGAAAATGTGAATCTGGGTAACCCAGATTTCCCAACAGTGTCTGACAAGCATGTTCATAACGTCTGATCTCGTATATGTTTGATAGTTAGGCCAAGTTATTGTGTTTGTGTTGTAGCCTGACATGAGTACTACATGTTAAAGGCTTTAGATCATCCAGATCATGAACAGGAATGAAATTATTTAAGGTCAAAGTAGGTTGACCGAACTGCCAGAAGAAGAAATCTGGGTAACCCAGAATCTTCAAAGGGCAGTTTTTTGACAGCTAGTTTGACCGGACTTAATCTCTTAGATTCGTTGTTTTTATGATGTTCTGATTTTATGTCGTTATACCCTGTCATGTGGTCTACAGCATTGAGCCAATAGATTGCACAAAACAAGTCCAGTATGTTATGATTTAAAGATGCAAAGCAAGTACCTTGGTTGTTCTTCATTTCTGGGTAACCCAAAAAATGAAAAAACAGTGTGACAACCCCAAAATAGGTCCATTTTACCCAACCTATTCTGAGTCGCCAAATACATGGTACAGAAAACAACTACAACTTTATTACAACAATTATCGTACAAAATACAACAACACATATGCTGTGAGTTTGGATACAAATATATACCATCTGTGACTCGCGTCCCAACCGTAATGTGATAAATGTCCCATCAGTGGACAGCACCTCGCAGTGTTACCTATATAAAGGTATAGTAAAAAACTGTTTTAGAAATTAGAATCATTGGGAAGTGCTCAAAGAATCCTTCGTACATGGGAGGCCATGCGTCTAGGTTATGATAGATATCATATGGCCAAAGAATTATCCTTGGTTGACCCAATAGACCCCAAAGAAAAATGAGAAGATTACTATCATATTCTTTCCAATGGTGAGTCTTCTCTTGACATATCATTATCTCCACTGTCACTAATTGAGAATTATACTTCAAACAAACACCAAGATCATATAGGTAGTGAGCGTAGATATACTCAGTAAGTGGATTAGCACAACCCTGTCTTATGATGACACGAGGTTGTATGTCATTAGACATCTTGTATGATAGTGGCAAAACACCCTTCTAATGTTGGGTTCGCCAAACCCTATTTGATTCGCCAAATATAACTACTAAATGATGACCACCGTTCTATTCCCCTGTTACCCCCGCTCGACCCTAGCTACACTCTTATTACCTGAAAGGATTTGTGAAGCAAAAGGGTGAGCACAACTAGCCCAGTAAAGAATATCATGACTAAAGATAATTAAATTATCAATAGCCTTCATCAATAATAAATCAGAGATTTAGAACCTATGGTAGATGATAAAAATTTCAACCATAGTTGCAGCTGAACGAGCAATCCATTAGAAGAGTCAAATAGACTATAAATTCTATTATCTTCTCAATATTAAAAATCCACCAACAATGTTTTATCCCTGTAACATCAATCAACAATTCTGGACTACAATCACATATATAACTCATAATCGTAATTGTAGTTCTAAATTCCTTTTCTCATCCAGGACAAAGATAATTGCCATCACCTGAAACATCAAAGATCATGGTTATACCAAATCATAGTTCATGTTCATAATCATACTAATAAATGTATCTTTGCACTACGGGCCAAAGATATTCATCAACAAGCCATCTTTGAACTACAGGCCAAAGATATTCAACAACAGGTCATCTTTGCACTACGGGCCAAAGATATTCATCAACAATTCATCTTTGCACTACAGGCCAAAGATATTCCTCAACAGTTCATATTTGCACTACATGCCAAATATATTAATATCTTAAAGAAATATATAATCATTTCAGAATTTATATAAACAATAATTATAACCATGTTGATCATTTCACCTTTGCACTTAAGCTAAAGATATTCAATTATAAATTTAATGGTCATGATCATACCAGTCAACAATTCAACTTTGCACTACTGGCCAAAGAGAACCCATAGTCATGATCAAACCAATAATCTACCCATCTTTACACTCAAGTCAAAGAGAAATTCCTTCACCAGAGTTATAAAAATATTATATATGATAATAAAAACAATATAATCAACATATAGATTTAATCTCAAGAGTAATATTCATAAATCAACGATAATTTGGTCAGAAAAAGAAACCAATTTTGTCGTGAATAGTAACTCGTGAATAGTAACTCATGAATAGTAACTCGTGAATAGTACTCCATATTCGTACATAGTACCGTTTACGTAAATAATATCATATACATAAATAGTGCCATATACATGAATAGTGCCGTATACGTGAATAGTAACCCCGATTAAGTGTTAGATAGTATTATGGAATAAAGTATGTTATGCTGACTAAAAGATCAATCTTATAATTGATAGGTCTTTCATGAGAGATTAAATTAGATTGCTTAGCGGTAATCAGCGGTACAGGCAAGTTCCTAACCTTGAACTTCTAATTATTGTGCAAGTTATTTAAACTCGACCTCGAGTTGTTCTTTCAATTGTGCTTGTGGTTAATCATTGCCGATAATCACACCTATGAATTATTGATTCGCACTCTGTGCATATTGCATGTATTCATCAAGTATGAAAGGCTGATCACCTTCATTACCATCTAATCCAGATATTGTGTTCATGGTTATTATTATTGACATTTATTCATGTCGTCCTAATCGTTCAGTTATGAAATTTGATTCCTGCTAGTTCTCAATTTTATATTGCTGAACGTAGCTAGCTTTTTATTCATATTCTTTCAATCATGATATATCCTCAATTGTATGTAAAATTTGTTGGGCAAATTTGTTGCTCACCCTTGCTATATCATGATAAAATTTTCAGATTAAGATGAAAGCTCAAATAAAGACAGAGGCAAAGGCAAAGTGCAAGATTAATTTATGTTGCAGTCAGATCTATTTAATTTTCTGACGAAAATAGCATTGTAAACCTTTTTAGCATTGTATGTATACGTGAATAGTAACCCCGACTCAAAAGGTAAAAATTCCACAATATATCATTATGAATAATATAACATCCCTTAATATCCCTTACTATCCCTTACCTCAAAAGAGCAGCACTACTGACTGGATATCGGATATGACGCTGAAGAAAACTTGCACTGATGAATAGAAACTCACCAAGTATCTAAATACTCACAAAATACACTCGATAATCTATAGAGAAAAAGAGAGAAAACTTATGAATTCTGGTGTGATTTTGAATTCTAACTTAGCCCTCTATTTATAGAAACATGTTAGCACGCCGAAGCAGACTTGACCTGCTACCTGATGGCTTTACCTGCTACTATTCCACCCACCAAAAATCGGCCATCTTCCCCAACAACCAAAAGTGGGGCCCACCCATTTCTAGAATTTTCTACCAAAATCATTAATAAACCTAATTTCCGAATCAGTCACCTCTTAAAATTCATAACAAATCATACGTTCATTTTTAACGGTTCAAAATTTATGAACATATACTCAACTTATATATGTATAACATATCCAAAAATCACAACGATTCAACATTCAGATTAAAAATTATAACTCACACAATAAAGCTGTAAGAACACTGATTTGATCTTTTCATACCTCCAATCTGACAAAATACTGATAAAATACCTCCACATTAATTCCTTCATTTATAACCACAAAAATAAATCCATCATTTATATCCACATCAAATAAATATTTCATTATCATATTAATCAATAATTTATTATTCACAAATAATATTATAGAATCATAATAATGACAACCAGACAGTTCCCAGAAAAGAGGGGGCTTTCCGATAAGGATGTCTCCTTACTGGCGCGCAATTAGGTGATAAAACCTCTCCTTAACAGAACTTTCTAGACATTGTTAATAATGCTATCTAATAATATTATTCAAATAATATGAATTATTGATCTGATAATGGAGATACTGTGCATTGACAATTATTGAAACAACAATAATATAAAATATCAACGCAGCAATTATTGAATCAATAAAATAAAATATTGAACAGTAATTACTGTAACAATTATTGATTCGTTCCTTCTCACGTAAGAATCAATAATTGAAAAAAAAATAATGTGCAATACCGTGTGCTACTGTGCAACTACGCGTATTACTGTATTTTAACCACCGGGTATTCCAACAGTGTTAACAGTAACGATTACGCCGTTATTTATAAAAACTCAAAAATTTTGTTTTCTTCATCCGACAGTTATTCTGTTATGGGGCCCACAAATGGCTCCGCAGTCGTACGAATATTCCCCGACAAAAAGAATATTCCATGACTAAACGAATATTCCCCGACAACAATGAATATTTTATAACCACTTGCGTATTTTGAAAAAAAATTCATATATCACCCTTAACTTTAACTTTTATCAATTTAACCATTTACTGAATAGTAATTATAAGAAAATTGAATACTTTTATTTCATAAAATTCGGGGTCATACAATCTCCCCTCCTTATGAAATTCCGCCCCCAAAATTTACTATACCTGGTATTTCAAAGAGTTGAGAATACCTTGCTTCCATCTTCCCTGTCCTCATGATTTCTCCATTGCTCATCTCCTGTATTTCAGATATCATTCTAGAATACAGCTTCAAAACAAGGGTTAATTGAACAATTTAACATATCACATAATATCCCAATATTATGACTAACCAACAAATAAGCTTAGGAAGGACACACTAGCGAAAGATTTACTGATCTCTCCCCTCCTAGTTCTATTCTCCGATCTCCGCCAAAGACCACATCCCTAAGCTCTGATACCAAATTTGAGAACCCCAAAATAGGTCCATTTCACCCAACCTATTTTGAGTCGCCAAATACATGGTACAAAAAATAACTACAACTTTATTACAACAATTATCGTACAAAATAAAACAACACATATGCTGTGAGTTTGGATACAAATATATACAAACTGTGACTCGTGTCCCAACCGTAATGTGATAAATGTCCCATCAGTGGACAGCACCTCACAGTGATACCTATATAAAGGTATAGTAAAAAACTGTTTTAGAAATTAGAATCTTTGGAAAGTGCTCATGGAAACCTTCGTACATGGGATGTCATGCGTCTAGGTTATGATAGATATCATATGGCCACAGAATTATCCTTGGTTGACCCAGTAGATCCCAAAGAAAAACGAGATGATTACTATTATATTCTTTCCAATGCTGAGTCTTCTCTTGACATATCATTATCTCCACTCTCTCTAATTGAGAATTATACTTCAAACAATCACCAAGATCATATAGGTAGTGCGCGCAGATATACTCAGTAAGTTGATAAGCACAACCCTGTCTTATGATGATACGAGGTTGTATGTCATTAGACATCTTGTATGATAGGGGCAAAACATCCTTCCAACGTTGGGTTCGCCTCACCTTATTTGATTCACCAAATATAACTACTAAATGATGACCACCGTTCTATTCCCCTGTTACCCCCGCTCGACCCAGCTACAGTCTTATTACCTGAAAGGAATTGTGAAGCAAAAGGGTGAGCACAACTAGCCTAGTAAAGAATATCATGACTAAAGATAATTAAATTATCAATAGCCTTCATCAATAATAAATCAGAGATTTAGAACATATGGTAGATGATAAAAATTTCAACCATAGTTGCAACGGAACGAGCAATCCATTAGAAGAGTTAAATAGACTATAAAGTCTATTATCTTTTCCATTTTAAAAATCCACCAACAATGTTTTATCCCTGTGACATCAATCAGACTGAAATAGTTTGACCTGATACTAAGTCTTATTTGTGTTATAGACTGATAGGCTTATGTGTTATGTATTTAGGTTATTCTGTGTGTATAAATATAACAGTATTATAATGTGATGATATTATTCTAATATTGGAGATCTATATTACTAATATTAGGTCTTTGGGTAAAGCGTTATAAATTGCGTTGCGGTAATCAACGGTTCAGGCAAGTTTCTTTTTACTAAACTCTATTAAGAGTATTTTATTCAAGCTTATGTCTAATCATTGCTAATTGACACGAAAATTGTACTCTGTACATCTTGCATGTATAAGTCAGGTATGAAAGGCTGATCACCTTCATTACCAGTTGGTTCAGAAATGTTTGTTCATGTTTAAAACTTGTTCAGTCAAAAGTTTGTTCGTGCTAGTTCTCAATTATATTGATGAATTATAGCCAGCTTATTATTCATACTCTTCAATCATGATATATCGTTATATTATTGTATTTAAACTTGCTGGGCAACTTTCATGCTCACCTTTGCTATATCATGATAAAATATTGCAAATAAGGCGAATGCGTTCGGATACAGGAAAAGATAATGCCAAGTCCGGCTTGGGATAAAATGTGCGGCTAGTTTGTAATAGTATACTTTGATAAATATTGTTGTGTGATAAATAGTTTTGAAATGTGTACTAAGTTAAGGTTACTCGACCTTGGGGAAAAGTGAGTAATGTAATGTATAAATAATTTATGTTTATATCTTCCGCAATTAGTGAAAGAATTAGTGTACCGAATCCACGGCGATTTGGGGCCCGGATTCGGGGCTATCACATGAGCAACCTAAGAAGCTGAGCATCATGCAACACTCAACTGCTCTTCAAGGATGTTCAAGCCAAGCTGCTAGGGATAGAAGATGTTCAGAGTATGAAGACATCTTAGCAGCTCAGCACCGACTCCAACAACAACAAACAAATAACTCAACGAAGCCAGGGCCTGAGGGGTCCTTGTCCAGAGGGACTAAATGAAGCAGGGCCAAAGGGTCCTTGTCTGGAGGGACTAAACAAAGCAGGGCCAAAGGGTCCTTGTCCAAAGGGACTAAATGAAGTTCCAAGCCTGCTGGGCTTGAAGAGTTCCTAGGAAACTAGAGGAGTCCAAAGGCTGCTGGCCTTGAAGAGTTCTTAGTGAACTGAAGTCCCAAGGCTGCTGGCCTTGAAGGAATCGTAGAGATTCAGGGTGCTGCCCTTCCTTAGTGGAAATCCTGCTAGTTGAAAGCAGAAGAGTGGATTAGGAGCTTGAGTCTCTAAACCACTTAAAACCTCTTGTGTCTTTTACATTATGTCATTTACATTATGTCTATAACTGCTATGTATGTTTTAACTGCTTACAACTAAACTAACCCAACGAACATTGTACGTATAATTATGAATATATCAATGAAGGGGAATCTTTTACTTATTCCGCTGTGCTTGAAAAGATTCTTATGTTTGTTATATACTCTAATATGGACAATACATCATAAACCAGAAAAGTATTTGAAATAAAAAGGATCTATTCAACCCCCCCCCCCTTCTAGATCTATTGTGCCCTCTGGGAACTAACAATTGGTATCAGAGCAGGTTCTCATGCTATATTCAAAAGCTAATCGCTTTGAGTCTGATCCAAGGCACCAACATTGTTCTAAACTTTGTTTAGTAGTAAGTAACTTGTTATATGTAGAAGAGCTCACACGTTGGAAATATTTTGTATAGGTAAAAATGTGTATACACCTGAAGCTGCTCAGATTGGTCCATATCCTCGATTGCTATATCAACGAGGCTAATCATAGCCTGCAGTCAATCTTATAGTCTGAAGACAAGACGAGAGAAAGAGATCAAGAGACATCAGTGACAAAGAGTAAAGCATTCATCAGTCTGAAAGATGAAGAGGTCACGCGTACTAAGAAAGGTTGATCGAGAGGAGAAAGAAAATCTTCTCAAACTTATGAGTGACCAACCAACAACTGGGTGCTATCTTTGTAAACTCAAAAAATGTCAAAGATCTTAATGCTACGATTCTCTTGATCTACATCTTTAAGACCGCGACTGATTGATGAAAGGCCAACAAGAGCATTAAGCTGTCAGGAGCAAAAGTAAAGCCATGCACATCAATACCCAAACTCAGTATATCTTCAGTAAATGACTGTTTCGTAACTGACAGTAAAAGGGTACGGTTCCTCACTATTATAAATGTACATCATTATTGCATCTACTTATGAACTATAACAGTATTCTGTCAAGGAGTCATAATCTACCTAAAAAGGTGAAGAGAGAAAGTAACATGAGGATGGAAACTCAAATGACTACAAATTTTCTCTCCATCTATGTTTTAGGTTGAAGATGATATCTTGAAGGAAGTCTGAAATGGGTCATAAGAGCATCACAGACCTAATGAACGTTATGTAAAGTAATCTTTGCCGATGGGTTAGTATGTATATACAAGCCTATGTTCTAAGTGTTTGACAACACACAGAGCATGATCAGTTCTGCAAGAGGATCTTGCTGATTTGTAGAAACTGATCACCTCAATGAATCAACTGGATACTCCTACAATCGTGGAGCTGATTCTCACTCTGTGAACACTTAAACATTGTGAACATAACCCAGTGAATGATGAAACCATCATAGATAGAAAGTGTGTTATTAAATGTCAAATCATACACACTCACCATCATGCATCTCAAAATATATTATCATAAGATAGTTGCATGTATGGATATGTCTGTTGATGATAAATATGATGATTATCCAAATAAGAGGAACAGGGGTTTAGAAAACTAACCTAGCAGGACCCATTCAACTATGGGTACCAAAAATAGATATATATTTAAACCTGTAGGTGTTTTTTGTCAGTCTGACCACTCTAAGGAATGATAAAGCAGAAGACTTCAGTCAAGAAGATACTACCAGCAGAAGGCTAAGGACTGTTCAGAAATGAGTCTGATAAAGTTCCTATATGTCCAAGTCTGTCCTTGAAGACCCTCTGAGCTAACTGGAATGGAGCCTCACATGGCTACAAATCTGTATTTGGGAGCATGCCATGCAGCAGAAGATAAAGATGATTCTATATGCTCATATCAAGAGAGATATGCTTTATGGAAAAGATCCTCAAGGGAAGCTCACAACAAAAGATCATTGAGATTAAGACAAAAGGAGTTCTTTACGAAGCAGAACTTCTCAAACAAAGGACTATCAAAGAAGACTACGTTCGTAGTGCTGTCAAATGATCGTAGAGTGATCAATCCTGAAAATACTCATCTCTACGATACAAGGAAAACAAAGCAACGATGATGATTCCAATCAGAAGGAGAAATGTTGGGCAGCCTTCAAAATGAACATGAAGAAGGAATAACATCTATCTGAGAAGACAGCATCAACAATGGGGGAGCAGTGATCTGTTAAGGAATAACAGCACTATTAAACCTGGAAGAGATGTACCAGCTACAGAGTCCCAAAACTTTGTGGCTAATGAACCAAATGAAGATCCATAGTCAGTAGGAATGTCTCAAAACGTACTACTGATAACCCTTCAGCCACCCAATTCATAATCGTGAAGTTCCTACGATCAAACACATGATCGTCGTGTAAGAGAAGAAGGACACCACGATTTCAGCATTGCAGATATCCAGAGCTGGAAGAAAGACCTCCCCATCAGAAAAGATCTAATGAGATGTCATTGAAAATCACTGTTTTAGTACTTCATCTGAAGAGCGCCTCAGGGACAAACCTGACCCTTAGCTCACTCTAAGAGGTTGGCCCTTCCTGATCTACCTTATCACAAAAGGAATGCTTGATCGAGTTCATCTCAAAAGAACCAAGTCAATCGACGATCGTAGAGTTTAGCTTGAAAAGGACTAAACGATCGTAGTGCAACTGCAGCGATCATATAAGACAACTCAACGATCATAGTTCTACCAAAGGGTACTCCAATTTACAAGGAGCATGAAGAATGAGACATCTGCTAAGCCATTCAAGTCAAGGAGATAAGTTCAAATACATCAGTGATTGAGCTATGCTGCATCGAAGTAAGGAGGAAAGACGAAGACATCCACTGCAGCATCTCTCAGAAATTGATCGTTGAGCCAACAAATGAAATCGTAGAGTCTATAGCTATCTCATCATGTTACTCTACGAAGCAAAAGTTCAACGTTTAAAGCCACGACAATTAAACGTCCACTCCTTTAATAACTGAAAAGTTGTGGGAAGTAACAGCTCATTACTGGGCAACATGCAACCAATGGACAGTTGACACATCACTGAGTATGCAGAGTTAGAAGGAACTGCCATAAAGACAAGTTCAAATCTGCTGACAGTTACCAAAAGATATCGAACCTTTCTCCCTCCCGTTTTCAAAACCCTAGAAAGCTTTTCAAGAGCAAAAAATCAGTTAACCTCCAGAGCCTTACCAACCAGACAGCCATCTCGCATAAACTTCTCTATATCTAATACCCACATTCTTCAAACTACTCAAAATGGAAAACTGGCAAGTGATTACTGGTATTCATCTTGGAACAAAATCTTTTGAGAAATCTGAAAAGAAGTTTAGGGACATTCTCGAGCTTGTAAAGAAGGTTGGATTTTCAGAATGCCTTGAGGCAAATACTCCAGTCTACTGTAACCTGGTTAAAGAATTCTACTCAAACGTCTCTGTAAATTCTGAAACTCTTACTACCAAGGTTAAAGGTCAGTCTCTTCAGTTAAAATCTTTTGACCTCAATCAATGCCTAGGTTTTCCTAACCAAGGGCTAAAGAACCTTGACAATGTCAACACTGAATTAGCAAAGGAAGTTATGGGGTATCAAAGAAACCCTAGTTTCAAGGACATGAAGAAGAAGGAGTTTCCTTAGCAATATGTGTTCCTTGCTGAAATAGTTGGAAAGTGCATACTATGTAAGAACATTACACATGACACAGTGATCGACCAGCAGTTGAAAATCATGTCAGTAATAGTTTTGAAGAAATAAATCCACTTTGGAGCTATCTTGTTTGATCAGATCTCCAAATGGGTAGAGAAGGCTGAGAAGAAGCCCCTGACCAAGGTATTTCATGGGAGGCTGTTGAGTATCATACTGAAGAAAAATCTAGGAAGAAAGATCAAGGATGATGAGGGAGAAGCCCTAAATGTGCACAAGGTGGTGTCTCCACAGTTATTTGAAAACTGGAAGAAGAACCCCAAGGAGAACAAAAGGCTGACAGATGGGAGCAACAGTAGAGCCTCTGCTAAGAAAAAGAATATAGAAGAGACAGAAAGCTCTGAATCTGATGACTCTGCAGCAGCTGAAATCACACCAGCCAGGAAGAAATCAAAAGTGGTGAAAAAATCTGGTGATGTGAAGAAAGCCCAGGCCCCACCAAGGAGAGTCTCCTCCTTGAACAAGAATGAAGAAAAGGCCCAAACTGCTGAAACCACAAAAAGAAGAAGCAACAGGTTGCTTCAAGGGCCAATCAGCAAGAAAGTTAAGATGGATGACAAACCAACCTTAGCTTCTCAAATCAATACATCTGCTGAAGAAAGGGACGTGGAGTCAGCAGAAGGGGAAGAAACAGAAGATGTAGTCCAGTCCCCACAGTCAACATCCAGCAATGAGAATGAAGCAGATGTGATGAAGGAAACTGCAGAAAATGTTGAAGAAGAAAAGTGCTCAAACCCCATGGCCAATCCTCAGAGCAGTCACTCTGATGAAAAAAAAGAAATTCATGATGATCAAAGTGCATCCCCAAATGCAACTACCCCAACCAGCCCAGAGAATGGGTCAGAAAATGCTATTCAAGTAGAAGAAGAAGAATGCTCTCATGATGGCTCAAAAAGTGATGAGGCCAAGAAAGAAGAGTCTGCTCCTGCCAATGCTGATCTCCGAAGAAGTCTATCTGCTGAGCAAGAGGAGTCAGAGACTAAAGAAGAAGAAGAAAAAGAAGAAGAGTCAGTGTCTCCATTAATTGAAACTCCATGAAGAATGAGAAGCTACAGGCTGCAAGCCCAGTTTGCCTCCAAAAGGAACAACAACCAATCAAATGCCATCATTGAATTGAGTGATGAAGAATCTGTATCCTCAGGAGAAGATGCTGAAGAAGAAGCTAGCAGTGAAGAAGAAGAATCTAAGGAAAGACTTGTTGAAGAAAGATCTGATAGTGAAATGCAGCTAGAGGAATTCTCTACTGAAAATAATCAAGAAAGTTCAGGCTCCGAGAGAGAAGAGATTAAAGGAGATTCTGGTTCTGCACCTCAAGAAGCAGACGAACAAGAAGATTATCCAGTTCCCTCTCCTGAAAGATTTGACAGAAGTATCATAGAGGAAGTATCAAATGATCTGACAGATGCTCCACCAGAAGGATGGTTCTTTCAATGGATGCCATGGCTCAAGGCACACACTGGAAAAGATGGAAGCTCCTTCAATTGGTGTTACAAGCAGTTTCCAAGCATAGAACTGGTGGCTCAGAACTTTCCAAAAGTAAAGAAGTTTGCTACCAAACTGATCAGAGACCAGCCTCACTTCAAGGTCTATCGACAAGCTGAAAATCTCTACATCCCCTACGATCGTAGAGTAGATTCTGAAGGAAGAAGGGTCATGACCAAGGAGCTGATCGTAGAGTCTGTTAACTCTACGGCTGATGATGTCCAAGCCCAATCCAAGAAGCCTTCTTATGATCAAGCACTACTAACAGACACTCCATCATCCTCCACAGGCAATTGGTACTCCACAATTTTTCAGATTATCCACACCTTTAAAAATCTGTCCAAAGATGACAATCGTAGAGTCCAATCCATTGCCCATACTGAAGCTACCAATCAAGAGGATCAAACTGCTTTGGAGCAAGAACTACTGAAGAGCTCTGATGATTTAAGCAAGAAGATATCTATGCTCACTGAAGAATCACAGAAGCAGACCGCAGCAGGAGATGACTCTTTCCGGCACAAGCTTCAAGCTATTTTGGCTGATGTATCTCTCAAACTCCAAGAGAGAGATAACATCTATCAAAAGGCCATCCAAGATCAGAAGGCAGAAGCTCTACAAGTTCAGGAGGCCAATGCAAAGCAGATCGAAGCCTTCTCTGACAAGATTGACGATTTGAAACAGTCCTTCTCTGTGCAACTTGAACTCGGACAGCAAGAGCTAAATTTTGAAGTTGCAAACTCCTCCTACCTGATGGAGAAGCTTATGTCCAACATGGAGCAGCTCTCTCAAATGATTGATGACAAAAAGGGGGAGAAAAAAAGGCAAAGAAAGAAGAAGAGCAGAGGTTTAAGGGAGAAGACGTCAAAGAAGATAGTAGCTGCTGAAAGAGTATCATCATCTGAGGGGGAGCCAGATAAGAAAGATGATGAAGGGGAACCGAGCAGAGACAAAAGGTCATCATCTGAGGGGGAGCAAGAGCAAGAGCAAGAAGAGAAATCAGATAAGTAGCTGATCAACAAGAATCCTGGAAACATACAAGGAGCCAAGGAGGTACTACTATAACCTGTTAGGTATGTTCTGGATCCAGGATGTAGAATGTCTGAATATATAATTGCCATATTAATATAAATGACATTCATGATTAACTGTTTAGAAATACAGCTGCTCACTGTATCTAAGATTTATTCATAACATTCATATGCACTTATTATTTTTGTCATAATCAAATAGGGGGAGATTGTCAAGAATAAACATGTGAATGATATTCCTATTTAATATATAATTTGATTATGATATATATATGAATGAATATGCAAGTATGCTTGCATGAAGAAAAGCTGTAAAGTCCTTTGATAGATAATAGAAATATATGTACAAGGACTTAGAATGAATTGATCAAATATGTTAGGTTGATCCTACACAAGCAAAACAGCTTTGTAAAGTCCTTAAAAGAAATGATGTACAAGGACTATAAATATAGAAAGATCAAGCTTATTAGGTTGATCTTATGATGTAATAGATAGGCTTGTATGATCGTCGAGCACTGCACCAGAAGTCATAATCTTCCAGCAGAGTCAGAGTTAACTCGGGAGCTATCGAGGCAGAATAGGAGTATGCAAGATAGTGAGATCTCGGAGTTCGTAGACTTCCAGGGGAAACGAAGAAGGATCGTAGTGTGTCGAGAAGAGCTTCCATGGGATCGTAGTGTGCTAAGGAAGTCATGTTCAGAATTGTAGAGACAGCATGTCTATAAGCCGAACGACCATCTGCCGAAGCCAAGTATTAAACATAGACTACACTCAGAGTCGTAGAGTCTATCGATGCCAAAGACAATACAAGGATCGTAGGCTACACTCAGAGATCGTAGACTCCACTGAATGAATGCAGAGATCGTAGTCGGGCAAGATCAGATGAAGACAACAAGCACAAGGCATAAATCGTAAAGTGTCAAGATCTGATCTCGGGATCATAGTGTCTGCAAAGCCAAAGCTGAATCGTAGAGTGCAGGACTACGACTCCAACAGAAGTGCTCAAAATGCTAAGTCAGAATCGAAGAGTAGATACGATTCTCAATTAATGAGCACTCCTAGAATATCCAAAGATACAAAGCCTCTGGTTGGCACTGCAATAATACATTCCACAGTAAGGGAACAAGATAGCACTCAACGAATGGCATGCAGGCTAACAGAAGATCTAAGCATAAACCCAATCAGCGTTAAGATTGAGGTGTAAGGCCATTCGCGATGAAGTCTTCCACAAGGAGATTCAATGAAGACTTCAGTAGCTGACTAAGGAAAAGTCAGCTAATGCAGTAGCTGTCAAAAGAGCAGAAGACAACGATCTTGGAAGCAACCAAGATCGTAGTGTTTGCCAAAAAAAGAATGAACTGATGGAAGGTGAACCTAGATACTGGTCAGCCTCTGGAGATGCAAGACTAAAGTGATTAAGTGCAGGGTCAGTTCATTGATGATAAGTGAGCGGAAGATCACCAGGAGAAAGCAAGCTGGACGCGCCATAAATCTGAAGTGTCTTGATATTTAGAAGTGAACCAGAGCAAGGAATTAGGCCATCAGTATCTGAGAATAGTCGAAGCAAACAGAAGTATTGAAGCACTGCACAATACAAGGAAGAGGTGTTCTACATTGAAGATCCAATCAACACTCTTCAGGATCGTAGTGTTAACTCTTCTAAGTCAACAAGCAACACTCAGCAAGACACTACGATCAGATCCCTGAAGACGTGCATTAGAATCGTAGAGTTCGGATACCTGAAGACTGAAGCATTGGCAACGGTTCAATCTGAAGGGTAATATTCGGACAAGTGCTTATTGAGAGCATCGATGCAAAAGGACAACCTCTGATCAAGAAATCAGAAGAAATAAAGTCTTTGACTTGCCCAAGATAGTAAAGTGATACATCTGACAGGGTAGGTGAAACAGTAGACTGCAAAGTCAGAAAAAGTATGTCATGTCACATCAAGCAGTCTACCTCAAGCAACTTGAGATCAGTAAAGACATTTGAATAGCTTCCAACGGCTACTTTCCAACGGAAGGTTTGGGAAGGTGTATAAATGTAGAAGAGCTTCAAAGATCCAAGGCTACTGGAGTTGTGAGTTTTGGAGAGAAGGTGGACTGATCGAATCAAGTGATAGTGAGTCCAGAGGCTCACTCTATGATCCACCAAGAACACTTAAAAGTCAGATCAAGCAAGAAGTAGAAGTGTGAGTTCTACTATGTAGAAGTGAGAGTTCTACAACATGAAGAGTGTTCTGAACTACCGAGAGAAAGAAGAGCATCATGCCATCTGGATGTCCATCATGGGAAGACTCTAAGTACAACAGAGAAGAGCTTACGGTCAACTTAGCAAGTCCATCATGGGAAGGCATCGAGTAGCAAGAAAGGAGATCACAAAAGCCATCTTGGTGTCAAGCATGAGAAAGCTTTTAAGTACCTTGCAGAAGAGCTTACAGTCATCTTAGAAGCCTCTCATGTGCAGTCATCAAGTACCAAGAAGAATGATCTTCAAGGCGGTTCATCAAGGGGTCATCCGGAGTAGTTGAGCAACCTAAGAAGCTGAGCATCATGCAACACTCAACTGCTCTTCAAGGATGATCAAGCCAAGCTGCTAGGGATAGAAGATGTTCAGAGCATGAAGACATCTTAGCAGCTCAGCACCGACTCCAACAAAAATAAACAAAAAACTCAACGAAGCCAGGGCCTGAGGGGTCCTTGTCTAGAGGGACTAAATGAAGCAAGGCCAAAGGGTCCTTGTCCGGAGGGACTAAACAAAGCAGGGCCAAATGGTCCTTGTCCAAAGGAACTAAATGAAGTTCCAAGCCTGCTGGGCTTGAAGAGTTCCTAGGGAACTAGAGGAGTCCAAAGGCTGCTGGCCTTGAAGAGTTCTTAGTGAACTGAAGTCCCAAGGCTGCTGGCCTTAAAGGAATCGTAGAGATTCAGGGTGCTGCCCTTCCTTAGTTGAAATCCTGCTAGTTAAAAGCAGAAGAGTGGATTAGGAGCTTGAGTCTCTAAACCACTTAAAACCTCTTGTGTCTTTTACATTATGTCTATAACTGCTATAACTGCTATGTATGTTTTAACTGCTTGCAACTAAGCTAACCCAATGAACATTATACGTATAATTATGAATATATCAATGAAGGGGAATCTTTTACTTATTCCGCTATGCTTGAAAAGATTCTTATGTTTGTCATATACTCTAATATGAACAATACATCATAAACCAGAAAAGTATTTGAAATAAAAAGGAATCTATTCAACCCCCCCTTTCTAGATCTATTGTGCCCTCTGGGAACTAACATACTGTAAAAAGTACGGTATCATGATGTCATAAACCTTTTTGATGTATTGCGAAAAGAATTTAAAGAAGTAGTCGACGTCAATTGAGTTGACTAGACAAAGGTTTCACGTTGATTTCCAATTTATTAGTATGGTCTAAGCTACTTGATTAAGCTAGACAAATGGTATGTCATCAAGCTTTCTTTGAGAACTTGTGCCAAACCAAATTGTTTTGGTGCGGAATCTAATGATTTAGTTTGCGGAGAACATGGAAGAGGTAGTTACTTTTTTTGTGATTGTAAACTGACTGTTAAAGAAGGGCTTACGGCGAAATGTTATTTAACCTAGTAAGAGTTCATGGTCAATTTGACCCCTCAGCAAAAGTATGAAATGTTTTAATAGGAAATTATATATTCCTCGTTATTCCTTATGCTTCATGATTCTTGATAGGTTATGGGGGTTAGGAATGAGGGAAAGATAAGAACTTTGTTGAAGTGAAGTTGAGAAGAATGTGACAACCCGATATTTTCTATATAAATAAATCATAAATTTTGCGTATAAAAAATTATTTTTTTTAAGAATGAGGATTTGTACAAGATTATGTGTATATGTATTTATGTGGTAACTAAAAATATATTTATTACATGAATATTTACAAGTAAATTTATTTTAGAATTATTGATTATTATAAAGTATATTTTTATAATAATTAATTTTAAGATAGAAATGTTTTTATTAATTATTTTCCATGAATATATAATCATATATTATTTAAATAATATATAAAGTGATTTTTAGAATAAATATAATAATTAATTTATTATATGAATTTTAGTACAGATTATTAAGTTAATTATTTTACCTTAATTATTAAGGTTAAATATGAAAGAATAATCAGATATGGAATCCAAACCCTAATTTTGGATTATTGTCAAGGTATGAGAATAATAATATAATATTAAATATATTTTAATTTTTCAGTGCTATGAATATGTAATGTATTTTTGTATTGATAATGGTTGGTCAATTACGGTGTATTATGATCAAACCTTAGAAATGATGTTAAACCCTAATTTGATATCCAAATTAGAGTGCAAGATTGTTTTATAAGTATGTTATATAATTTATGGCATGTATTAAATGTATTAATTAGGTAAACCCTAATTAAAATTCTAGAAACCCTAATATTTCTAAAATACAAATTTTTGAGAATGAGAAACCCTAATTTGAAACTCAATTATGAGTGCGGGGTTATTATATAACTGTGTTATATGATTTTGTGATTTATTAGGTAAACCCTAATTGATAAATAGAGATATAAATTTTTAGAAATCATAATTTGATATTTATAAAACCCTAATTTGAAATTAGAGTTTGAGAATGTTGGTGATTGTATTAATGTGATTAATTAACAAGTATTATGATTATAATTGTTAATTTTAGAAACCTAAATTGTTAATTTTAGAAACCCTAAATTATTAAACCCTAATTACTAAAGTAGAACCCTAATTTAGTAATTGGAAACCCTAATTGTAAATTAGTAAACCTAATTACCAAAAAGGATAAACCCTAATTGCTAAAATAGCAAAGTCAATGATAATTATATGATCTAAACCCAAATGTTACTCTAACAAGTAATTAGAAAATTAATCATAACTAGAAAACCTTATTTTCAAAATTTAAGAAACTAAAATTTAATTAATATTTATTTAATTTTATTTTTTGTGCAAACCCTAATTGCTAAATCCTAGATTTATTTTGTGCTAAACCTTAGGGTTAAACCCTAAGGGTTTGCTAAGTTCCATTTTTGCCATTAAATTGGAAAAATAAATGACCATTATGCCCTTTTTAGCATTTAAGAAGCTAGCTTGTAGGTTTTGACAAAATTGGTGAAGTTGGTCACCAAACCAACAACCTCATGTGCTCTCTAATGACAGCACTCAGCCATTTCAGCAGCTATACATGCATCTAACATTTATATATATAGGTTGGAGAGAGAAAATAATTCATTAGTTAGCTTATTTTGCAAAACTCTCTACCAAATGCTCTCAAGCACCACACCTCCGAAATTATCTATCATTTCAGTCCATTATTGAAGCCCCACGAAATCCCATACCAGATCAGAAGTCAAAAAAATCAGAATTGATCATTAAATGTATAAAAACCCTAGCTATAATCTGTCCAAAAATCTGATGTTAGATGTTAGTTTTTTTGTGTTATATATGTTGGTTATAGTATATAATGATGATCTGGGTTAGTATTTGATAGATCCATAACATCTAAGTCCTTAGATTTGATTTTTAAGAAAATCTGGAAAAAAGTTTCTAGAGGTCTGACAGTGAATGTCAGGCCATATAAATATTTGATCATTTATGATTTATGTTGTTTAAATGTTTATGTGTGTAGCCTGTACTTCTGTCTTTAATCTACAAAAAAAATCGTGGTCATTTGATGTACAGATTGGTAGATTTACACGGTCAAATACCGTTGACCGGTATTGACCGGAAGAATTATGGGCAGCTATGAACTTGCCCAGAAAGCTCTGACAACAAGTTCATGGGCCCAGATCTTTGTGTTGTTTGTTGTTTTGATTTAGTTTTTGTATTGATATTGTAGTCTGGTACTATTAAATATACAGTCATGCTTTTATATCGTTAAAATATCAAATATAATGGATTTTATGGATGGTCAAAGTTGTTGAAATGATCACGAATGTGTTTTCTGGAAATTTCCAGAAAACGTATGAACTAGTTTCTGACAGAGGTTTGATCGGATCGTTTAGGCTTGATAAGTTGTTTTTATGATGATTTTATGTGTTGGATCTGTAGTATTACATGTTGGCTACTATCAAAAATTGATAGATCATTAAAACATTAAACGATCTGCTTGTAATGCAAGCCCAAAGTGGGCATATCACACTGTTCTTCATTTCTGGGCAACCCAGAAAATAAAGAACAGGTCTGACAGCCACTTTAGAGGCTCAGATCTCCCGGGTTATGAAGTGTATGAACATTTTTGTTGTTGGATCTTGTAGTCCTGCACTAGTACTACATGATCGGATCAAGAACATACCCAGAAACACATTAAACAGTCCACGATTCGTGGTCAAACAAGGCATCTCAAAACTGTCTATGAATGTTCAAGAACATGAAGAACACCTATAGCGACGGTTTTGTCGCTATAGGTGGTCTTTAGCGACAGATAATTTATTAATTTCTGAAAATTAATAAATAAATAGAAAAAAATAGTTTTTAATTATTAAAAATACAAAATAAATCATTAAAAATTATTTTAAATTCTAAAAATTAGTTTTTAATTATTTTAAATATATTTCATAAATATTTAATATTTTTTGGAATATTAAAAGTATTTAATTTATTTAATTATAATATTAAATAAATTATTTAAAAATGATTTTAATATTTGAAAAATCATTTAAAATTATATTATGATATAAGAAAATATTTTAAGTTATTTTTAATAACTTTTAATATTATTTGATAATTTTCATTAATAAATTAATATTAATGATAATTAAGTTATTTATTAAATGAATTAAATAAATGAATTAAAAATGATTTTATTACATTAAAAATCATTTTAAATAATGATAAGGTATTTAAAAATATTTTAAGTTATAAAATATAACTTTTAATATTTAAAGGTAAATTTAATTAATTAATGATTATTAATGATATTAAAGTTATTTAATATTTATATTAAATAAATTAGTTTAAAAATGATTTTAATATTATAAAAATCATTTTAAATGAAAATAAAGTGTTTAAAGATATTTTAAGTTATAAAATATAACTTTTAATATTTAAGGGATATTTTCATTAATAATTTAATATTAATGATATTTAATGATTAATGATATTAAATTTATTTAATAATTATATTAAATAAATATTTTAAAAATGGTTTTATTTATTTAAAAATCATTTAAAAAGGATGTTAATGATTTAAAAATATTTTAAGTTATAATTATGACTTTTAATATTTGGATAAATAGTTCATTAATATTTAAATATTAATGGTAAATATTTAATAATGATTTTAGATGTTTAAAAATCAATTAAGGGTAATATAAATGTTTTAAAAATATTTTGAGTTATTATACATAACTTTAATATTTTGGAAATGGTTTCATTAATAGTTTAATATTAATGATAATAGAATTGATTGATATTTAAATCATTTAATAATGATTCTGATATTTCAAAATTTAGGGTAAATGGTAATAATTATTTTATAATTATTATAAGGTCATATGAATGTTATTTAATTAGTCTAAATGAATATTAGACAACTGTTTAGAGTCTTAGACTCGATAATTACTCGATAAAGATGTCGGTAGACCGACATATTTCAGAAAGTGATCTGAACTTAGATAATGTGATTAGATATGTATTTATTTGTGATTCAATGGTTATTAAGGTTGTGTGATAATGTGAATAGGAAATGTGCTGACTGCAATAGGCAGTGTTATGTGTACGATATGTTGTACTAATCAGTAAAATGATCTGATTAATGATAGGTTATGATAGAAAAGGGTAGAACTAAGTTGAGAATTGTAAGCAACGCATCAGGCAAGTATCCTAACTTTGCATTTTCTTTATGCAATGGACAGAAGTAAGAAGTTCAGAATAATTATTATTATTAATATTTAGATTGTTAAACCTATATTATATAAACCCATTGATTATCAACATGTTAGTATATGATAATTCAGTTATATATTCTGTTCGTTAATTTCTAGAAATGATTATACAAGTGTCCCCACTTGGATAATCATTGTATTTAATCACATGTTGATACACCTTTGATATACATATATGTTGAATTATATATTATTGTTGAACAAGATAAGACCTTTGTTATAAAAATCCGACAGGTATGAACATCCTGATAATGGGAAAATTTTTATGCGCCCAAGGCGGACAGAATGAACGATAACTTCGTTCTTGTACATGTAGTTTTGATCAATACAGTGTACAATGGGGCTGATCACCCTCCGTGCCCGTAAGTCATGACGGTTTACAGATGAATTTCTGTTCAAACCTTTTCGAAAATGAAAACAATGTTCATAGTATGTCAAAGAAACCCCATATATAGTTAATACGTAGTTTCAAAAATTTGAAAGAGAGTTGTTATGATTCTATTATTGGTATAGATTACTTCACAACTATTGACTGGTTGTAGAAGGGTATTATAAAGAAAACATTTAAATTTCTTTCAGCTTATATATATATATATATATATATATATATATATAATACTTGTTGGGCACTCAAATGCTCATCCTTACTTAATTTAAATGTTTTTCAGCTAAGTGTGAAGAACCAGAAGGCTCATGCTGAAACAAGGGAAAGGGAAAGCTAACCAAATTAGATTTGTGGTACTGTTTGTAATAGTTTTAGATTATGAAGGCTATGATATTTAAATATGTAATATTATGTAATGAATGACTAAAGGTTACGTACTTGGGAGAAAGACTCTGATGTATATGTAAATTTTAAGTTAAGTTTTATATTATTGTTAATATTATTAGTATTATTCCGCTCATAGAAATGGTATCGTGAAGTACCGAGTTCGGGTTTCAAGTATCCGGGTTCGGGGGCCTCACAAGTTGGTATCAGAGCTATAGGGTTAGAAACCTTAGGTGGGATAGACCTTAGGCTATAACCTTAGAACAGAGGAAACGTTGAAAATATAAATAACTCATATAGAGTTTAAAGAAAGATGGATTGGATAAATTCATCATCAAACAAACTAAAAGATAACTTATATAAAACATTTATGGGTTATGTGTATATATTATATGCTAAACAGGATAATTTATGTGTGTAGATGTCGGGTGGAAAAGGCTTGCTATATGCTTATAGCATGAAGAAGAATCAAACCCATACACCTGAGCTGATATCGAAGCCAATAGCTGAAATAGAAGCTCACAATGAAAACAACTTGGATGAAGTGCTCATCATAGAAAATATAGTACCAGATCCGGAAATAGTGGATTTGACAGATAGTGATTCAGACCCTAAAGCTGAATTTGATCAAGCATCAATGGAGATGCAAGATTTGAGGAACAAGGTTTCTTCTCTAGAAAGGTTGTGGAAGACAGAAAAACTGCTTAACAGTCAATTGCGTCAAGCGTTAATAGAAACAATGGAAGAGCAGGATATGCTTAAACTCAAAATTAATCAGATGGGAGCCTCAAGCAACACTTCGTGTGTAGCTCCGAGAGATAAGGGAAAAAGGAAGGTAGAAGACCATGATTTAGGAAAGCCTGGGAAGAAGAAATGGAAAAGGATATGTTATCTTTGCGGTTATGAAGGGCATACCACTCTGTATTGTCCTGACTATAAACCAGGAGCATGTTTTGTCTGTGGAAACAAAGATCATCAGGCAAGAAGTTGTCCAAGAAAGAAGACTTAGTAAATAGGTAGTGTAGGTTCTGTTGTGTAAACATGTTTAATAGAATATGTGTGTTTAGTGTGTCTGTGTAATGCATTATGATAAAACTTTTATACAAGTGGTGAAGTAAATCCCGACTTTTGCTGTCACAAAGGGCTAACTAATGTTTAAAGCACTTTGTGCTGTGATATGTAAGATATTTTGAAAGCAATGAATGAATATGAATCAAAGTTTGTGTTATGAAACAAGTTTAATAAGTTTAAACTTATATGATAAGGTTTAGAATGTAAGTTAATTTATGGTTTTTACTTAACCAGATAATGCCGCCAAGACGTCAAACTCGAAATCAGAGGGCAGAAGAGTCTGTCAACAATGTTGAAGGACAACAACAAGCGGACCCAATGTAGCAGTTCGCAAATATGGTAGCTCAGGCTATGCAACAAGGAAACCAGCCGGATAATCACTTGGCGAATTTTAAAGATTTTAAGGCTGTAGGACCGCCAGAATTCAAAGGTACGACTGACCCTGTAGAAGCCCAAACTTGGGTTAAGGAAATTGAGAAGGCGTTTATAATAGCTAGGGTAGCTGAGGGGCAAAAGACCTCTTTTTCCACCTACATGATGAAGGGTGAGGCAAATTTCTGGTGGGAAGCAAATCAGGTGAGGGCAGGAGCAGGTATGGTAACATGGGATAGATTTAAGACTTTATTTTTCGAGAATTATTTTTCAGCTAGTATGCAGTCTAGAATGGAGGTAAAATTTCTGGAGTTGAAGCAAAGAGATATGTCGGTGGCGGAATATGCCGCGAAATTCAATGAGTTAGCTAGGTTTGCTCCGCATCAAGTTGATACGGAGGCTAGAAAGGCGAGGAGATTTGAGCTGGGATTAAAACCCTGGCTCTATAACAAGGTGGCAGTGTTGCAGATCCTAACATTTGCAGCACTTATGGAGAAGTCGATAATTGCTGAGGAAGGGAGTGAGGCTATGAGCCTCTACAACAAGGAGAGGAAAAACAAGGGCAAGATCGAGGGAGTTGAAAAGGTGAGAATTAATAGTGGAATCAGGAGTGTTGATGGAAAAAGGAAGGGGAACTATTTTGGTAATGTCCAGGTTAAACAGGAAGGTGTTAAGAAGTCAGCGGTGCAGTGCGGAAACTGTGGAAAGAACCACTCCGGAGAATGTTTAAAAGAAAAATTTGTCTGCTATAAATGCGGGCAGGAGGACCATATCTCTCCCAACTGCCCAAATCCTAGAATGAACAGTGGTTGTTTTATTTGTGGATCAATGGAGCACAGGGTGAAGGATTGTCCGAATAGGAGGATAGAGGCAGGAAAGGAGAATACTGGTAAGGGTAGTGGAACATTAGCAATCGCAGGACCGACATCATCGAACAAACCAACAAAGTCAACATCAAGGGTCTTCAATATGACGGTTCAAGACACGGTGGCAGCTGGCAATGCAGTTCCAGGTAATATTCGAATAACTTTTAATTGCATATTTATAATTTTTCTAATTATAGTAAATTATTTTATAAAAAATTTGAAAGAGAATTTGAGTTCTTTTAGAAATCAAATTTCCGTTTAATCAGAAAGACAAGTTTAATGTGATTAGTTAAAGATCAGTTCGATCAAAGTTGATTGAGATCTACTTGCGAAGATTATGTATGCTATGTACCCAGTTATATATAGGTTTTAAAGCAGTGATTCCGGGGACGGAATCCTTATAAGGGAGGGTGAATGTGACAACCCGATATTTTCTATATAAATAAATCATAAATTTTGCGTATAAAATTTTTTTTTTTTTAAGGATGAGGATTTGTACAAGATTATGTGTATATGTATTTATGTGGTAAATAAAAATATATTTATTACATGAATATTTACAAGTAAATTTATTTTAGAATTATTGATTATTATAAAGTATATTTTTATAATAATTAATTTTAAGATAGAAATGTTTTTATTAATTATTTTCTATGAATATATAATCATATATTATTTAAATAATATATGAAGTGATTTTTAGAATAAATATAATAATTAATTTATTATATGAATTTTAGTACAGATTATTAAGTTAATTATTTTACCTTAATTATTAAGGTTAAATATGAAAGAATAATCAGATATGGAATCCAAACCCTAATTTTGGATTATTGTCAAGGTATGAGAATAATAATATAATATTAAATATATTTTGATTTTTCAGTGCTATGAATATGTACTGTATTTCTGTATTGATAATGGTTGGTCAATTACGGTGTATTATGATCAAACCTTAGAAATAATGTTAAACCCTAATTTGATATCCAAATTAGAGTGCAAGATTGTTTTATAAGTATGTTATATAATTTATGGCATGTATTAAATGTATTAATTAGGTAAACCCTAATTAAAATTCTAGAAACCCTAATATTTCTAAAATACAAATTTTTGAGAATGAGAAACCCTAATTTGAAACTCAATTATGAGTGCGGGGTTATTATATAACTTTGTTATATGATTTTGTGATTTATTAGGTAAACCCTAATTGATAAATAGAGATATAAATTTTTAGAAATCATAATTTGATATTTATAAAACCCTAATTTGAAATTAGAGTTTGAGAGTGTTGGTGATTGTATTAATGTGATTAATTAACAAGTATTATGATTATAATTGTTAATTTTAGAAACCTAAATTGTTAATTTTAGAAACCCTAAATTATTAAACCCTAATTACTAAAGTAGAACCCTAATTTAGTAATTGGAAACCCTAATTGTAAATTAGTAAACCTAATTACCAAAAAGAATAAACCCTAATTGCTAAAATAGCAAAGTCAATGATAATTATATGATCTAAACCCAAATGTTACTCTAAAAAGTAATTAGAAAACTAATCATAACTAGAAAACCTTATTTTCAAAATTTAAGAAACTAAAATTTAATTAATTTTTATTTAATTTTATTTTTTGTGCAAACCCTAATTGCTGAATCCTAGATTTATTTTGTGCTAAACTTTAGGGTTAAACCCTAAGGGTTTGCTAAGTTCCATTTTTGCCATTAAATTGGAAAAACAAATGACCATTATGCCCTTTTAGCATTTAAGAAGCTAGCTTGTAGGTTTTGACAAAATTGGTGAAGTTGGTCACCAAACCAACAACCCCATGTGCTCTCTAATGACAGCACTCAGCCATTTCAGCAGCTATACATGCATCTAACATTTATATATATATATAGGTTGGAGAGAGAAAATAATTCATTAGTTAGCTTATTTTGCAAAACTCTCTACCAAATGCTCTCAAGCACCACACCTCCGAAATTATCTAGCATTTCAGTCCATTATTGAAGCCCCACGATATCCCATACCAGATCAGAAGTCAAAAAAATCAGAATTGATCATTAAAGGTATAAAAACCCTAGCTATAATCTGTCCAAAAATCTGATGTTAGATGTTAGTTTTTTTGTGTTATATATGTTGTTTATAGTATATAATGATGATCTGGGTTGGTATTTGATAGATCCATAACATCTAAGTCCTTAGATTTGATTTTTAAGAAAATCTGGAAAAAAGTTTCTAGAGGTCTGACAGTGAATGTCAAGCCATATAAATATTTGATCATTTATGATTTATGTTGTTTAAATGTTTATGTGTGTAGCCTGTACTGCTGTCTTTAATCTACAAAAAAATCGTGGTCATTTGATGTACAGATTGGTAGATTTACACGGTCAAATACCGTTGACCGGTATTGACAGGAAAAATTCTGGGCAGCTATGAACTTGCCCAGAAAGCTCTGACAGCAAGTTCATGGGCCCAGATCTTTGTGTTGTTTGTTGTTTTGATTTAGTTTTTGTATTGATATTGTAGTCTGGCACATTAAATATACAATAATGCTTTTATATCGTTAAAATATCAAATATAATGGAATTTATGGATGGTCAAAGTTGTTGAAATGATCACGAATGTGTTTTCTGGAAATTTCCAGAAAACGTATGAACTAGTTTCTGACAGAGGTTTGACCGGATCGTTTAGGCTTGATAAGTTGTTTTTATGATGATTTTATGTCTTGGATCTATAGTATTACATGTTGGCTACTATCAAAAATTGATAGATCATTAAAACATTAAACGATCTGCTTGTAATGGAAGCCCAAAGTGGGCATATCACACTGTTCTTCATTTCTGGGCAACCCAAAAAATGAAGAACAGGTCTGACAGCCACTTTAGAGGCTCAGATCTCCCGGGTTATGAAGTGTATGAACATTTTTGTTGTTGGATCTTGTAGTCCTGCACTAGTACTACATGATCGGATCAAGAACATACCCAGAAACACATTAAACAGTCCATGATTCGTGGTCAAACAAGGCATCTCAAAATTGTCTATGAATGTTCAAGAACATGAAAAACACCTATAGCGACGGTTCTGTCGCTATAGGTGGTCTTTAGCGACAGATAATTTATAAATTTCCAAAAATTAATAAATAAATAGAAAAAAATAGTTTTTAATTATTAAAAATACAAAATAAATCATTAAAAATTATTTTAAATTCTGAAAATTAGTTTTTAATTATTTTAAATATATTTCATAAATATTTAATATTTTTTGGAATATTAAAAGTATTTAATTAATTTAATTATAATATTAAATAAATTATTTAAAAATAATTTTAATATTTGAAAAATCATTTAAAATTATATTATGATATAAGAAAATATTTTAAGTTATTTTTAATAACTTTTAATATTATTTGATAATTTTCATTAATAAATTAATATTAATGATAATTAAGTTATTTATTAAATGAATTAAATAAATGAATTAAAAATGATTTTATTACATTAAAAATCATTTTAAATAATGATAAGGTATTTAAAAATATTTTAAGTTATAAAATATAACTTTTAATATTTAAAGGTAAATTTAATTAATTAATGATTATTAATGATATTAAAGTTAATTAATATTTATATTAAATAAATTAGTTTAAAAATGATTTTAATATTATAAAATCATTTTAAATGAAAATAAAGTGTTTAAAGATATTTTAAGTTATAAAATATAACTTTTAATATTTAAGGTATATTTTCATTAATAATTTAATATTAATGATATATAATGATTAATGATATTAAATTTATTTAATAATTATATTAAATAAATATTTTAAAAATGGTTTTATTTATTTAAAAATCATTTAAAAAGGATGTTAATGATTTAAAAATATTTTAAGTTATAATTATGACTTTTAATATTTGGATAAATAGTTCATTAATATTTAAATATTAATGGTAAATATTTAATAATGATTTTAGATGTTTAAAAATCAATTAAGGGTAATATAAATGCTTTAAAAATATTTTGAGTTATTATACATAACTTTAATATTTTGGAAATGGTTTCATTAACAGTTTAATATTAATGATAATAGAATTGATTGATATTTAAATCATTTAATAATGATTCTGATATTTCAAAATTTAGGGTAAATGGTAATAATTATTTTATAATTATTATAAGGTCATATGACTGTTATTTAATTAGTCTAAATGAATATTAGACAACTGTTTAGAGTCTTAGACTCGATAATTACTCGATAAAGATGTCGGTAGAACGACATGTTTCAGAAATTGATCTGGACTTAGATAATGTGATTAGATATGTGTTTATTTGTGATTCAATGATTATTAAGGTTGTGTGATAATGTGAATAGGAAATGTGTTGACTGCAATAGGCAGTGTTATGTGTACGATATGTTGTACTAATCAGTAAAATGATCTGATTAATGATAGGTTGTGAAAGAAAAGGGTAGAACTAAGTTGAGAATTATAAGCAACGCATCAGGCAAGTATCCTAACTTTGCATTTTCTTTATGCAATGGACAGAAGTAAGAAGTTCAGAATAATTATTATTATTATTATTTAGATTGTTAAACCTATATTATATAAACCCATTGATTATCAACATGTTAGTATATGATAATTCAGTTATATATTCTGTTCGTTAATTTCTAGAAATGATTATACAAGTGTCCCCACTTGGATAATCATGTATTTAATCACATGTTGATACACCTTTGATATACATATATGTTGAATTATATATTATTGTTGAACAAGATAAGACCTTTGTTATAAAAACCCGACAGGTATGAACATCCCGATAATGGGAAAAATTTTATGCGCCCAAGGCGGATAGAGTGAACGATAACTTCGTTCTTGTACATGTAGTATTGATCAATACAGGGTACAATGGGGCTGATCACCCTCCGTGCCCGTAAGTCATGACGGTTTACAGATGAATTTCTGTTCAAACCTTTTCGAAAATGAAAACAATGTTCATAGTATGTCACAGAAACCCCATATATAGTCAATACGTAGTTTCAAAAATTTGAAAGAGGGTTGTTATGATTCTATTATTGGTATAGATTACTTCACAACTATTGACTGGTTGTAGAAGGGTATTATAAAGAAAACATTTAAATTTCTTTCAGCTTATAATATAATACTTGTTGGGCACTCAAATGCTCATCCTTGCTTAATTTAATTGTTTTTCAGCTAAGTGTGAAGAACCAGAAGGCTCATGCCGAAACAAGGGAAAGGGAAAGCTAACCAATTAAGATTTGTGGTACTGTTTGTAATAGTTTTAGATTATTAAGGCTATGATATTTAAATATCTAATATTATGTAATGAATGACTAAAGGTTACGTACTTGGTAGAAAGACTCTGATGTATATGTAAATTTTAAGTTAAGTTTTATATTATTGTTAATATTATTAGTATTATTCCGCTCATAGAAATGGTATCGTGAAGTACCGAGTTCGGGTTTCAAGTATCCGGGTTCGGGGGCCTCACAAGTTGGTATCAGAGCTATAGGGTTAGAAACCTTAGGTGGGATAGACCTTAGGTTATAACCTTAGAACAGAGGGAAACGTTGAAAATATAAATAACTCATATAGAGTTTAAAGAAAGATGGATTGGATAAATTCATCATCAAACAAACTAAAAGATAACTTATATAAAACATTTATGGGTTATGTGTATATATTATATGCTAAACAGGATAATTTATGTGTGTAGATGTCTGGTGGAAAAGGCTTGCTATATGCTTATAGCATGAAGAAGAATCAAACCCATACACCTGAGCTGATATCGAAGCCAATAGCTGAAATAGAAGCTCACAATGAAAAAAACTTAGATGAAGTGCTCATCATAGAAAATATAGTACCAGATCCGGAAATAGTGGATTTGACAGATAGTGATTCAGACCCTAAAGCTGAAGCTGATCAAGCATCAATGGAGATGCAAGATTTGAGGAACAAGGTTTCTTCTCTAGAAAGGTTGTGGAAGACAGAAAAACTGCTTAACAGTCAATTGCGTCAAGCGTTAATAGAAATAATAGAAGAGCAGGATAATCTTAAACTCAAAATTAATCAGATGGAAGCCTCAAGCAACACTTCGTGTGCAGCTTCGAGAGATAAGGGAAAAAGGAAGGTAGAAGACCATGATTTAGGAAAGACTGGGAAGAAGAAATGGAAAAGGATATGTTATCTTTGCGGTTATGAAGGGCATACCACTCTGTATTGTCCTGACTATAAACCAGGAGCATGTTTTGTCTGTGGAAACGAAAATCATCAGGCAAGAAGTTGTCCAAGAAAGAAGACTTAGTAAATAGGTAGTGTAGGTTCTGTTGTGTAAACATGTTTAATAGAATATGTGTGTTTAGTGTGTCTGTGTAATGCATTATGCTAAAACTTTTGTACAAGTGGTGAAGTAAATCCCGACTTTTACTGTCACGACGGTCTTTTAGCCTATAGCGATGGTCGGCGACCGTCGCTATAGGTCATGACAAAACCGTGTATATAGGTCTATAGCGACGCTCTGCGACCGTCGCTATAGGCATGTGTTTTATAGAACACTATAGGTACGGTCGATGACCGTCGCTATAGCCTTTTTATATTTAAAAAAAATAATTAATAATGCAAATTTATTCAACAAACACAAATACAATATAAAATAAAATATACAAAATATTATATACATAATTTAAAATCATTCACATTACAACATTACAATATAATAGTTGAATAATTCATCTCCCAAAATATGATGATCATTATTATACCAAACTACTAAACTAATCACTTTTACAATCTATCATTACAATACAATATTTTAGTTACATTAAGAAGAGATGCTGAACTCGAGTAGAGATATTAAGCTAATAACTACAAGAAAGTCCTTGTTTCCTCGCAACCCATTTCGATCTAGTTGATTAACAGCTACAACCTGAGTAAAAATGAACCAAGTTGCTATATTTTTTCTTGTATGAAAAAAGATACCAAGTCTAGCATTAGATATGCATAGTATGTCCAGCCATCTGTATATTACCTCTCAATAAAAAAACACCATAATAATTTCGATCAACAACAGAAAGTCCAACCATCTGTATATAAACTCAATCATCTCAACCTTTTATATGCAAAGAAACCAAACTACATACTTGAATCAAGAAGAAAACAACTTACTGCAAGAGCTTTAGCTGAATCTCCTTCTGTTCAAATACTGCGCTTACAATGGAACCACAGTACCAGATTTTTAGGAATGTCGAAGTAGTTTTGTAATTAGCAAAATAGTTGTTTAACACGGAGGCAGAATAGTTTTCTTATCTCCAATTGTAAAAATAAGAATCATATCCTACTTCATTAAAGAGTTCGTAACTAATTCAAGCGATTACCTTTGTTTAATTGGGCCACGAAGCTGATAATAATCTGGAAATCCTTGAAGTCTAGAATTCTCACGGATTGTGAGCACCCTGTTTTGTTCAAGATGTGTGATAGTCTAGCAAGAAATCAAAAGAGTGAGCCACGGGCAAAAAAATTACATGTGACAACTATTATGAATATGATTTGCAACCTAGAAAAGAACAAAGTAAGTAGCCTCTACCTAATTATGGGGTTCAGCCCTGGTAACTACAGTAGGTACAGTTTCATCCCACCATAAACGACTAAATGGTCTGTGCAGAATTTTACAAAATAAGTTAAGACAAAAAGTGTTTATCATCCTGTACAACAACATAAAGCAATCAAGTGAGGGGAAGTAAAGAGTTCATACTTCGAAGATTTAAGTCATAATACAAAAGCAAAGTAGCATACATCAAGCATACTTCAAGATTTTATTGTTCAAAATTTAATGTTGAATAAACTCGGCTGCTAATACGGATACACAACTATGACAGACGCATTAATAAGTGCACCTAATCCAATTTTTTTATCATATTCAAGCTTTAATTGGGCCATCAAAACAGCACCAAATTTTAAACAATTCCTAGACTTAGCAAACCTGTTTCTTTTCTATGCTTCATTAAAAGTGAAATTTAAGTCATAATACAAAAGCAAAGTAGCATTCAGTAGACACCTATCCCAACAAAAAAAATAAGCGTACTCAACTAAAAATTGACACCAAGTATAAATCTGAATGTGAAAATTTAATATATATATATATACATCTGTTGCAAGCAAAAATAAGCATAATTCAGTTACAAATACGATGTACATAGATCACATATGTATTCTCCAAAGTCCAGAGTATGGCTTTCCTTTTTCTAAAATCAAACTAAATTTTTTAATATATAAGGAATATCAATCTTAAATTTATCTTTAGCAGCCTTTTACTTGTCAAAAACAAAAAAAAAATGTACATAAATCTTAAATTCAAACTTTTTTTGGGATAGAAAAGAAGATTCTATTATGAAGAGAGAAATTACAAAATGATACGCAAAAGATGAGAAATTCTCCTAAACTAGATAAGTGAAAAAAGACAAAATTCCAGATAGATACCCTACCGCTATCACTGAGAACAAGGAAATTCTAGAAGATCATACCTTCTGATTTTTCACTACTTGGCCTTTTAGAAGATCTTCATCCTTTTGATGCTTCAAGTTGTTCAAAAGATCTCTGGATACAATTCGATAGAGCTGTAAAATGACTTATTCATAGTAACAATGGTTTCACAAACAATGGTTACTCCATATTAGTAATAATGGTGTAATTGTATCAAAATGCACTAAAAGGTGGTGAATCATCTACAGAACCACTTTCTCTTAAGAAAAAACTATCCAAAAATTTATATAGAAATAATATTGGACAAAACAAGGCCCAGATAAGAGCAATCAGTCCAGATAAAAAAAAGCAATTATATGCAATCATTTGTAGACACCCTTAACTCAATTATATGCAATTGCAAGATAAACTAACAATTTTAAAACACATCTATACTTTAATAGGAACATACCAAGCATATTTAATCAAAAACCAAATATATACCAAATTCTGAATATTCAACCATGAACCATCAATTAAACACCAAAACTAGTGCATGAAGAATAACTATCCATCTTTGGGCATGAGAGGATAATTCGAAGCACTAAGATTAATAAACCAGTCCCAATCTTTAGTCTGCTTTAAAAATACAGCAACGGCATGAAGCGTACAGGCAATCATTGTAGGACCCTTATAGGTAACCAGATTCGGCTTACCGATCACCATCACATTTTTCATTATTGACTCCGATTTGATATACTTTGCAAGCTCAATTCTCTCAGCATCCGAAGCATCAAGATCGAGATGCAGGAAATAGTAATTTCTAGGATGATACACAGCCTGAAAACAATATTGTTTATATATTATGCTTGCCAGAATAGTCAAACTTGTTCACAAGTTTCTCATAATTATTACACACTAAAATGCCAGGGAAAAAAGGAAAAATAAGTAAGTATAAATAAAGCCCACCGCCGAATAATCAAATAAATTCATTGCAACATACTGGTATAACCAAGTGAACCAATAGCTATATAGAAATTAAAATGAAAATTATTACAGTCAGAAACTAGAGCAACACATACCTGAGCCATAGCTCGGACAGAGCCAATAAATGGGCTGGCTTTTCTCTGTGATGGAGTGAGGGGAAGGACACACAATGATATGCCAGAGAAAAACTCGAGGATGATAAGGATACAACATTTTCTGAAGCCAATGTCGATTTTTTAAGCTTTGAAGGGCAAATTATATGCGTCGGTAAGAGGGTTCGAGTACTTGAAAATGAACCAACATTCGACTGCAACAACGAACAATGTTAATTAATAAGAAACGGAACAGAAAAATAGAAAAATAGAGAGAGTTCAATTGAGAATTAGGGTTTTGGTTACCAAAGTAGAAAATGGAACTGCCATTTGATTGAGCTTGCTACCTACTGATACTACCGAAGCACCTCTAGGCACCTCTACCTGCCTAATACTACCGAAGCACCTCTAGTCGCCAGCGTCAGTTCGATCGACTGAGATGGTGAGAGAGGAGATTTGCGACTGAGATGGTGAGAGAGGATATTCGCGACTAAGATGGTGAGAGAGGAGATTCAATCGACTGAGATGGTGAGACGATTGACTGAAATGGTGAGATTCGATCGAGATGAGACGAACGACTGAATGTTTGGGGCTAATGATTTGGGGGAAAAATAGAATCTCGAGATTCGTATGCGCCCAAGCTAAAGACCGGTAATGACCCATCCCAAAAAAAACTCCCTACATCGATGGTCAGATATTGACCGTCGCTATATACTCCTATAGCGACGCTTCCGCCCCAACCGTCGTTATAGCCCGTCGCTATACCCATGAGCATGTGGGGCGGCTACTTGGCCACCAAGTAAGGGTGGTGGCCAAGTAAACTTGGTGGCTAAGTTGTGGGAGGAGGTGGGAATAGTAAGGAGGTGGGGGCGAAATGACTAAAATGCCCTTAGCTTTGAAAATCTATAAATAGTAAGCTTATTTCATTTGTTTTGGATTTTGAAAATCCTACACCTTAGAGAGAGAAAAAGAGGGTTTGGATGGGAGGGAGAAGGAAGAGCGTTAGTATGAATGATCAGATCGAAAGTGATCGTGTAATAGCAAAGCTTGCAAATCGTCGGCTTTATATAACGGAAGAAGATTAAAGAAGAACGGTAATCCGAACCCTAGTTTCTTCTAATATTTTCTTTAAGTTTAATATGTTTAAAACATAGCTTGATGAGAATAGAGAGAAGATGAGGTTAGAAATAATTTCATATGGTTGAAATCATGAGAAAAGAAGAAATAATAAATTAGAAGTTTAGTTTGTAAATTTCTTATGGAAGTATAAGATTCGTAGCGAATTAGAATGATCCGAGTGGATTATATGAAGGAGTAGGTGAAATAAGTAAGGAATAAAGTTCTATAACATCAAATTCCAATAAAAAGTGGAATCATAATCCAAAATATTGATTAAAATGAAGAACGAACGAAGAACACGAAGAACGCGCGATGAACGTTGTTGATGGACAAATTTAAAACCATCGTAGGATAATTGTTGTTGATGGACAAGTTTAATACCATCGTGTATAAGTTAGTTAGTTCTTGCTTGGTTAGGATCGGTAGAAACGTTCATGAAGAAAGGATTAAAACTTAGCTATAACGAAGTTATGGCGAAAATTCCGTAAAAGAAGAACGAGAATTAGAAAGTTAGTAAATGAACCTGAACGTGTAGGGTTTCATAAGAAAGTAAGAAAACATAGAAAATGTGAGTTGTGGACTCAAGTACGAATGAGTTCTGAGTTCGGATGACCGAATTACGGACGAACGAACGAAGAACGTTCAAAGCATAAAAATGAACAAAGGGTGAAGATCAAGCCAATTGAATGGCACGTTAACGAATTCAAAATGAAGTTCTGTCCGAGGGGTATTGAAGTACGTAAGATAAGGAAGAGAATGACTTTAGAACGACCTCGTTCTGAGTTATAACGAAGGAGTTATGAGATCGGGAAGTGAGCGTCTCAAAGAATTTATTTAACACTTAGAAAATTTTCTAGGGTTTTATCTCGGCGCCGCAGCGCCGGATAGACTATGAGAAGTGGCGCTGCAGCGTGAGTTCGACCATAATCTTCTGGAGAGTGGTGCCACAGCGCGAGAGATAACGAAGGTCTTGGCGCTGCAGCGCCAGCCCGGGAAAAGAGGAGAGAGAAGTAGGTCACGCCGCAGCGCGAGAGGAAAGGAAGGGGCACGGTGCCGCATCGCCAGTGCAGGGCAATGCCCTAGAAATGAGATTTTAAATGCTCAATTACTAGGGGATGTGCAAGAAAGAAATATGAACATATAGTTCACCTTAAATAACACTTAAGCAAATAACTTAAACCTTTATTAAATGTTGAACATAAAGATTAAGCGAGATTAAATAACAAAGAATATAAATTACGAGTTACGTAAGCAATGTCCGGGGACCGTAGTCGGGATGAACGAACGTGAGGAATTGCTATGGTTGTGATTCCTTAGACATTAAGTGACGAGGGTAATGAATAACATTTCGATGTTATATCACGATAATGAGAGATAAGTGTGAAGCGTATAGACGCTGTGAACGCAGCGTTGTTGCGATGAACGATCGGTCTTAGCATACAACAATTGGTATGGCTTCGAAACTAAGAACGAGTAATGAACATGGGGTTCATGTAATGGATAATGAAAGTATTAAATAAGATATGAATCATCAAGAAAGCCATAATGAACGGTAATAAGATTAATGAAAGCCAAATATGAGTCAGACAAGAATATAAGTCATCCAAGATTATGAACGTTTTGAGTAAAACATCTCCGTATGTCACAAAGCCGTAAACCGGTAAAGGAGGTTAGTCGCGTAAACTTATATTGCAAGAACGCGAATCCTAAGAAGTAAAGTTAACTAAACCAATGCGTAAGTTCAATATATGACTAATTGGTGTTTATGTTTTCTCCTTATGTGTTATATAGGAATTGAATGAGCAATTCAACGTATATTGTAGCTGGGCGTAAGGCAAGTTTCCTAACTTCATTCATATTACATAAATGTTAGTTTCTTAAACTTCTCAGATGTTGTACTTGAGAAGTTCTGTCTATGTGCGAATGTGCGATATTTGTACAAGGTGGTAGAACGTATGAGGCCTTGAGCCATAATTTGAACACTTCAGTGTTTCTATGATATGCATTGTTCTGTGATTGAGTTGTTCAATACAAGTATGTTCTGTTTATACATGAACCGTTATTGTTAAGTCTGTGCTAATGATTCTAGCCAGACAGGATGTGTATGAAAAAGGTAGAGAAATAAAAGTATTTCAAGGTGAACATGATTGTTGTTTTAAGATGATAGGAATCGAGACTATTCCTATTATTCAAGTTGCTTCATAACCTTTGTTTGGTTATAGAAGTTCTAAAGAAATGTTTAATTCTGAAGTAGTTTGTTCAACTGTTATGACTTGATAGGCAATTGAATTCTCACACTTGCTTTAAATGAAAAACAATTTTCAGCGAACAAGGTTAGATGAACTTAAGGATCCCGTAAAGATCAAGCTGACGGTCTCCAGATGAATTGTCTTTCAGAATGTGAAGAAGAGAGAAGATTAAGTGAAGACTTGTAATTTAGAAAAATGAAATTGAACAATAGACTAGTTTATTAAATTGTTATGTATCCTTTGTGGTGGATAAAAGTCACTCTTGTAAGATCAAATGAATAATTTATTTATTATTATTTGTAATGAAAAAGGTTATAAGGTTTCCAGAACCTGGGATTTGAGAGTGTATGTCGTTATATTTTAGTATATAATGATGTATGTTGGATGAATGATGTACTCATGATGTACGAAATCCGGGTGTGAAGATAGACCGGATTTCGGGTCGTTACAATATATTTCTTTGAGATATTAATATATTTGGCCTGTAGTGCAAATATGAACTGTTGATAAATATTTGGCCTGTAGTGCAAATATGAACTGTTGATGAATATCTTTGGCCCGTAGTGCAAAGATGACATGTTGTTGAATATCTTTGGCCAGTAATGCAAAGATGAACTGTTGACAAATATCTTTGGCCCGTAATGCAAAGATGAATTTATTAGTATGATTATGAATAGGAACTGTGATTTTGTATAACCATGATCTTTGATGTTTCAGGTAAAGACATGTGATGAAAATTATCTTCGTCCTGGATGCGAAGAGGAATTTAGAATTACAATTATGATTATGAGTTATTCATATAATTGTGAAAAAAAATTGTTGATTAATGTTACAGTGATAAAACATTGTTGGTGGACTTTTAATTTGGAGAAGATAATAGACTTTATGGTCTATTTGACTCTTCTAATGAATTATTCGTTCCGCTACAACTATGGTTAAAAAATTTTATTATCTACCATATGTTCTAAATCTCTGATTTATTACTGTTGAAGGCTATTGATAATTTATTTATCTTTAGTCGTGATATTCTTTACTGAGCTAGTTGTGCTCACCCTTTTGCTTTATAATTCCTTTCAGGTAATAAGAGTGTAGCTGGGTCGAGCGGGGGTAACAGGGAATAGAACGGTGGTCATCATTTAGTAGTTATATTTGGTGAATCAAATAGGGTGAGGTGAACCCAACGTTGGAAGGGTGTTTTGCCACTATCATACAAGATGTCTAGAGACATACAACCTCGTGTCATCATAAGACAGGGTTGTGCACATCCACTTACTGAGTATATCTACGCGCACTACCTATATGATCTTGGTGTTTGTTTGAAGTATAATTCTCAATTAGAGACAGTGGAGATAATGATATGTCAAGAGAAGACTCACCATTGGAAAGAATATGATAATAATCTTCTCATTTTTCTTTGGGGTCTATTGGGTCAACCAAGGATAATTCTGTGGCCATATGATATCTATTATAACCTAGACGTATGGCCTCCCATGTACGAAGGTTTCCTTGAGCACTTCCCAAAGATTCTAATTTCTAAAACAGTTTTTGACTATACCTTTATGTAGGTATCACTGTGAGGTGATGTCCACTGATGGGATATTTGTCACATTACAGTTGGGACACGAGTCACAGTTGGTATATATTTGTATCCAAACTCACAGCATATGTGTTGTTGTATTTTGTACGACAATTGTTGTAATAAAGTTGTAGTTATTTTCTATACCATGTATTTGGCTGACTCAGAATGAGTTGGATGGAATGGACCTATTTTGGGGTTGTCACACTAAGTCCTTGTACACATGCTCTATTAAGGACTTTACATATTTGTTAATGCATGGATACATGCAAATTTGTTTATTCCAACATCAAATTTAAACATGCAATTTCCAACAACTTGAAAATCCTAGGCTTAGTTAGTCCAACTAATTCTAGTTAGACATTTTCTTATCCATTTAGGTTAACTTTTTCGGTTACGTTCTTATAACTCGCTCAGTTAACCGAAAAATCAACTTTCGATTTTTGAAAATCCAATTTCGCCATCGAGCCCCATTTCTCGAATAAATGCAATGTCATATTTTGAAAAGTCAAAAAAACAAAGTTGTGTTTTTAGTGTGAATAGTGTTTTTACGTCTTTTTTTGGAATTTTTTTATTTTCCACATTTACCCTTCAAACATTCAAAAACGCTCACATAACATGTTGTGTGATCATATTACGACCACGAGGCACATAAAACTCAAATTATCCATAAAAATCTCATTTTATTAGATAATTTCTTAAAAATCCTTTTTACAAGGATATTCGATCTTTGTGATCATTACATTTAGTTTGATATAACATGTTTGAGCTGCAAAGCAAGCTGACACAACATCTTATAATGTAAACATCAAGGATCCCAAAGTATCTGAACATTAAATGCGCCAATGGAAATCTTGCAATGGGAAGACTCTCTGGCAGACTATAAAAAGAAACAAAGATTCATTTAAAAAAAGAGAGATGTGAACAACTCTAATCAAAAAGAAAAAGCTTTGCCAAAGTCAAAGAACTCACTCTACGAATTTGAACAACTTATTCAAGCTGCTAAATACCTGAGAAGAGAAGCTTATTACCAATTACCAACTTAGTAGCACCTCTCAACATTATTCAATTAATAGTGATTCATTGCCTATGTGACAATCTTCCAAGTCTAAGTGACTTGAAGAGATCTTAGTGATCTAAGACTAAATGTCTATATTCCGAGACTTAGTGAGTCGAAGGAACTTAAGTAGTTTAGTTGTATAAATCTTAGTGATCTGATTTTTGTGACCTTATCCTTAGTGGTTTTTCTATTTGTTGAAGTAGAAGAGTGGAGTAGGAATTATTCAGTCTCCATACCACTTCAAATTTATTTGTGTCATTTACTTTTCAACACTTACTTTCTGTTACATTATTGATCTTGTTTGTGTGACTTAAATCCACAAGACTAAATTTAAAACTGTTATTTCATTAAACTTTTAAGGGGAGTTTTCAAACTAATATTTCATTGTGCTAAGAGTAATTAAATAAATTAATTATCTGGTAACTAATATTTAAATAAACAAAAGTTTTAATAGATCTATTCAACCCTCTTCTAGATCTCTATTGTGCCTCTAGAAAACAACATACTTGTATCATGTTTTAAAATTCGTGCGATTCATATACTCTAAACTTTTATTATATTTTCATTGTACAAGATTTTTTTTTAAAAAGAGGGTACCTTATATAAGAAACAAAATTTAATAATATTTTCTTTTATTTTTTTAACAAAGAGAGAAACTCAAAACTTTTCTCATCCACCATTGAATTTTTTCTTCTTCTAAAAAATACTGATTAAATTAATTAATAAATTTTCCCCATTTAACTTATTTTTTTATTATAAATTATTGTATTTTACTAGCTTATATAAAAAGTTTATTCTACCATTTATATAATCTTTCTTTTAATACATAATATAATATGTCGTATATTATATATTCAAACATAATTTGAACTACCAATAATGACTTTAGTTTGATTTGTCTCATTAATAGAGTTTGGTAATTCTTAGTAAATGTTGTCTTAAATTTTACATTATGATTTATTTTTTAAAAATTTAATTTACTAAGCAATGTAACGAATTTAGTTTTATTATAACTTTTTTTTTCATTGCCGTCGAAATCCGCCCAAACCAGCTCAATCCAGCCCAAACTCATGAATTTTATCGCGAATTAGTACTTGGATAACAAATATCAAGCCGAACCTCAGGACCCGTCCAAATTGCACCCCTACTACAAAGATCTAATCAAATGTTTAGTTGAAGGTCTGAAAGTGATAACTTTGTAAAGTTTAAGGGATCATTTAACAATTAACTTTAAATTATAACTTCCTCATAACTTGGCTAAACCTGAATCTCCAAACCTTGAGAGAAAGCAAAGTCCGAAGTACAAGCCCAAATGATGAACCTCCTCGTCCAATCGGGAAGAAATGGTCGAATATCAAATGTTTTGAGCTAAAAAGCTCGATGTTTATTGTTCAATTATGAACAAGAAAGGTCTAGCCATTTTGCTGCGAACAAAAATGAGACCTCTCTCCCCTTCTACCGTAAGTAGTCATTCATTCATTCCTCTCTCTATATGTATATACATGTATATATACACATGTACTCACTGATACATATAACATGTCCAATCATATGTATGTTTATAAGTGTTTGTATATCATCTTTATTGCTGGAATAAATTCCATTGAAACTCTAATTTCTAACCTTTTTTAAATAAAAAGGGAAATGATTTATATGTCGACTAATCGATGAAGTTGGATTGCAACTTACGGGAACTCTAAGATAGAATAAATTAGAGTATTCTTAATTCCCTCATATCCGATAAGATATAATAAATTAGAGTAGGGTCATTCTTAATTCCCTCCTATCCCATGTATATTCCCATGTATATGTATGCACTTATGTCGGCGGTAATTCGGTATTTACCATCAACATAAAGTTATCTGTCATATGTAACAAGAATAAAATTAAATAAAATAATAAGTATCATACTGTAAATAGAGGCAAAAATAGACAATTGAGCTCGACATGGATCATGTTTTTGAACTGCAAATTATTTATTGTTCTAATTCTGTGATTCAATTTTCGTTTGCAATAGGTCAAAATAAATCAAATGCAACTTGCCCCCAGGGTGGAAAACAAGTTATCCGCTCAGAATTCGTCGAGCAGTACCATGAGGTGGACTATCTATACACATTCTGACATTCGTGTACTAAGATTATATATATATTGTTTGAATTAAGTTGCTTAGTTGGTTTAACTTTTGAATTTTGATGTTAGGTAGTTTTGGAAATAGAAAAACTTTGGGGGAGATACTTAATTTGGTGAAATTATATTTTTTCAGAGAATTTGAGCAAGTGAAAGAATCTATGCACTCGGCTATATCAATGAATAAAACGGAAATTTTAGATACAGTGCTCAGTGATTTCTCAGAGGTGGATTTTGTTAATCAAAAACCAGTTGAATTGTGTTTCGCTACTAATTTATTAAGAGAGAATTGTGTTAATGTGCAGGGTTATTTTAGCCTTTCTCAAGAAAAGCGTAAAAGGTTACTTCTTATACTTGCAAGAGAGTATGATCTTAATAGGATTCAAGTACATGAATTGATGAAGCAATATCTTGATCTTGAGCTTCCAAGTGGTGAGTTTTGTGTTTATAGTAAAACCAACATTCATCATAAGTGGTTTGGTTTTAAGAATTATAGTTTTAGGTGAAAAAGCCTGAAGATGGTAGCCATGATGAGGAAGGATCTCTTTCCAGTTTTTACCGGATTGAAAGAAACTTAAGACATGCTCTCAAGCCAATGTACGAAGTCCTATTTGAACGGCTCAACACTCACCCTGGAGGATTGAAGTTTTTGTCCATTATTCGAGCCGAAATTCTATCTATTCTCGCGTAAGGTTATGCCCACATTTTGCAGGTTCAACTTGTTTTATACTATAGTTTACTTGTATTTTGCAAATAAATGTTACTTTGCAAATATAATCAGGTTACAGGCTACACCTATGTTATGCAGGACCTTCTACCAGTTTTTGGCGTTATAAAACTTGTAAAAGAACAAGTGTGATTCTTCTTTGCAGTTTAACCTTCATTTGTTTGGTAGAAAATGCATTATATATGTTTATATGCATCTTTATTAACAGTTTTTTCATAGTGTAATTCATGAACTTGCTATGATACAAATTATGTTAAATAAAATGTATATTAACACGTACACGCATATAAACTTACATATGAGTTGGATAGTATCCACAAAGCAGAAGCGGTTGAATTGGAATGCTCAATCTACACGTAACCCCACGAACTACAACCACTACAATCCCACGTACAAAGGATTTTCGTCAATACGGAGTTGTTATGCAAACTAGCCCAAGCGTTTACACCAAGTACACCCAAGCTATTGATGGAAGCTTGTAAATACTAGAGAGAATATTAGGTGAAAGAAACTATGTGGGAAAAATAATATGTTATTTTTCCTTCACCTTGCAATTTGCAGGAATCTAGTATTTAACGATAAATCCCAATTAATACGAGATAAGTCAACTGACTAAATCAGGAGACATATCTCATAAAGAGTCCTGGCCATATCAAGGATTATCTGAAATACTTCCAAGTGATAAGGGACTCTGCCAATCCCAGTTGGGTTATCTAATATCCATACCCAAGTGGATGTCCATGATTCACGGGACATTATATCGTTCCGATTGTTGCACAACATTTGATCTCAAACTCGTGTGCTTGTATGCTTCTTAAGCACAAAGCCACTTTCTTGTTATTGTAATTTGAGATACTTTAAAAATCTAGTAAATCATGTTGAAAGCACCATACATGTTTATTATAATTCCAAATTTACTAGAATTGAAGAAAGGTCTTCCTCTTTCCAATTTGAATTGAAAATGTAATTTTTCTGTTGAGAAGGTTAAAGATTTTAATGGTTATCCACGATAAATCTTGAATAAGCCAATAAAACATAAAAAGAATACAAAATGCGGTATGAAAGTAGGAGTTAATTACCCTTGGGAGCTTACAGAAGCATATAGTAAGAGGTTGTTTTGGCCTTTGAGGGTGAAAGCTTTTAGTTTGCATAAAATTTTCAAGTTTTGCTTAAAGCTTTTACTTTTCTCTCTTTTGATGTGTGATCTCTTTGTAAGTCTAAATAGATGGTTTATTTATGTTCTTCTCGTAACAAAAGAATAATATCATATGTAATCTGAACTTCAATGTTTTTCTTTTTTGCCTTTTACTTCAGATGGCCACTGTATCATTGTCACTACATAACAAATGGAGGTTACTTCTTACTGGAGTTTTACTATCTAAACAATCAATTTTCTCTCTTTTTTGTTCCTTTGAACTTTCTACTTATAACCATGGTGGTATTAGAATATCCAACAAAATTGGTAAATCTTGATAAATTTTGGAAGGTAAAAAGTTTTAGGTTTCTGTCAATTGATGCTTTTTAATATTCAGGGAGGAAAATATTGCATCTTTACGAGCACTTGACTCCTACTTGAAAGAGAAGCTTATTACTTGGCTTAGTCCTGCCAATCTAGAACTTCACCACATTACATGGGATGACCCCGCATCTTTGTTGGAGAAAATTGTTGCATATGAGGTACTGCTATCTTTCATGTTTTGTCACCGACTTTTATATGTTGCAGAATGTGATGTATATAATTTTCTACAATCATCTTGTGCACAGGCTGTGCATCCTATCAGCAACCTTATAGATCTAAAAAGAAGACTTGGAGTAGGTCGTCGTTGTTTTGGATATCTACATCCGGCAATACCTGGTTAGCATTTTTGTTCTTGGCTAGTTTGGAGGGTGGTAGTTTGTCTTTGCCGCAATATGTGTGTCATCATTTCACCTTAGTTTGTCTTGGATAAAGTAATCCCCATTATTGATAACATTTGGGGGAAATAAGTAGCAAGAATCACAACCTTTCCTAAATTGTGCTTTTTCCAACATGCTTTAGGAATTGTGTAGTATAGTCCTCATTGATTTATTATTAATACCTGATAAGCCTGATGTTTTCTGCTATAAGAAGTATGTGATTAGCGAGTTGTGATTACTCATGGCTCTGATGAAACTATGGGTCCCTATTCCCTAATAAAGATTGAAGCTACCCGTAGTTTAGCTGCATTTATTGAGCAAGAACATAAATCTATCAATACATGAGCACATAATCTGCCGCATTTGTCAAATCGTGAATCATATCGTGTATCGAAATCCCCATATCATGTTTCATGTATCGTATCATGAATTGTATCCTACGATACGGAAATGAAATGAAAAATATGGTAATATATATGTAAACATATATAACACAATTTATTGGACATTCAAGCATATTAGCTTGACTATAATATAAAAGTAGTTAAGTAAATATTAGATAGTAGCCAAAATACTCTAAATTGATTTGTTAGATATTATTATAGTAATCTTTATAGAGTAACAAGAGAAAATGAAAATTCAGATTCACGTTTTATCTCTAAAAAAGAGAGAATAATTCAAATTAACAAGCAGAGATTTTTGTATTTGCTTATAGAAAGTAACGTGAGAAAAATAGAGTGACATTCAAAAGAAGATAGAAAAAAACTCTAAAAATTGATTAAAGGCTCATCAAACGATATAAATATGTTTATACTAAAAAACTTCTTCATTTGAAATGCTAGAAAGCTTAAAAGCTTTGTTGTTCTTCTTTTGGTTCTACATAAAAAACTTTTTCAAGTCGGTTGCTAACTTTAAAAATTATAGTTCATTGTATCATTTTGTAAGAATTGTATCGAATCATATCGAATTGTAACCTGAATCGTAAGATGCGGTATCATTTTTGAATCACCTTGCGATATGTGTTGAATTCTCTACTACGTATCGTACCGCGTATCGTAAGATTTTTACAACTATAGAATCTGCAACATAGGATCACTGTTATCAAGTTGTCGCCTAGGTGTTGCCTTAAGCGTCCAGTCGGTGAAAATTGGGAAGGCGTCTGGGCGACTTTATAGGAGGGGAGAAAGTCGAATGCTCAGATAATGAAGGCGATGACTTGGACAGCTGGATTTCAAAGCGGTCGACTTGGACATTATGGGTGTGGTTCGACCTGAAGCTTAACTGGGTTAAAAAAATAAATAGAGCAGCAGTCTAAAACCTAATTGATCGATCGATTTGCAACAAGTCAACATGTACAGAGAGGGAGAAAGGGGAGAGAGCAAGAGAGCAACTTAGCAACAGAGAGGGACTCACGGGCAAGGTGTCGACTTCGACCTCTACTCCGGAAGCTCGCGACTTTGGCTGGTATGCTTCTTTTTCTTCTCTTCTTCTACTCTTCTCTAATTCGCTTCTTCTAGCTTCTCTTGTTCTACTCTTCTTCAATCGGTATATTCGGTCTTTTTTTTCTTTCCCTTATCCTTCTTTTTGGGGGAAGGAGGTGCGGTGGGGGGAGAGATATAAATGGCCTCTCTTTTATTTCTTTCTCATTTTCTCTAAGAGGTTACAGGTGTGAGAAAGCCCCTCCCCTTTGACTTCCTCTCATTTCCTCTCTATTCGTTGTTTTGATGTTTTCCACCTTGCCAATTGAGCTGTGGGTTTATTGAATTTCTGATGCTTTTTTTTTTGGGTTTTGATTTATAATTTCTTTACATATTATATAGTATGGGTCAGTAGGATCTTATCCAAACATGCCTTTGCTAAAGGTTTACTGCCGGTTAAAAGTAATGTACATGTGGGTCCATATGTCTCCCACTAAAGAGATACTTTTGGTTTAGTGGGTTCCCAAGACTAAACATGTGGTTATATGCTTTGTCACGTGTTAACTCCAAGTTACAACTTTAAATTAAAATGTTTTAACTTTCATGCCTATTTATATAAACTGACATTTAAGTTTCCACTTAAATATTCCAAATAATTATCTTGTATATTCAAATATATCATAGAAGTTTGACATTCTTTCACTAACACTCTTGAGCTCTCGTTCTTTGCAGTTTTAACCCCTTTTAAAGTAAATAAAAGAAAATTTTGACTTGTATATGTATATGTGTGTGTGTGTGTATATATATATATATATATATAATATACCTATTATTTCAAGTTTTAATGCCTATAATGTTCCCAAGTTTAATGTATTTGAGAAATAACAATACACTTAAAATTATACATGTATAAATTTTACATTGTTAACGACTTGTCGTCTTGTGGACGACTAGTCAGGTGCCTTATCGCTCCCGGCTACCGCCTCGCCGCGACTTGTTGCCTTGACAATTATGCATAGGATCACGAACAATAATAAGAAATATATATATATATATATATATATGAATTCCCATCCGTGGCAACCGGTTGCCACAGACATTATACAACAACCAACTTCTCAGCCGTTGATCATGGTAATAAATGGCTGAAATTAAGTGCAATTAATTCCCTGCCGCTACAAGTTGTAGCGGCATTGATGATCACTAATATTTGCCCAAAATACCCCCAGCCCCTGTCGCTACTCTTTGTAGCGGCAAGCTGTTCTCTCTCATATACTCCATATATGTATAATGTTTACCAAGTTACTTGTCAATTGCCATAATGCTGCTTTATGTTATCGAAATTCGTGTCAAGGACATTAATGCAAAGGAAGCAATTTTGCCAAGTATATATACATGGCTGCATACTTATACCTTGCCACGTAAGCCAATTTAAGTTATATTATTTATCCTATACTTTTTAAAAAATAAATTTTTAAGGGAGTAAATTATAAAATTACTAGTAATTGCTCGTGCCTGAAGGCACGACGAAACGAAAAATTAGATTAAAATTTGAAAAATACAACATTACCTGAAGACTTTTTGCAACCTAAAATAACTTACAAGCAGACATAATAATTATCATAATTCACCACACCACCACAATAATATTAATTTTCCTTTAAAAATAAATATTCAGAAAAATCTAAACATGTCTACAAAACTACAAATCTTCAATAACTATTTTCATAATTCACCACACCACCACAATAACAATTATTATTATTATTATTATTATTATTATTATTATTATTATAATTGTTGTTATTATTATTGTTATTATTAATGTTGTTATTATTACTATTATTATTACTATTATCATAATAATTACTATTATTATTATTAATATAATTATAATTATAATTAATGTTGTTATTATTATTGTTATTGTTATTATTGTTAATATTGTTGTTATTATTGTTACTATTATCCTAATTATTTTTATTATTATTATATTATTAATATTACTATAATAATATTATAATTATAATTATAATTATTATTACTATTATTATTATAATTATTATTATTATAATTATTATTATTACTATTACTATTTATTATTATTATTATTATTATTAGTAATAATAATTATAGTAATAGTACTAATACTAATACTAATAATAATTATTAGTACTATAATAATAATAATTATTATTATTGTTATAATAATAATAACTATTATAATTATTATTATTATTATTAATTATTATTACTATTATTATTATTAATTATTATTACTATTACTATTATCATTATAATAATTATTATTTTTATAATAATAATAATAATTATTACTACTATTATTATTATTATATAATTATTACTATTATTATCATTATTAGTATTATTAGTATTATTATTATTTTGACTACTTTTATAATAATAATAATAATAATTATTATTATTATTATTTTTATTATTATTATTATAATAGTACTAATTATTATTATTATTATTATTATAATTACTATTATAATAATTATTATTATTATTATTGTTATTATTATTTTTATTTTTATTATTACTATTATTATTATTATAATTTTTATTATCATTATTGTTATTATTATTGTTATTTGATTTGGGCGAGAATTTTTAGGGTTGAATTTGATTTGGGCGGGAATTTATAGTGTGAGATGATATATGAACATTTAGATTAAGTTGAAAAAATTGAGATAAAATCTGAACCATCCTTGTGTTTTGTCAAATGAAAGATTCAAAATGAGTTCTGTTTTATTATATAGATTATTATTAGTATTTTTAAGAGATGAGATTTTAATAATAGTTTTTTTTGATATAATGTATAAATTTCTCATCTCTCTTAAAAACACTCAATTAAATTTTAATAATAATTTTTTATTAATAATAGAAATTTATATAAATAATAATTTCTCATATAAATTTATTTGTATACATAATAATTTCTCATATAAATTTTAATAATAATAGAAATTTATACATTTATTATAAATCTTCAAATTTATTATAAATCAAGTACAGACTGCCATCACATTTATTAGAATTTTTTTAATAATAATAGAAATTTATACATTATATCAAAAAAATTATTATTAAAATTCTCATATCTCTTAAAAATACTAATAATAATAATTTATAATTTACTCCCTTAAAAATTTATTTTTAAAAAGTATAGGATAAATAATATGGCTTACTTGGCAAAGTATGCAACCATGTACTTGGCAAAATTGCTTCATTTGCATTAATGTCCTTAACACGAATTTCAATAACATAAAGCATCATTATGGCAATTGACAAGTAACTTGGTAAACATTATATATATGGAGTATATGAGAGAGAACAACTTGCCGATACAAAGAGTAGCGGTAGGGGCTGACGGTATTTTGGACAAATATTAGTGATCATCATTGCCGCTACAAGGTGTAGCGGCAGGGAATTAATTGCACTTAATTTCAGCCATTTATTATCATGATCAATTGTAACACCCCTGTTGGGCCATAATACTTTAAACATGTTGAGATGGGTCTTGAAAGTATTAGGCCGGTTCATTGGGCCAGCCCATTGGGTTGATATTATCTTTATTTTGGGGCCTATGAAGTATTTGGCTGTGACAGTGGGCCGAATTACTAGATGAGTATGGTTTCACTTGGGCTTTGACCAGTGTAGATTGGGGATAGAACTTTGACTGTGATCTCTGCATTGTACTTAATGAGGATTGGACAGGGCTTAGTCGGCTAAAAGCTGTGGGCCCGAAAAGTCAGTTGCATACAGGACAAACCAGACTTTGGAGATATTAAGCAAGGATGACACACGGTAAAAGGTAACTAATTAATTATTGCTCTCAAGTCACTAGATATTTATTCCTCCATTGTTAACCTTGTGATCGTCTGTACCGACTCTCACGCCGGATCTATCCCCCGACGGTCCAAGCTGTCAAGCTTTTGGTGTTGACTGTGTTTATTGTGCAAGATCAGAACGTCTTACGTGATTGGGACATGGCAGAAGATCTTGGCGTTAACATTGGCGCTAGAAGGAGGGTTGTGTTCTAGTGTTCTTGAAGTTTTCAATCACAAATTGTAGCTGCTCTATGTCGGAATCCATGGTGAAGAAGAGTAGAACAGTTACTTCTAAAGGATAACTGATGGCTATGACTTCGTCTACACAATGAGTATCTGTCAAGGATTGATTGGGTCCTTCAAAGAGTGCTTCTGCTGGTACTGCTTCCAAGCAGGTTTCTGAGGGTTCTCGTTCGAGAGCCCAAGGTGATGCTAGAAGAAGATTGATTTTTGCTGCCGAGAGAAGACCTGACCATGGTCAGAAAAGGGTAGAAGGCATACTGCTTAGAATCTTATACCGAAGTGGTCAGACTGACAGACCGATCAAGTTAGAAAGAAGTCTACACTTTAAAGACATGTCTCGAGGCCATCCTCGGGATCGAAGCAGACCCAAAAGCCATTTTCCCGATTGACTGAAGAAGGGTATTTCGCCCTATTGGTCTTCGGGATTATGGTCGAAGCAGAGTAGATGAAGACCCAAAAGCCATTTTCCTGATTGACCGAAGAAGGGTATTCCGCCCTATTGGTCTTCGGGATTATGGTCGAAGCAGAGTAAATGAAAACCCAACAACCATTTTCCTGATTGATCGAAGAAGGGTACTCCGTCCTGTTGGTCTTCGGGATTATGGTCGAAGCAGATCCAGAAGCCGCACTCTTGAGAATCCACTGAGGGCACATCGCCCTGTGGATACTTGTCTTCGGAGATGCCCGTCTAAAGCAGCAGGTTCGAATGGAAAAGACAATACTATTCAGAAGAGACTTTGAGAAGGTTTATGTCCAAATCGGCAGAAAGATGTTTGCCAATTTTTGGTACGTGGAAAGGGCCGAAGAATGCTAAGACATTCCAGTGGACTTCGGGCTGTGAAGACGCCTTCCAGGGAATAAACGACCAGTGCCTTTGTTGGTGAAGCCCGCTTCTGCTGAGCTATATTATTTGTATCTGACAACTAGTTCGTTGGCAGTGGGAGCAGTTTTGGTGCGAGAAGTTGGGGGTAAGCAGCACCCGGTTTGCTATGTAAGCCGTGTCCTTAGGGATGAAGAAATAAGATGACGATAATTATGGAGAAGCTGAAGAGTCCGACAAAACCGTTGTAGAGCTTCGGCAGAATCAGAATTCGTGGGCGTTGTTTGCAGACGGGTATTCTACTTTGGACTCATCTCCCACTATTGAGGAATTTTGGGCGCCGTCCGAAGTTGCAGATGTTCTTCGGAGGGTTCATGTGGGTATTTGTGTCAGCTAAATAGTTCGATCCCACAACAGCCACCAAAAAGCTATATTCGATTTTATCTCATGTACCTCTTGCTGTCTGTGGGGTAGTTATACTGGGTCCATTGCCTAGGGATCATGTTAACAGACGCCAGCTTATGGGATCGAAGTTTGAAGCATTCATGAGGGACTTCGGTAGCTCATCCATAGTCTGACATGCACGGGCAGATGCCACCTCGGTGTAAGGAGGTTCGGGTGGACTCGCTGGCCATTCGATGGTAGCCTTATTGGCAGGTGGTCCTTATGAGTTTGTCAGGCCCTTCGTGGTAGGCAAACGTCATCGGTGTTACGAGGTTCGAGTGGACTCGCTGACCATTCGATGGTAGCCTTATTGGCAGGTGGTCCTTTAGACTTTGTCAAGCCCTTCGTGGTAGGCAATTGACATCATTTAGACTTTGTCAGGCCCTTCGTGGTAGGCAAATGTCATCCTGTGGGTTTGTTAAGCCCTTCGTGGTAAACAAATTCCCTATGAAGCTGATCTACCTCTCACTTTGGTAACGAATAAGTATTGCATTACTTTATTACCTGATTTTTAAGTGTTGAATTCGGGTCACATTATTCCTTTATCTTATCTGTTATATGACTTGCTTAGTTATTGACTAACAGTTTAAGATTATACATTTTTCACGTTGATTGATGATGAATTATTGACAAGAAATGGTTAAAGGTGTAATAAGGATAAGAATTTGTTAATCATCTCATTGATATCTAACTGTTTACAAAGGAGAAATGTCTTTTTAGGGAGTCCTAAAGCTTCAGATGATATCTTTAAGCTTCCTTATTGTCCTCGATGTCCGAAGAGTCGAGGAGAGCCGGGTTTACTTTGGCCACTACAAGTTTGGCTTTGTATTTACTTTGGCAGACCTCGTACCCTTCAGAGTACATGTAGACAACTTCATTGTTCAGCCCGGTGGATTTCTTGTAATTTGCTTCAATCTCCTTGCGAAGCCGATCAGTTAATGGTGGGCCCAAATCCCTAAGAGTCTGGAGTTCTCGAAGTTCCTCTTCAAGCTTTTGACGATGGGCCATTTGCTCTGCATCTTTAGCTTGGATATCTTTATTTTGCTTCGACAGAACTGAGTTGGATTGGGCCAGATCTTCGATTTTCTTCGCCAAAATTTCGTTTTTCTTCAGAAAAACGATATTTATATCAGTGATGACTTGATGAGTGGCCCGAGACGTCTTCAAATCTTCTTTGGTTTGGGCAAGGTCTTTCTGAAGGCACTCATTGTCGTGAAGAGCAACTTTGAGACTTTCTATCTTTCGCCAAAGCAGACTTAAGCAGGGTATTCTCTCTTCGAGCGGCTTTCTCTTCGGCTTCGGCCTCTTGGTATTTGAGACGGAGGCGTCCGAAGACAGTGTTTGCCTGCGGATGATCAGTGTTAGTCTATCAGTTCAAAATTAATGGGCCGAGATGTAAATGGATAAGTTAAGCTTACTCTAGCTTGGTACTTCATTCCCTCGTTGATCAGGTCCATGATAGAGCTGTTGCTGAACCGGTGGTTGTCGGTATTACGGACGAAGGAGTTGTAGAGCTCAAATGGGAAATTCTCTTATGATTCTGGCCAGAGAGTGGGGGATTGCGGGGCTTCGGGCCTGAAGTCCGAGGAGGTTGGTTGTCTTTTTCGAGCAAGTTTGGGTGATCGCTCCACTTGTTCTTCGGGCTCTTCGTCAGAAACAACGATTTCAATCGGGGTGGTTGGCGGAGGATCGGTTTCTGTTAGAGGTACTTGTGGTTCTTCGGAGGTCGGAGAATTTGCTTGGGTTTTCCTCTTTTTGGCGCGAAGGATTCGGGTCCGTTCGTCAGAGGGTATATCGAGGAGGCACTCGGTGTGAATTTGCGTGGGGGTGTGTTTGGGTTTTCGGCCAGCTTGCTTTCTTCGGCGAGGTTGGCTTGTCCCTTCAGTAGGAGTTGATTCGGTGGCTTGAAGCTCTTCAGTTGGTACATCGGCAGAGGTTGGCGAAGATGTACCAGAAAGAAATCTGTCTAGATCCCTTCGGTCGATTGACGTTGGTTTGATCAGAGACACTGCAACAGATGAGGAACAATTGTTTACGATAACTACTGATGGAAATTGGGAGTTAAACAATAAAGTGGGTTCGAGACTTACAGTTATGGTCGTACAACCATGCTTGTTTACTCAGAAGTCCGAAGCTCCATTCCTTAATGTGAATCTTCTCTAGAAGGCTCGCCATTTCTCTCACTCGTTCCGTTGAAAAATTTTCGAAGTTTGCAGAGATACGATCGGAAGTGGTCCAGTTAGGTAAGGAGGAGACTTTGGGTCCTTTGACAAAAAACCACTCCTTATGCCATCCTTGGTTGCTCGAAGGAGTGTCCATTAGTGGTCGCTTCTCGAACTTGGCATTAGGTTTGGGAGATTGTTTGCTCAGCATCTTGAAGCCTCGTTCTCGAGATTTACTGGCTATGAACAGGGTGAAGAAGAAGTTGATAGCAGGTGGAATCCCTTGTTCGTGGCAGAAGGCGATAAATGCCAGGATGTGGTTATAGGAGTTCGACACTAACTGGGTGAATCCCACGCCTACGAACCCTAGTAGAATGATGACGAAGGCATGGAGAGGTAGGCGAACTCCCTTTTCGAGAAGGGTCACCGGCATGGCGGTCCATCCTTCGGGTCGCTGGTACATTCGGAGCTGGAGCCCTTACCATATGGGTGTCCGGAATCTGGTAGCGGGTCCGAAGGTTACCCAACTCAATCTCAGTAACGGTGGAAGGAGTGTTGGCATTGGGGAAGTATTCTTCACTCTTGAAGAATTCTGAAGGATTGGGAATAGTTTTTAGTGGTTGATTTTGACTGTGAGTATCAACAGATTTGGGATTTGAACTCGGAGCCTCTTTTTTGCTAGAGCTCGGATTGGGAAGAACAGTGGTAATGGGGGTTATGCGAAGTGGGGAACTTTGATTAGTATTCTGAGAAGTCATTGTTAATTAGTTGCAGAGAGAAATTTGGAGAAGAAGAGGAGCAAGGAATATCCGAATTTCAAATTGAGTTGGTAAAACTGTCAGATTTGGGAGAAAACAACTTTTATACTAGAGTTCTCTTCAACTTTTCACGAGGTTCAAGGACGGCTCATTTAATGCCAGCAGTGATTGTGAATTTGAAGAGGTAGCGTGCGGTTTTGGCCTTCATTGTTAACCGGAGTGGGCTTCTCTATTGGGCTTCCGGTTTCTATTTGAATTGTTGTTTGAGATTTACCTATTGGGCCTCGGTAAGTTGTATCTTGGGCCTTTGTTGATCTCATTATAATTCCTTTTATTCTGGACCGATTCCACTTATACTCTTTCATTAAACCTCATGTTTAATAAAAGACTGGGGGGCAATGTTGGGCCATAATACTTTAGACATGTTGAGGTGGGTCTTGAAAGTATTAGGCCGGTTCATTGGGTCAGCCCATTGGGTGGATATTATCTTTATTTTGGGGCCTATGAAGTATTTGGTTGTGACAGTGGGCCGAATTACTAGATGAGTATGGTTCCACTTGGGCTTTGACCGGTGTAGATTGGGGATAGAATTTTGACTGTCATCTCTGCATTTTACTTAATGAGGATTGGACAGGGCTTAGTCGGCTAAAAGTTGTGGGCCCGAAAAGTCAGTTGCATACATGACAAACCAGATTTTGGAGATATAAAGCAAGGTTGACACACGGTAAAAGGTAACTAATTAATTATTGCTCTCAAGTCACTAGATATTTATTCCTCCATTGTTAACCTTGTAATTGTCTGTACTGACTCTCACGTCGGAGCTATCCCCCGACGGTCCAAGCCGTCAAGCTTTTGGTGTTGACTGTGTTTATTGTGCAGGATCAGAACGTCTTACGTGATTGGGATATGACAGAAGATCTTGGCATTAACAACCCCCTTTCCGAAATAGAAAGAGAGGTTACTCAAAACATAACAAAACTGATGAATTTAATAGCAAGGCTCAAAGCCACAAAAGAATAGTCTTAATATCTGATAAATACCATTAGTCAACCATAATAAATATCAAACTGCCTCAACCACAATGTAAAATAATTATTACAATTCCGAACAAACTAATGTATCACAACTTAAACATAATATTTCTATACCATTTGGATAAAAGGAAGCTCTCGTCACACTTGCCCTTGATCCCCTGATTACCTGTCGGAAGAAAAACACAGCATGAGCCAAATGCCCAGTACGGATATAGAATACAAATAATGAACCGAAATAGCTAACTCAATTAAATAAAATGAAATGAACTGAAACGAAACGAACAAAACTAACACAACGAAATAATAGGCTGAATTAAATTACTGGGTGTTATTTCATACCGAGCTCAGAATAAAATAGAATATACCTTGCCACACAAGCAAGTCAAATAATGCCACACATGCAAATCAAATAATGCCAATTAGGCAAGTCACACACATTGGACCGCGAATCCAATGCATGTAAAATCGGAAGGTGTGTTTGGCACAAACATCACCAATTCGCAGAACAGAACTGAACAGAAATTAGGGTCGACCCATACGCCTCCCACAACAAAACACCAAATGGTCAACTCCCACCGAAGCACAAAACGGAGACATCGTGGACTGATCACACCGCGACGGAAGGTGTCATGCCTCGGTGCCAAGAGGACATGCCTGTGGTACCCCCACATGTGGTTATAGCTCAGGTATACCCTACGGTATATTCTAACAAGGATACCATGTCACAACACATGCGACACAATATCAACACAAAGGGATTCTAATATGTACACGATAAACTTAAATGAATCATCAACTCAAAGTCCCCAAAAATACTAATATGCACATTACTACAAATATCAAAATAAATTTAAACATGTCGTACTAGTCTAAAGAGTACAAATATGAGTTCCAACTATGAACGCCAAACTAAACTATCACAATAAATTGACATAGAATAATTATGAGAGGCAATACTAAATTTCGAAACGAATAACGAAACGAACACATTAAAAACAAAAGAGTCTCGCTGAAAGAGTACGGAATCCGTACCTGGATTAAACAATGTAACACCCGAAATTTATATTCCAAAAATGATTCGTTTAGGCTCCCTCCGTTCGAACTAATTAAATAACATAATAAATTAAGTACAATTAGTGAATTATTATTATTATTATTATTTCACCCACGTGATGTACATTCACCATCACACATTTTAGATCTAAATTATGTGTGTATATATATATAGCTTATATTCTAAATCAATTACAACTTAGAAATATGTACCAAGCAAAGCAAACAAAATCAATTGAAGTCATCATATAATAACATCTTTATTTTATTAACTAAAAAAATCCATGACCTTCATCTTATTTTAATTTTTACAGCATGCAATAATCATTTAAATTTATAGAAATCAATCCAACCTACTTATTTCTAAAATTCGTACCATTATATATAGTATGTATCCTACTTTCTTAAATAGGAGAATAAAACCCAATAGGCATTGTCATACCAAAAAAAAAGAAAACTAATAGAAAAGAAACGCACTTGTTTCTTTTGTTTCTTCCGTTGGTCAATCTGACAATCACTTTCTTTCTCCTTCTCTCGTTAAGCGGTTGCGCTTCTTTTTTTTCTTTTCTTTAAGACGAATTATGGCTTGAGTATACAATATTGTTTGTGTTTTAGTTATTTATTATCAATATTTTATTAATTCTCCTAGTTCGAATAAGATTTATTATCCACATATAAATTAAACCCAAGTAATTTAAAAGCCCAATTTTATCAAATTAATTTACCCAATATTTATTAATACATTAGCCCACATAAATTAGATAACTAGTTTGACCCAAAATAAATGACAGTCCAATTAATATGTTTTCAAACAAAATAATTTTTATTATTTAATAATTTTTTTTCGGGTATTACATCAATGGCTGAGAAGTTGGTTGCTGTATAGTATCTGTGGCAACCGGTTGCCACGGATGGAAACCCATATATATATCTATCTAATAAAATACAAATGATTTTGAATTTCCCGTTCACTCAATAAATCATCTGAGTCGTTCAAAGTTTGAGATAAATTCCACTGTCCATACAGTGCCGGAGGCCCGGGACCCGACTAGTATATATATACAACAAGGATCAGGTCCGGGAGTCCCGACCTGATAAAAAACGGACCAATTATTATTATTTTTTTTAATATTTTATGGAACTGAAATTTTTCCATAATACAATGTTTTGGGCGTGATTTGTATATCTATACATAAAAATGTAAGTACAGTCTGCACAGACTGTACATACATGTTTTGTTATATGTATCCAAATTACGCCCAAAACACTGTATTATGTAAAAATTCAAGTTCCATAATTTTTTTTTTAGTTTTAAAAAAAAAAAAGCAAAAAAAAAGGTCCGGATTTTGGTCCGGGAGTCCGGACCTGATCCGGCCTATATATATATATATATATATATATATATATATATATATATATATTAGACCTGGCAATTTAGCTAATGGGTCTGCCTATATTAACTAGAACCATTTGGATTGGTTAACTACTTTAAATTTGGATTGGTTAAAGTTTGAACCCATATTTTTCAAAAGAAAAATAGGCCAAAATCAGTAAACTAATTTTGACCCATTTTTATTTTTTTCAATTCCTACTTAGATATCTTAGCTATCTAGGCCTACCAACTTTCACTTCATCTTCTCCTGCTGTTTCTTCCAGCTCCACCAAATTTTCATCAACTTGTACTGTTACTAATTATGAGAAATGAATTAATGTTCTGATTAATTTTTGTTGGGACGAGACATTAATTATAAAGTACTCCTTTCATCTTTAAATATATGATAAATTTTTATTTTCTGAAATTAATTGGGAATATTTATTTTTAAATTTAAAATTGATCATGCCTTCGTAAAGTTTTTTTTTTCAAAAAATCTATTATAAACTATATAAAAAGTACTACTAATTATAATTTTTTTTTTCCAAAAATTGAATGAATCACAATAAATTTGATTAAAAAATATCTCATATTGACTTAAATTTTTTTTTTAAAAATTAAACTTGATCTTCTATTTTGAAGCGAAGAATACATGTATGTAGTGATGCTTTTGAAATAATTATGTCAAATCACAACAAAAATTAGAGATATATTTTGATATTTTTTGAGTCAATTCGCGAAATCCTAAAATTTAAAATTGATATGAACAATTGTAAACTAACTATAAAATACTACTGTTTATCATCTTTATTGTTTCCAAAACTTGAACGAAATTATATCAGTTTTAGAATTTCGCAAATTGATTTTAAAAAATCAAATTGTATCTCTAATTTTGGAATAAATACAATACTTATTTTTGAAAAAAATATAAACTGGACTCTTTTTAAGAGTACAAGAATGCAAGTATAAAAATGCTTATACTTGCATCGATAGTTTCACCGATAAACGTAGATAGCCTGTATTAACGTGTAACAACATATCCACATATATACCATTGTCGTATTTAATTGGGCATCACGTTTTTCTGTCGTATTCTTTTTTCTTTTGGTGTACTAAAATTAGATTTTAGAGATAGTGTTATAGATTTTAGAGAGAGAAAGTGTAATCAGATTTTAAATAGAGAAAATATAATCAGATTTTAGAGAGAGAAAATGTTACAGATTTTAGAGAGATGAAGTTTAAAGAACATTAGATATACTGTGTATAATTTTTTTTTTGAGAGAATCTAAAAATTTAAGAGAAAATCTTAAAATTTAGAGAGAGAAAATCTAATATTTCTTAGAGAGATGAAGAATGTATAAAAGATTAAAGATAGAAAGTGAAGTAATATAGAAATTAAATATCATAAATAATTTATTTAATTAGATCATAATAATAGTAAGCTTGAAATTTGAAATATGGGTTGACTTATATTTGACCCATAACTATATGATTCTAACCCACACAATCCATATTTAAAATAGGTAATGTAGTTTTAGTTCTTAAATGGAACCCTAAGAAAATTTTGTAAACTAAAACTAACTCATAACCATATTTTGTCAAACCTAGTATATATATAAACACAAAAATAATCATTTTTGGTTCTTCAACCTTAATTTTTAGGTAAACATTTTTTTATAAATTTTATGATCTAATCTATGTTTTCAGTTCTTACTTGTCCGATATGGGACTTGAGATTCTATATCGAGTCTTTAGTTCTTAGTTGTCCGATATGAAACTTTATATCTCAACAAACCCCCTATTAACAAAATTTGTTAGTGGAAAAAATTTGTGCTGAGATTTGAAAGAAATAGGCGAAGGGTTTGTTCGAGAACGACGGAAGTGGAAAGACACTTAGGGAGAGGGATTTATTCCTTTCTTTTTTGAATCACCACACTCCTTGTTAGTTAATAATAATCCTAGTGATTGGATTTATATGTTTATTCTAACAAGAAAGATAGATTCAAATAAACGATTTTTCATCAAATGCCTATTTATTTATTGTATTTTCATGTTAATAGGGGGCAAGAAAACTATATGGAAAATTGAGGGCTCCTTCTCCTTCCCCTTCTTCAAACTCTGATTCATATTTTCCATAAAGAGATCTCTGGTCAAGGAGAACAAGATACCTTTTGTATCATATCTAAGAGATTCCTTGGTCCAGGCTGAATAAGTGTTGTAATTTTAAGCCAAACATTTGGATAATTTTGATTAGCTGACATGGAGCATGTGGGTCGTTAGTCTTAAACATTAATGAATGCTTGCTCTGACACCATACTAGATTATAAAATGAGTGCTAATCTTCATATAAAGATATCAAGTTTTTTAGCCCAAAACCAATTGGTAATGGTATGAGTTGGCCCTATTCATGCTAAATATAGTTCTCAAAATCACTATGGGAAACTAGTTTTTTTTCACTGTTCTGCCCATCTGCTCTTGTTAAAGATCTTGAGGAACTTGATGGCATAACATCTGCTGCAGTCTCATGAACTGAACTTCGTTGCCTTCTCATTGCCTTCCTGCACGCGAAACGAATGGGGGTTATGCGACGGAAAGGGCGTTCACCACTGGTCGAGTGTTCTTCGGGCGTCGATAAACAAAGAAGGTGATAATCTGGTCTATCAATGGCCAATCAGGAAGAAAGATAGGCCCTGTAGTGAATCCCCTAGAGAAGGATAGTGGAATACAACAAAAACAATTTTTTTTTTGTTGGGTGGAGGGTTTGTCTAGAACAACATAATCAAGAGGAGGAGAGCGAACAAAATCCGCTGCTTCAGTCTCTTGTTCTGTCTAATATGGATATAATAGATAGCAATAACATGATCCTCTATATAGAAGATGAGAAGACACCTTACTACCCCCCTCCATTAGAAATATGTGCATCTAAAAGATCTTTCTTACTGTGCCCAATACCGAAGTTAGTTCTATACATATGATCGGCAAAAAGGAAAAAAATGATAGCTAGATAATGATGACCACATTATCCTCTACACTCCCCTTCATGTGTATCCCGATAGGTTGAGGGTTGCTTGTGGACTCAATGAATATGAGATCCCACAATAGATAAATCCTTAATAGAAATGACACTGGCTTTTGAAGAGCTAGTAAACCACTGGTAACTTTTTGGAACTAAGAAGTAGCTACTAGTTCTTAAATGGTTGACCCTTAAGAAATAGATTGCAAATAGGGTAAGAATGAGAGATAAGAAGAGTGTTAGTTAGCCCAAAGCAATGTTCTAAAAGGCGCTAGGCGGGAGGCCGGCGGCCGAGGAGGGCCTGGGCCTGGGCTGGGCTTAGGCGGAATTTTTTATTTTAAGCCAATTTTAATATTTTATCTTACATTTATCCAAACAAAACAATAATATAAAGCAAAACAATCTATAATAAATATAATAAAGACATTTGCTTAAAGTTCAAACATATTCATATTGCTAATGTCAAGGTTAAACACAAACATGCAATTGTTCAAAGTTCAAACATATTTTTAACGTATTAGTTTTATTCATAAACAAGATTGCTATTAAATAATAAAATTTAAAATTTTAAGAATTTAATTCAATATTAAAACTTAAGAAATTAAACATAAATTTAAGAATTATATTAAATTAAACTAAATATTACAAATGTATCATCATTTATATAATTTGAAGTTGGTACAAGTTCAAAAAATTACAACTATAATAAAATTATCCATTTTGACTTGATATTGTTCACTCCTTGTTGTGATTTGATAAACTACAACCTGTATTATGAATATGGTAAATCATTAGAAAAATAAATATACCAAGATCTGGTTTGGGTAGTTATTAAAATTAAAAAAAAAATTCTCCGCCTAGGCCCCGTCTAATTTCGTGGAGGGATTTTTTTGCCGCCTTGAGCCTAGGTGAGGCGTCAGGGGGGCCTAGCACCTAGGCGGGGCACCAAGGGGGGCCTAGCGCCTAGGAGGGGCCTAGGCGGACCTAGGCGGGGATTTTTAGAACACTGGCCCAAAGATAGACTTGCTATGGGTGTGCATGGTCTGGATTCAAAATTATTTGACCCGAGTGGTTACGTATGGTATCAAAGCTCTGGAGGTGCATGGTTTTTGCGTCTAAATATTTCCTGCTGCATGTTGTTCTTTATATTGATATGATAGTGCAAATGCACTTTAGTTTTTCCCTTCTCTGCATGCAAGTTGCATTAGAGGGGGTGTATCAACATTATATACATGATCGAGTCTTTACTCTAATACCTTAAGTTTTGGATGAGTTGGTTTCTTAACAATCATGTCTAATAAATTACTCTTATTCAGGTGAACCACTTATATTTATTGAAGTTGCACTTATGAAGAATGTGGCTCAGACAATACAGGTTAGAACATTCTGTACTACCTTCTTAACTGTCCCTAATAACTTATGAGTAGCAACTATCTATTTCAGGAAGTTTTGTGGGATGATCCTCCAATATCTGAATGTGAAGTAACTTCTGCATTATTTTACTCTATTTCATCAACCCAGGTATCAAGCTTTTTTATCATACTAGTGAAGAATAAACTGTACTGTAATTCAGTTAGAAATGAGGCAAAGTAAAATGTTTGTCGTTTATATAATTCAAAATCTAATATTGAGTTCGTCTTGCAATATCAGACAAGCTGAAATTTCGTTTCAATCTCATTAAATTAATTAATCTTGCCAATGTAGAATTTGTATCATATATCTGTGGTAACCTTCTTTCCAGTTTAGATTTTTCTGGCAAAGAAGCTTTACTTCAACAACTTTTTATAAAAATAGATATTATTTCTGTAATAAAATGGTGTTAAAAATATATGTTTTCAACATTTTAATATTTTGGGAGGAGGTATCTAACAGTATCTGGTGAATAAATGTGATTAGCGTTTAGTTGTTTACAAAGTCTTCCTGGAGTTATAGAAACTCGCAGTGTAGTTTACTTCTTTTTTTTTGGGATAAGTTTACAGAGTATTTTACTTAAGTTACTGAATTAAAGGAGGGACTATATTTTTTCCATTTTCAGAGCCTAAGGTTTTTTAGCATTATAAACTTTTGAATTTAGAACACCTCAGTTTATTTAGTTTATGGAATGGATTTCTGTTCTCGAAAATTCAAATTAGCTTTCTTTGAGTTTAATTTTCATTTCAAGATCCACTCATATTTTGATCTTAGTGTTTCTACTGGCAAGCATAAACAACATTTGTTTTTGAAAAAATATACAGTAGTATTCCTCGATGCAAGTAATCTGGCTTAATTGTGGAAATTGGCAGCCTGGTTTGGCAGGAATCAACTTAGGGAAGTTCCTCATCAAACGTGTAATTGATCTGGTGAAGAAAGACATGCCTCATATTTCTGTAAGCTTTTTTATGCTCATTAACTCCCAACTATAATTTTGAAGAACTGCACCTATTTTTCATCAAGTCTTCATTATAAAATGTAAACTGTTAATTGATTGATTGTTCTAAATACTTTCTCTATGATGCAATCCCTAGTATATGAAGGGAATTTAGATCCGAAATAGAAAGAGAGGTTACTCAAAACACAACAAAACTGATGAATATAAAACAAGTCTCTAAACCACAAAAGAATGATTTCATAATGATTAAATGTCATGAGACAAACCATAATAAATGTCACATTGGCTCAAACCACAATCTGAATTCAACCATGCGAGAGGAGGAAGAAGAAGAACCGTGAGTAAGAAGAGAGGAGTGAGAGAGAAGAAGAAGAGCCGTGAGGAAGAAGAGAGGAGCGAGAGAGTGAGATCTCAGATTTAAAATATTTATGGAAAATTACAATTAGGTACCTCACAGTTTTTTAAAAAAAATTAATTTAGTCCCCCAGTTTTTTTGAAAGTTCAAAATAACCCCTGGAAAACTACATATCAGTCACTGTAGTTTTGTTTTGTTTTCATTTCTGCCTCTGTTTCTTTATATTTTTGCACTTTAGTCCCTAGAGCAAAAAAACTTGGTGATATAATTTGAAACATTATTGTTAAAAAATCATAATATACCGAATTTCCGCACCCGTGTCCAAATTCGGATTCATATCCACGTATCCTTTATTTTTTGACTTCACGTGTCCGACACCCATAGTTGTCACGGCGCTACGGCGAGTCATGGCGGTAGCCGACTGCCTGAACGCCTAGGCGACAAGGCCACCGCCATGGCGTCCGTACGGCGATAAGTCGTTTACAATGTACAATTTATATATTATTTATTTTACATAACTATATTAGCAATAAAATTTCATATATATTAAAACTCAAAACATAACACTATGGAATAACATTAAATATATTTTTAAATCTCATTGATAGTGTTATATAATATATATATATATATATATATATATATATATATATATATATAAATATTTATAGTGTATTATTAAATTAATAATTAAGTGTATATAGTATTTATTTTCAAATTATTTCATGCAACTATACTACATAATAAATATATTTATTTTTTAAAATTAAAATATACATATTTAATTAAATACTACTCCCTCCGTCTCATAGTTATAGGCTGATTTTTTTGGCACATAGTTTAAGAAAATCAGTTAAGTGGCAATTTTAACAAAAATTTTCCATATATACCCCTTAATATGAAATTAATGAATAAATTAATCACTCCTTACTTATCACATTGAAACTCTCAACTTAATTGATCATTTTAATCTACATAAACTTTCAACCAATCACAAAACGTTTGTTATTCCAAATTCATTTATTGAGCCTAAAAGTTGAATTCTTTTATTGAGAATACAACAATATTAAATGTGATGATAACAATAATAACATTGAATGTTGTTTCTTCAAAAAAAAAGTAATGGTTGAATATTTATTATAAGGGCATAAAAGTAAAATAATGAACCAACTAAATTTTATAAATAGTAAGTAGCCTATATATTGGGACATCCCAAAATAGAAAATCAGCCTATAACTATGGGACGGAGGGAGTATATTTTATATAAAATATTATATATAGTTAATAGTTAAGTGTATATAATATTTATGCAATGACATTATCATAGTTATTTTTTATGTATTTATTTCATTATCATTAAAATTATTTTTTAGTATTTATTTTATTTTTATTATTTTTGTTTATTTAAATATATGTATATAATATTATTTTATTTTATCTTATTTTTTATGGTATCATAATTATTTAATTAATAACTATAGAAATTTATATAAATTTAATTATTTTAAACATATTATTTGTTGTTTATTTAAATATATATTAATTTCTATAGAAGTCGAGCAGACGAGCAGTCGGAGAAGAAGGTCGAGCGACGAGCGAGAAGAAGTCGAGCGACGAGCAAACAAGCAAGAAGAAGGTCGAGCGACGAGCGAGGGTTCGCGATGAGGTCGGAGCAGTCGGAGATGAAGTTCGCGATGAGGTCACGAGGTCGGAGCAGTCGGAGAAGAAGGTCGCGAGGGTTCGCGATGAGGTCGCGAGGTCGGAGCAGTTGGAGAAGAAGGTCACGCGATGAGGTCGCGAGGTCGGAGCAGTCGCGCGATGAGGTCGGAGCTGTCGAAGGTCGCCTTAGCAACTATGTCCCAAGTCGAGTCTCGCCTTGCAGATTTCCCAACGCCTGGACGCCTTAGCGTCGCCTAGGCGACGCCTTGACAACTATGCCGACACCTAGATTCGTACCCGCATCCGACACCCGCACACGAGTCCGAGTAACACAGATCATAGCCTAACAAAATATATATAAACCATTGGATAGAAGGGAGCTCTCATCACACTTTCCGTTGATCCCTTGATTACCAGTCGGAAGAAAAACACTGTATGAGCCAAATGCCCAGTACGGATATAGAGTACAAAATAAAGAACTGAGATAACTAACTCAATTAAATGAACTGAAATGAACCGAAACGGACAAAACTAACACAATGAATTAATAAGCTGAATCAAATGGTTGGGTGTTATTTCATACCAAGCTCAGAACAAAACAAAAATATATCTTGCCACACAGGCAAGTCACCCACATTGGACCGCGAATCCAATGCATATAAAATCGGAAGGCGTGTTTGGCACAAACATCACCAATCCATAGAACAGAACAATACAGAAAACTAGAGTCGACCCATACGCCTCCCACAACAAAACACCAAATGGCCAACTCCCATCGGAGTACAAAACGGAAACGTCGTGGACTGATCACACCACCACGGAAGGTGTCATGCCTCAGTGCCAAGAGGACATGTCTGTGGTACCCCCACAGGTGGTTATAACTCAGGTATACCAGACGGTATATTCTAACAAATATATAATCTCACAACACATGCGACAAAATATCAACACAAAGGGGTTCTAAAATGTACATGTTAAACTGAAACAAATCATCAACACAAGTCTCCAAAAATATACTAACATGTACATTACTACTATATCAAAATAAATTTATAGACATGATACACTAGTTCAAAGAGTACAAATAGGAGTTCTAATATAAACGTTAAAACAAAACTATCACAATGAATTTGACAAGAGATAATCAAGAACAATAACCAATCTCAAAACGAAGAACAAACGAACGAATCAATTGTAAAAAGAGTATCGCTGAAAGAGTACGGAATTCGTACCTGAAGTAAGTAATGTAATACCCAAAATTTATATTCCAATTATGACTTGTTTAAACTCCCTCCGTTCGAACTAATTAAAAGAATAAATTAATTAACTACAAATTTAATAAAGTTATAACAATACATTTAATAGTCATTAACTTTTAGAATTATGTTAATTATCAATATTTTCACATCTTATAGTTACTACTATCATGTTTCAATTAGCCAATTATATTGCCTTATTATTATATTTTGTTATCTTTATATTAATCATGCAGGCCACTTTTTATTGGACAAGAGCATTCATCCAATTAAATTTTGTTAACTAAATTATTACATAACATGCATATATATAATAGCCATAAAAAAAAGCAGGATAGCCTTTTTCAAATTCAAATTCTTGGTTCCAGGCCAGTGTATAATCCATATATATAATAATTTTCGTTCCTTTCGTTCCAAACAGAATGCTTACTTAATTCATATGGACATAAGCAATAAATATAATGTATCCTCATGATATCTATACATATACACATAATATTATTAATAATATGGAACCAGATTCCTAATTTCATGTTCATTCCGTATGTATATATAATCAATCAATGTTTACTATGCTTGTACCGGTGGCTGCTATATATATGTATATATACAATCAATCAAAATTCCACCGCCACTCTTTATCCTGTTTAACTTTGGTTATGTAGTTATTATCATTCTTCGAATGAAAATACAAAACAAAAGACATTCACATTTATTATCAAACCTGTCAAATTCTCTTCTCCTCTCTACGATAGTTGAGTCTCTTCGCCGCCTCTGCTATCCGTTCTTTTCTTTTAGCGTGTGATGTAATGCTCTAGTAGTTTAGTTTTTATTTACTAACAGGTTTTATTAATTCTCATAATTATAAAAGGATTTAACATTACCCACAAATATAAATTAAACCCAATTAATTTTAAAAGCCCAAATTAATATAATCATTTAATTATTATAGTCCACATAAATTAAATACAATGTTTTACCCAAACATAAGAAAGCCCAATTAAAATATTTAAAAAAATATGGAATTAAATGTCATTTATTTATTTATTTATATTTTTTTTCCGGTACTACAAGATTAGGCTTACTTATTTCCCAAAAGAGATCCTTAAGTTGCTGAAGTGCACTAATTTACTGTTGCCAAGTAAGATTAACACAACTTTGACAGCTCCAGGGTAAACTGTAAAAATTTTCATTAGATAACTAGAATTGACCTTATCAAAAAATATGGTAAAGGACAAGCCGTCGGAAATTGTTTTGTGGTTGAAAGATTTTAAAGCATTGGTCATCTTTACCACATTAATTATATAATTTTCTTAAATCTTGCTCTTTCCATGATTCTTTTTGACATTGATTACTTGTCTCAACAGACATTTGCAACACTTAGCCCTATACCTGGGTATATGCAATGGCTCCTATCAAAGTTGGCATCAGCAGAGAGATCTGGTTCTGCCTTTCAGGAGAACATGCTTGAACCAGAAGAAGAAAGAGCACTTATAGACTCATCTAAGTAAGTTTCGTATATATGGTATTTTACTATTTAGTACATTCAGGAGCCCTTATGAAAAAATAGAAGAGATCCAATTTACCCATCGAAGTTGCATAGTATGCATACTTTTCATTCCATCTATAAAAATAAAAAAATTGAATATTTTACATTGTATGGGCGGGGGCAAGAAAATTTGATAAAAGTTTAGTCATTTTATATAGTAACGAAATTACCAAAAGTATTTGATTTTTTCATCAGTAAAAGTTAAAAGAAGATGGAAATATGTAATGACAAATTCTGTTAAATCCTTGGGAACATTTCGTGTAGCATACGTGTGTATTTGATACATAATAATTTCAAGTGGAATGGATTATGGTGTCAGGGTTATTTAAACTTCTAATAGAGAAACAGAAACTGCCTTTTCTCTGAAGTCTTGCTGCGTCAACAAGGAGCCTGATGATCCACCCATGCTTCTTTCAAATACCTCCTGATAAATAATGGGAAGTGATATTTCTGCAGGGCAAAGTGATATTTCCGCAGTGGTCCCCATATATTACCTCTTTGTGTCTAATTTACTCTTCTGAATCAAAATACCCACTTGCCGTCTCTCTACAACCTGCAAATCTTCACCCCCACCTCCCACTCATAAACGCTGGCCGTCCCAAGAGTGATTGGCTTTCTTGAGTTCATCGGTTCTAACTTCGACAACGATGATATTTTTACGGGGCATCCTTATCATCCTCTTCTCGGCTCTTTCCACTGCCTCCTACTACCACCTTCACTCTTGTCCACCCTCCTCTGGCCACGGCAGACAATCTAACTTGCCTACACGTTATGCCTCAACTCACCATTTAATTGGATTTACGTTTATGCTGGTGAAAATTATGTGCCGCTCTTGTTGAGTATTAGGTTGGATTGGTGGGTTAACAACCCTAATGCTTTCTAATTTTGGAGATGGTGCAGATGTTGGTTAGGTGACATAAATGGATCATCTTATTTGGTGATTTTTTACTCTATTTCTGCTCTATAATCATTGTATTTGGAGTAGCCTCTTCGTTTAGTTTGATCTTTAATTACAGCCGACTAGATGGAAGATGCGATGCAATGGGTTCAATTTTATCAAAGAAGAAGCTCCTCTGTGGTTACACCTGTTCGCCTTTAAATTAAAATCAAATTAACTACTACTATCAAAAAGTGAGAAAAATAATTAAGATATTTAGTGATGAATTTGGGTGTGGTTTGTTTGAGATAGGGCAAAAATGGTGAATGGTAGAGTAAGAAAATGAGTTGCAAGAGGATGAAGTGATAGAGCAACTGGGTACCGTATCAAATGGAGGGCAAATTAGGCACAAAATGAATTAGTTTAATTAGGAGATGGGACCCACTTCAAAAATAACAAATTACCTTGCGGAAATATCAATTCCCTAAATAATATGTTCTTGCAGATACTAACACCAGTAAAAACCATTTGTTTTTATTATCAGTTCTGTGTCTATTGTATCCTCTTTGAACACTCGACATGAAAAGATGCCATCTTTAGCAATCAGCATGTTATACTCCTTCAAAAGCACAGCACTCACTTTAGGTCCAAGTATACATTATTTACCACCTCTTTCAGATTTGAAATACAATATGATGTTATTGTTATATTTAAAAGGCTTTGTGTGACAGACATAAGCTTATAAGGAAGTTGGAAAACTCTCTTGAATCAGTTCGCCTCTTCCCCTGGAGTCTAAATAATAAACCAATTGTCTCCATCCTATGTTGACATCCTTACCCTATTATATTCTGGAATATTTCATACGAATTTTAATATACATGCAGAAACTTAACCCACCCTCGAGCCCACCCCCTAGAAAAATGTTTTATTCGAAGAAGTTTCAGTGGAGATTCTCACATTACTCATGCTTGCTTGAAAGCCTACCTGCGTTAAATTCTAATCTGTATGTTACTGTGAGAATGAAAATGTGTCAGAAAAGGTTTTGACAATTGAGCTTACTTTCATGGGTGAACTTCAGCTTTTCTTTATGGTTTTATTGTCCTCTTGTTTTTATGATCAGTTATAGATCTATTACATGGTCTGAAAATATATTTGGCATATAAGCATATTCTGTCGTCAGTTATTGTTCATAAACTATATGCTTGTATTTTGAAAAAATGTGGAAGGTTTTTTCCCCCTCAAAATCCCTTGTTACTAAATGCAACTTATTTATTTCATGTGTGATAATATGTCCTCTTGCAGTGAATTTGCGACTGGAAAAGATGGCATGGAAGTGATGTCGAGTTTGTTGACATCTACCAACCATGAGTGGACTAGTTCTGATAGATTGATTTCTGTATTAGAAAAACCTTTACTACGACTTTGCGCAAGGTATATTACACTTTATACAGTAGAAGGAATATCCTATAATTCGTTACTTAAGATGTCTATGGTTATATTGGTTGGCAGTTCTTATGGTTGGAACTTGGAAGTAAAACATTTGTATGAAACCATAATCATTGTACTCCAACAGACGATTGTTTACCCACTGTGAAAGTAATCATTTTATCTGTTTTTAAATCATTTGAAACCAACTGATAGATTCTTAGTTGCCATTGTCCATATGCCCACTCCAGTGTTGATAATTCAAATGTAGCTGGAGACATCTCATTGTGACAATGGAATTGTAAAATGTTGTTTCTTTGACTCAGGTACCTTCTGCAAGAGAAGAAGCGGGGGAAGGCTCTTGATTCTGTTGCAAACTTCCACTTACAGAATGGAGCGGTATGTCAGGAAAAATGTTTGTATTATAGCTCTTGCTCATAACATAATACTTGATTCTGATAGTAACTGGAAATAACTATCTAGAATCATACTTTCTCGTTTAGAAATATTTTTTTTGGTGACAATAAATAGATTAAGCAAATAAACAGATAGACTTTAGCATCTGAGCCTTAGTAGCAAGATCATGTGCTTGCTTAATAAAACCTAACAGGGGACTTGGATAGCAGTTAAAAATGATTGTTGAAGGTACTTCTGAGATATATTACTTGAGTTTGCTTTTGGTGTTAGGCAAGTCCAAAATATCAGCCCCTGAACATTACCTTGTCAATCGTGCTTTGTGTGGAAAATATGTAGCAAGATAAGAATACTTTGTGGTGGAAGGGAAAAAAGATAATCAGGAATAATTGCATTTTGACTGGTCTTGATAGCAATACGAGTTGCTGATCAAGTGATCATGGAGATTGCATTACACAAAGAAGATCCAGGCTATCTTACCGGTAGTCAGCGGCTTGGAGCCAATGAGAATGTTTGACTTGGCAGGAAAGGTGTGAAAAGAATTTCTGTAATGACAGGTTCATCAAATTTTGCAGCAGTATTGAGTGAATTTAGGTCTAGGAAACTGATATTTCCACGTGTTTTTGATATTTCTACATAATCCTTTCTCTGAGAAGAAAGTGGGTCTCACCTTCATGTGAGTGGAAACCATGTGGAAATATTTCTCCCAACCTAATGCATAAAGAGGTTTACCTTAGATCTAGATTTATTAACCAAACTTTAGATTTGATTTTAAGGATGAAACTGAACTGTTTCTAGATGGATCTGAAAATTTAAGTTACCGTGAAGAAGAATTCTAGTTTCACATATCCCAAATTTCCAATAAAGTAGCTCTTCCACCTCTTGTATGTCCTTTATTTCTCCAATAAGTTTAAAGACTTCAACAGCTATACTTTGGTTCAAGTGTACGTGAAGCCAATTCCCTCAAATTCCATGTATCCAAGTACATTCTATGAGTTTATCTGTGTTGACAAATTACAAATCTCTTTTTCTCTATCATATTTGTTGGTGTATAAGGAACTTAGATATAATTTTAGAAGTTAAAAAAGTGTATAAAAACAAACGATGACAATCCTTCCAAGAGAGGAAGAAATCATATGCCTATTTACCCACATGGAACCTTGTGTATGTTTTTTTTTCTTTTGGTTGGGTGGTGGGGGATGAAAATGAAAAATGGCCTTTTATGAACTACTGTGATGCTCCTTGCTGTGACAAAGATTATGTCCTCTTGAGAGGAACATATATGGTCTGTCATAAGTAACATATTATACAGTGAGCCAAGGGCCAGGCATAACATATTTCTTAACTTGTAGTCTTGTATAACAGTCTTTATCACACATAATTTGAAGCCCAAAATAAATTACTTTGTGGCCTTCCAAGTGGCTCAAAGCTCATCCTTAGCCCGGGAAATGGAAGAAAAGGTCACCTAATGTTTTTGATTGTTCACGTGTAAGATTTGACTGAATGTTGAGGTCTTCATTAATCTCCCGCGCTTTAACATCTATTTTATATATACATTTTTGTGAGCAACAGATCATTCTAAATCCTCATCTAACCGTCTTTTGTGGCTTTTGTCCTTCTGAGGAAGTTTAGCTTTTGCAAAGAAGAGGGGGAAGGCAACCTGTTGCACTATGCAAATGGAGCAGAATGCTTGCATGCTTCATCTATGTGTATCTTGTATCTTGAATTGAAATTTAAGAATTTAAAATCCATGTTTTACTTAAACTAAGTGCTGATCACCAGTTGCATTTCTTTCTTCTTTTTTTTTTTGTTGGGGTGAGTTAATAAATTAAAAAGAACTAGAATAGAATAATTTGTTATTTTGGTCATTCTATGGAAAAAGGAATAGCTGATAAATTTTGTTCTTGTGCATATATTGATGTTAAATAGAACTGATATGAAAAAGATGTAGATGCATCATTCACTTCATACAACTACTTCATGAGTATTTACAATTTGATGTGCTCCTTGTGTAATTTTGTCTTAAATTCATGTCTAATGAGTATTTAGTTTTGTGGCTGAACAAGAGTAAACTGGATGAAGTTGCTCTTCTTAGAGATTCTATTTGGGATATAAGAGCAATGTTAATTCATTCCTAATTATTTAGTAAAATGCATTTTACCACCTATGATTTACCCATTTCCATTTCACTGCTGTGGTCCTAATTCCTGTGCTTTTGAGCCAAATGATTCAGCCAATCAATTTATGACACATACTGAGTTGATTGGTTATGTCACTTGAATCAAAATCATATGTAGGCTATCTGTAGCTTTTAGGACTACAGGTGGTAAGTGAGATTTTGGTAAACAACTGGTGCTAAATTTTGATTTATTAATACTTTGTAACTATATTACAGTTCATCAGTATAAAACTGCATTGAATTTTTTAGTCCAAGTGGAATTATTTGCATTTTCTGGTTAAATTCATGATAGAGCCACCAACTAATCGGTAACCCAAAATTTTCATATTATTCTTGACAGATGGTTGGGAGACTGAATTGGATGGCAGATCGATCAGAAAAGGGCCTTGATCAGAGTGGTGGGATTATGGTCAATTACATCTATAGGTAAAGCATTTCTCCAAAACAATCTATTTCTGTTTCAGTTATATCCTTGGGTTGTTTCTTTGAAAAGGAAAACGATATTACATGGCAACATATAGCCCTTCAAATGTATTAGATCCACGAATTGACTCATTGATTTTTAGCCAAAGGATGATTTTAACTGCATTCCATGAATTTAACCTACTAGATCTGTTTTTTTTATTAATCTACCTTATGGATGAGTATTAGATTAGTAGGTTTATCTGTCTATCATATTTTGAAGTCTAATGGTTGCTTTGTAGAATATAGATCATTGTTTTCTTTATTAATTTTTTTATTTATAAATTTTAAACTTACAGTGGATTCTATGAGCTTTTGGGAGAATGAATTGTTTTTTATTTATTGTAGGCTGGAGAATATTGAAGAAAACGCTCACTCATATTTTAGCACAGGGCATATCCAGGCTTCCCCTGATGTCTGCCGCTACCTTGAGGTAAGTTGTTTATTATCATATACAAAACTGTGTTTACATCTGCTGGCATGTGGATTTCTTCTTTACTTCAAAGACTCCCCTTGCGCATATGCGTACTTCTTGTTTCCTTCACTTTGTCGATTGTTAATGAGTTGGCTTTAGTTTGCAGGAAGGGGAAAAGAGTGAGAAATCATTAGATTAAGAACTTCGTAAGGGAGAAGCGAGCTATATGTACCTATCAAAATAAAAAGGGTGCAGCAAACTATATGTAGTTCTGCCTCATTATAAAGGTAAGATTTGTATAAATGAAGGATATAATATAGGCGTATGTAAATTTTATGTTTTTTCGTATCAGATTAGTTAATATATGTTGGTATATGGTAATAAATATTTTCTGGAAATCATACATCATTGATGTTGTCTTGAACAATTCTATTTTATGATTAAATATTACACCTGTGAAAGATCTGCCAAGTTTCTTTCTAAATGTTAACGCCAAGATCTTTCGCCACGTCCCAATCACGTAAGACGTCCTGATCCTGCACAGTAAACACGATAAACACCTCAAGCTTGACGGCGGTTCCGTCGGGGGATAGCTCAGGCGTGAGAATTAGTAAGTGTTCACAAGGTTAACAATGGAGGAATGTGATGTCTAGTGTCTAGAGATATGATAATGCTTAATTTTGTGTATGGATGAGAGAATTTTAATATATTGAAAGGTATGAGAACTTTCCCGTTAGAGAAAGCTTCCTTGCTAAGATATACTGTCCCTGCATGAATTATCGTGCCAACCACTACTGCCTGACACCCCCCTGATCTGATGGGTTCTGCCGACTGCATGTGGTTTATCTACTGCTTTTGGTCACTGTTTTATCCCGCCGGCCGACTATGATCTCATCCACATTAATGCATGGCAGGAACTTTGGTCAACTATAATGTTTTTTCATCATCACAAGTCAAAGATAATAGATATTAAAATGTCTAATGGGTCAACCTATAGATCCGACCCGGTCTTATAGGATTAAATGAAAATGGTACAATGATTGGGCCTATCAGCTCCATGACTTAATTATAACAGCCCAACAGATTAAATCGATAAAGAAGCCCAATTCACTCAGCCCAAGATAGGATAAATATCATGACCCAACATTGCCCCCTAGTTTTTTGTTAAACAGAATGTTTAATGGAAAATTATAAGTGGTTCAAGATAATTTAATAAAGGCTAATGATAGGAGATTGTTAAGGTGTACGAAATGAAAGGAGAAACAAAAAGGAGGCCCAAATCAGGAGAGCCCAATCTAATAGATACATGAACCCGGAACCGGACCCTTCCCATTCAAATTCTAAATAATTACTAACATTTAATGAGCCGTCTTTTGGATAACGTGTAACCGCCAGTACAAAAGGTAACTTTACCAATTTTGACAACTTTACCTGTTCATTTGAAATTTGAGCGCCTTCCGAAATTTCTGCTCCTCTGCACTTTCTTCTTCCTTCTGAAAATCGTCAACAATGGCCTCCCAAAATCCTGATCAAAGCTCTCCCATACTGGTGACCCCACTAACCATTGTTCCACCGAGTTCTGTGAATGATCGTGAAGGATCATCGACCTCCAACCCAAAGGGGGCGAAATCTAACAAGAATGCTTCCTCAACAAACCCTAAGTCTTCCTCCGAGTACTACAGGAGCATAGAACGCTTCTCTCATGCCAATACTCCCTCTATCATCACAGAGGAGGAACTGAAGAGGATCCGGGCTCGTTACCACATCCCGGATACTCATGCTGTCAGGGTTCCCCGATCCGGGGAGAAAATGTTCCAACGGCCAGAAGGTTGGACGGCCGTTCCTGTGACACTGCTAGAAAAAGGGGTTCGTTTTCCTCTACACATTTTCATAGTAACCTTGCTAGGGTTCTTAGGGATAGGGTTCTCCCAATTAGTACCGAACTCATATATTCATATTCTGGCCTTCGTGGCCTTCTGCCATGAATCGGGCGTTGAACCTTCTCTGGATTTCTTTTTCACTATATACAAGATAATCCAATCTAGAGAGAAAGGATTTAAGGCCCTTAGCAAGCAAACCCCAAAATCTGGAGAAAAATTCGAGAGGCGTTCGTTGGTAAACACTCATTCGAGCAACAGAGGATGGCACGAGAAGTGGTTCTTCGTCAGAGGTCCCGAAATTTCTTCACTTCCTGACTGGGCCACTGACGAGAAGATCTCTGCTGACTTCGGGGATATTTCTGAAGAAAGGGAAGCTGAAATGATGGAATTTTTCGATAATTTCCCTAAAGAGGAGTGGAAATATGGACTTCTCTCGAAACAGGCATGGTTATATGACCATAAATGTAAGTATCAGTCTTTTTTATATGTGTATAAGGATTTTTTGAGAATGCTTTTATAATACGGGTTCTAACAGAATTATTGGGTTATGCAGTGTCTCTGATCAAACCAAGTTCTTCAGAAACAAGAGAACTTGAAGATTTTTTATCTGGGAGGTCTTCGGAAGTTGTCGAAACTGTGACAACAAAAGCTGTTCCCAGAGCTAAACCAATCCCAGAAATCCACACGGATGAGTTCGGGGCTGACGATCCAGAAACCGAAGAGGCTCCAATTCCAGAAGAGACCCTGCATCCTCGTCAGAAGAGGAGAGCGATAAGAAAGCCAAGATCAACACCTTTGCCAACTCTCCTTGCACCTACCCCTGAAGCCGAGCCATCCACGGCATCCATTCCCCGAGGAGGAGGTTTATTAGATCGCCCTGATCGAAGAAACATTCTCCGAATGAAAAAGCTGAAGAGTAAAGTGACGCCTCTGACGGCCGAAGAGCTTAGGGTGCCCCCGTCCTTGATTACCCCCCCCTTCGTACCGCCTGTAGAAATACTGATGACAGAAGATGGTGATCAGGATGAAGCCGTCCCAACTCTTTCAAGGAAGAGGAAGCGCACTCCCGATAGCCATTCGAGCTCTGCATCGGCAGCTCCATCCCACAAGCTCCAACAAAACAAAACTCCTTCTCCGGAAACCGTACACGCGGAACCGGAACCTGAGCCTACCCGCCCTGAACAACCGGCCACTTCCCCAAATAGATCGAGACCCTCGCCTGAAAGACCCGATCCCTCAGGTCAGGGTTACCATGCCGAGGCCATGGGGTCTCCGACTCTGTGGCCTAGATTCAATGCTAACTTTCCATTTGACCTGTTCGGGGCCTTCGTGAGGGACACTGATGATCATCGGTTCAGTGACCACACAGATGGGAATCTGCTCGACGAAGGGATGAGCTATCTTGCTAAGGTTAATAACCATTCCTTTATGTTTTACCACTGTTCTTGTTTGAATATATGAATACTAATCTGGAATTCCTTTTAAATGTATGCTGGCCAATGCTGTCTTCGGACGTTTACGTCCAAGGCATATAAATGGGGAGGCCGAGGAAGATTTCATGCGACAGGAGATTAATATGCTGAGATCGACCTTGGCCCGAGAAAGGGAAGACAGAGAAAATTCTCTTTACACCATCGATGGCCTTCAACGAGATCTTGATCGGGCCAACATGGACCTCAAGACTTCTGACGATGAGCTAAAGGCCACAAGAGATAATTTAGCCGCTTCGGAAGCCAGCCAACGCACTCTAACTGACATGAATGCTGGATTGGTTGAAGAAAACCTATTGCTGAAGGCCAAAAATGATGAATTTTCTTCAGCCAACCGAAGCCTGGCTATACAACTTGGCGAAGCTCAATCGAAGGCCAAGGATGAAGAGCGGAGACATAAACATAAACGCCGCAAACTTCACAATAAAATAAAGGAGCTTGAGGGAAGGGGCCCTCTTTTGACTGAAGAATTGAAAAAGCAGATCCAGGCAGAATACAGGGATTCAGACGAACTCAATGTTGATATTATGAAGGTCTACACAGAAGGCTATGAAGACTGCCGAGAACGAGGCAAAGAAAAACTGTCTGCTGCCCAACTGGATCCTACTTTACTCAATTCCGAAGGCGAAGGCGGTGCTTAAATGTCTTTCTTGTCTTTATACAGACTTATGTTTATATTTAAACTATTTGTCTTTTGAAATATGTATGAAATTTTATATATTGACATTGTTAATGTTTTTTATTAGTGTATTTTTAGTTTACGATTAAATAGATCGGACGAATGATTTAGTTTTCATGATGATGGGTCTGTGATTCCCTTAACTCTTTTCCGGTTAGTTCCTTCTCGATAATTCAATATTAGCAGGAACGGACTCATGCAGTGAACCAGTTGACACATATAATGATTAATGCATGAGATGAAATGAATTATATTTCACGGACAGAATTTAACTTAACCGAAGTGAATGGACTGAACTCAACACTTAAATAAAATAAAGTAATACATACTTATCGGTTCCGAAGTGTGAGATCGGTCGTTTGTTTTCCACTTAGAGTGAAACATTCATATAAGGACCGAGATATAAGGACCAAGATATAAGGACCAATTGTGACCATTGACTTACCACCCTGGCTAAATCAATATAGCGAAAAAGTGACTTTTTATTGATAATGAACAATAATATACAGACTTCCGATGACTTGACTTGATCTCTATTGGAAGTATTTCCGAAGTCTACCAGCGTGCCATGTATTTTTGATCTCGGAGCCATCCAATGACCTCAACCGATAAGTACCCGGCTTTAACACTTCAATCACCTCATACGGCCCTTCCCAATTTGGCATTAATTTTTCAGTGTTTTGAGGTGTAGAAGCTTCGGCTTCTCTAAGGACGAAGTCTCCAACTTCGAATCTGCGAAGCTTGACTCCCTTGTTATAGTGTTTAGCTACTCTTCGTTGATAAACAGCTAATTTAAGTAGGGCATCCTCTCTGACCTCTTCCAGTAGATCCAAATTGGCCTTCAAACCTTCATCATTGTAGATCTCTTTGTACTGGCTTACCCGAAGACTAGGAGATCCAATTTCGACGGGGACTAAAGCGTCAGTACCATAAGCTAGTCGAAAAGGGGAATCTCCCGTAGTGGTCCTCGGAGTAGTCCGGTAAGCCCATAACACGCTGAGCAGTTCTTCTGGCCATCTTCCTTTAGCTTCATCCAGCCTGCGTTTAATCCCATTCAGCAGCGTCCTATTGGTCACCTCAACTTGCCCATTTGACTGAGGGTGAGCCACCGAAGTCTTCTTATGCTGAATTCCCAGCTCCTTCAAAAATGCCTCAAACTTTGATCCCACAAATTGACGCCCGTTGTCCGATATCAATACTCTGGGAATTCCGAAGCGAAACACTACGGACTCTTTTATGAATTTTAGACATTCCTGCTCCGTTATTAACCGAAGTGGCTTCGCTTCTACCCACTTGGTCATGTAGTCAATGGCAACTATGACAAAGCTAACCTGCCCTTTAGCTTTAGGCAACGGACCCAATATATCTACCCCCCAGACAGCGAAGGGTATAGGAGATAAAATCGAGTATAACTCTTCAGGTGGCTGATGTGGGATCGGACTATTAAGTTGACATTTTTCGCATTTCTTGACATACTCCGTTGCTTCTTTAAAAATCGTAGGCCAGTAGTATCCTTGCCGAAGTACTTTGTAAGCTAGAGACTTAGCAGCCATATGATCTCCGCAAATACCCTCATGAACTTCCCGAAGAGCATATTCCGCTTCGGATGAGACCAGACACTTCAATAAAGGAGATGAAAAGGCCATTCGATATAAATCTCCATCAATGAGGACAAAATTGGCACTTTTGTACTTGATCGTTTTTGCCAGCATTTGATCCGAAGGTAGGACGCCATCTGCCAAATACTCGATATAGGGGTCATCCAACAGTTAGATCGCTCGATACACATTACTGCTTGATGAAGAACACTCGGCTGCTGCAAAATCTCCAAGTAAACGGATCCATTGAAAACATCGATATCCGTAGTAGCCAATTTCGACAGTGCATCGGCGATGGAATTGTCACTTCGCTCTATGGCCTGAAATTCATAAGAAGCGAAATACTGAAGTCGGTCCTTTAACTCCGCCAAATATTTGATCATTCGAGTTCCACGAGCCTCATAATCTCCGGACAGCTGCTTGACGACCAACTGTGAGTCACTGTAAATGATGAGTTTCTGGACCTCTAGACTCTTGGCCAATCGAACACCTGCCAACACGGCTTCATACTCAGCTTCGTTGTTTGTCGCTTTAAACCCGAATCTGATGGCCTGTTGAACTTTAAATCCGTCTGGACTTGTCAAGATAATTCCTGCCCCACTAACAGTCAAAGTGGAAGAACCATCCACATATAGAATCCAGGTATTCTGACCTTGTTGAAGGACCGCCACTGCTCGATCAGATGATTCAGATTCTGGCAATTCTACATCAGCTTCGGTGAACGTACATTCAACAATAAAATCGACTAAGGCCTGACCTTTGATAGCTGTTCGGGGATGATATTCGATGAAAAACTGGGACAGCTCCATAGTCCACGTCGCTAGCCTCCCGGAAACTTCTGGTCTTCCCATTACCTTCTTCAATGGCTGGTCTGTGTAGACGATCAGGAGCCGACCTTGAAAATATTGTCGAAGCTTTCTGCTAGCAATTATTAGAGCAAAGGCAAATTTTTCAATATTTGGATATCGGGTCTCAGCATCTCGCAAAACATGACTGACATAGTAAACCGGGTGCTGTTTTCCACTGATCTCTCGAACTAGTACCGCTCCAACCGCTAATGTACTTGCTGCAAGATATAGATATAAGGTCTCTGCTGGAACGGGCTTTACTAATAAAGGAGCAGAAGAAAGATACTCTTTTATGCCTTGGAAAGCATCTTCGCACTCCGAAGTCCATTGGAACGTCTTCGCATTCTTCGGCCCTTTCAACGTATTAAAGAAAGGAAGGCACCTTTCTGCAGACTTGGCGACGAATCTCCTTAAAGCTGCAATCCTGCCAGTCAGACGTTGAACGTCTTTGAACGACTGAGGAGTCTTCATATCAAGAATGGCTTGGATCTTCTCCGGATTTGCCTCAATGCCCCTCTGACTGACCAAATAACCCAAAAACTTTCCTGCACCGAGGCCAAAAGTACACTTCGCCGGATTAAGCCTCAGTTGACGATAACGAACAGTTTGAAAGCACTCCTCTAGATCGTCCAAATGTTTATGAACCTGCATGCTCTTTACGATCATATCATCGACGTAGACCTCCATGTTCCTCCCCAGCTGCCTGTTGAAGATGAAGTTCATCATTCTTTGATAAGTGGCTCCGGTATTTATAAGACCAAAAGTCATCTTCTTATAGGCATACACCGAACGGTGTGTAATGAATGCAGTCTTCGGGATGTCCTCCTTAAGCATGGATATTTGATGATAACCTGAAAAAGCATCCATAAAACTTAGTAAAGCATACCCCGAAGTAGCATCTAGAAGTTGATCGATATGGGGCAGAAGATAAAAGTCTTTCGGGCAAGCTCTGTTGAGGTCTGTGTAGTCGATGCAAACCCGCCACTTTCCATTTTGCTTCTGCACCAAAACTACATTCGCCATCCATTCAGGATAATCAATCTCACAAATGAAGTCAGGAGCTAACAACTTCGCAATTTCTTCGTCAATGATCTTCTGTCGCTCAGGTGCAAAGATCCGCCTTTTTTGTCGAACTGGCTTCTTAGAGGGGTACACATTCAAACTATGCTCAGCAATCTTACGGCTTACCCCAGGCATACCCTTCGGTTCCCACGCAAAAATATCCGCATAACAGCGTAAGAGCTCTATAAGGTTCGTCCGAAGAGGTTCCGGTAGCCCCGAACCAATCTTTACGGTTTTGTCTGTCTTTCCGACGATCAACTCGACCTCTTCCGTACTTCCTTCAGGAATAACCATTGGTTCTGAACTACTTTCAGTGAAGGGCTCAATCTCAATCGCCATAGTTTGTTTTTGCTTGCTTACCCCCACTCCAAGTCCCCAGCCACCTCTCCGACTCCATGCGGCGTGGGGAACTTGATTTTAAAATGAGGGATGGAAGTCACCGCTTGGAGAGCAGTCAAGGTAGGCCTTCCCAATATGGCATTGTAGGCAGAATCTACGTGCACAACGTAAAATTTGCACATTATTTCTGTCTGCTGGGGTGCGGTACCGAAGATAACCGGGAGCTCAATAGTGCCTGCAACTTTAACCGGATCGTTGCTGAAACCGTATAACGGAGCTTCCTGTCCTACTTCCATCTTCTGTCCATCGAGATGCATCCTTTGATAGGCATGGGCGTACAAAATATCTACCGAAGATCCATTGTCTACCATCATACGCTTCATGTCCACCGAACCCACTTGTGCCGTGATCACCAAGGCCCCTTCATGAGGATCAATAGGTTCTGAAGGATAATCAGCGTCAGTGAATGATATGACGGTTCCTGGAAATGGCCTGTCAATCTTCAGGGGAGCATCCGTCACAGTCATGACCGAGTCCAAATAAGCCCTTCTCTTCTTTCCTATCAACTTCCCCCCAGATCCACCGGTTATCACATCGATGACATGCCTTGGAGGCTGTACTGGAATCGTCTGAACCGTTTGGACAGTACAGTTAACATTTTGTTGGTTGCTTGCGGCCACATACTGTACCAATAAGCCATCTTTAATCTTCCTTTCCACAAAATCCTTCAAATTACAACACTCGTTAGTATCATGGCCCGCAGCTTGATGATATCCACAATACTTACGAGAGTTACCCTGTCCTGTTCGATAATTATCGCGGGGTGGTTCGAAGAAAGGCTGATTTCGGATCTGGTCCAGGATTACCGATCTATCAGTATTCAACTCAGTATAGATCTTATTCACCTTTGGGGCTGCAACAGGAGGACGACTGTTTCCTTGTCGCCAGAAATTATTATTCTTCTTTGAACTACCTTCCGATCGGTCATTATACCCCTCTGTCCTCCTCTGATCAACTTCGATTTTAGGAGCTACTGTCTCTTTCAATTGATCGGAAGGAGGATGTTTCAGGCTATTCATGGCTTCTTCCACAACAATATAGCCTTCTGCCTTGTCAAAGGCTTCGGCCAAGCTCTTCGGATGGTGGAACATCAATTTTTTCACCAACTTTTCCGATTTAACTAGATCCAGTCCATTCTGGAACAATCCCACTGCTTGGAGGTCATTAAGGTCGGATACCTGTCCGACTGCTTCTCGGAACCTCTTTACATACTGTCCCAAAGATTCACTGGTATACTGCCGGATCTGTGCCAGGGAACCCGTGGGTTTCCCTCTTCTTCGGTTACTTCCAAAACGGGCATGAAACTTATCACAAAGTTCGGTCCAAGAGGATATTGAATCTGAAGGTAGAGTTCCCAACCACTGTCGGGCATCTTTCCTCAATGTAGTAACAAAAGTGTGGCACTTGGCGGCATCAGTAAAGTCATAATAGTCCATTAGCCGGTCGAACGCCTGGCTATGGTCATAAGGATCTCCGGTCCCGTCGTAACTTTCCATGCGAGGTAGTTTTTTAGTGATATCCGCCTTCTCCTTGAGGATATCCGAGGAAAAAGGGGACGCCTTCTTTCCCGGAGCGTCTTTCACCTGCTGGACATCAGCCAATTGCTTACGGAGCTCTTTTAACTCCCTCACCAGAAAATCAACGCCTTCAGGCTGTGGGGAGACTTCCTTCTCATGCTCAACATTCTGCCTTTGAGAAGATCGACCTACTCCTGTCGATCTTAATGCCCCAGTGGGACTTCTCGATCTACTCCTATGTACAACTCTGTCCTTATTGTGAGAATGGTCCCGTTGATAATCTCTTACTCCAATCTTGGGCATGATCTCCCTCGATCTACTTCTTCGTCTATCATTGTCGCGATGCCGAGAATCAACAACAACCAGTGCTTTCTTCGAGGCCACCGGAGTTCTGCTCCTCGATTTCCTCATACTTCGGGAACGATCTCTAGAAACATGAACAGAATGCCCTGGCTCCTTACCGTCTCGCCGCGGCACCTCCTTATGCCTACTACGCCTTTCGGACCGAACTTGACTGGAAGCTTCGTCCCTCAATTCTGCCACCCGAAGCATTTGCTCAGCTATATCCTCTCTTTGCTTCAATAGAACCTCCAAAGCTTTATCCGCTTCGTCCGCCATCTTCGTCAACTTGGCGGTTTTATCCTCCTGACCACTTCTATGATACGTCCTGGTCGGGGAGCGTTCCGTCTGTCTTTGATCATGATCTCGCTCCTTATCCGCACCAAAAACTAATCTTCGTCTGGCTCCACCGTGGATCTTCGGACGGAGATCTCCTGAATTATGCTTAGAAGCCGTGCTCTCATGAGCACTTTTAGAAGGACCCAAACGATCCTTCACCGAAATTCGAGGCAGTGATGAACTGACAGCCATCGCATGTCCTTCTGGTGTACCATTCCTACTCCTCATCATCTTCCGAAGCAGGTTAAATGATTGTGATTGAAAATTTCGATGACACTAGAACTAAAGAGCCCTCCTTCTAGCGCCAATGTTAACGCCAAGATCTTTCGCCACGTCCCAATCACGTAAGACGTCCTGATCCTGCACAATAAACATGATAAACACCTCAAGCTTGACGGCGGTTCCGTCGGGGGATAGCTCAGGCGTAAGAATTAATAAGTGTTCACAAGGTTAACAATGGAGGAATGTGATGTCTAGTGTCTAGAGATATGATAATGCTTAATTTTGTGTATGGATGAGAGAATTTTAATATATTGAAAGGTATGAGAACTTTCCCGTTAGATAAAGCTTCCTTGCTAAGATATACTGTCCCTGCATGAATTATCGTGACAACCACTACTGCCTGACACCCCCCTGATCTGATGGGTTCTGCCGGCTGCATGTGGTTTATCTACTGCTTTTGGTCACTGTTTTATCCCGCCGGCCGACTATGATCCCATCCACATTAATGCATGGCAGGAACTTTGGTCAACTATAATGCTTTTTCATCATCACAAGTCAAAGATAATAGATATTAAAATGTCTAATGGGTCAACCTATAGATCCGACCCGGTCTTATAGGATTAAATGAAAATGGTACAATGATTGGGCCTATCAGCTTCATGACTTAATTATAACAGCCCAACAGATTAAATCGATAAAGAAGCCCAATTCACTCAGCCCAAGATAGGATAAATATCATGACCCAACACTAATGGTTTGTAAACTTCACTTTTATGAACATATAAGCAAAATAAAGACTACGAAAAAATATTGGTTTTTCACATGCAATATTTACATAATCAGTTTCTGTGATTTGCTTCAACATGTGTGGTTTTTCATCTTCATGTGTGGATTTTCCCTTTTATCAGTTATTTTCTGGGGGACGGAAAGAACACTCTGCTGCAGTCCTTGCATACGAGCATATAAGTTACTTTTCATGGCGCATTTTGCACAGAAAATAATGCAACTTATTTGTTGAAAGACTGATACTCATATTCATGGCCTCCAAGGCAAATAAAAATTGATATTCATATTCATAGCCATAAATTAAGGCATTTGAGCAGTATGCACTTCCCCATGAATCCTTTAGATTTCTATCCATCTCTATAAAAGATTATAGTACATTGCAATGGTATATTCACACATAATAATTACTTCTCGCTTTCTTGACTAGTTTCCAAGACATAATCCCTCATGAGTCTTGTGTTAGATTCATCGACTATATGCAAAGATAAGCAGTTCAGAGTTGCATACAATCAAAATGATGAGATAACCAGCAGCAGGCAGAGGGTAGACAATGTGCATGTTTGTCGCATAATTTTTGGAAGTTTAAATGTACTTAAAAATCTTGTTAGTCTAAAAGTACGTTATTTGACTTTTAATCACAACTTATTTGACTTACAAACACAACTTATTTAACTTGCAAATACTATAAAGTATGTTTGGTTACACCTCTTGTATTGTTTAAAGCATTTGAAAGTTTAAACGCACTTGAAAATGTTGTTTGTCTAGTAATAGTTAATTTCAAATGTAGCTTATTTAACTTACAAATGTTGTATTTAGGATTCAAATGCAACACACGGTGCGTTTGGAGGTCCAAATGCTGCAAACCATGCAGTTTACTGTAGCCGAACACACCCTACAATGGTGCGATGCATTTGGAGTTCTAAACACCACATAATGAGTAGTAAATATATATAACTTTTTACCTTAGAAGCCAACCGATTCAAGTTGTCCCATTCAAAGTCATTTTTACAGTATGCTAATCGAACCTGAATGAGGATGTGTATTATTTAGCTCAAGGATATAATAAGCTCTAGCCTCTAGAAGATTAGCAAAATGGAACAAAGTATCCAAATTAGAAGAAAGAATACACTGACCTCTAGTATGCGCATAGCTGCAAGGAGAAGCCATTAAGTAATTCCCACAGATACAACTCACACAAAAAATTCTCAGTCAGAACTCAGTCCTTAAAAATTGAACATATTACTCAAGTATTTATAAGGAACTATAAAAAATTTGTCATGGGGTTTTATTTGAAGAAAGTAGGAAGACTTTGTTACATTATCATCATGTTTGGTTAAAAAGTAACGATTAACATGTATTCTCCTAATTTTCTTCATTTTGCACTTTAGATTTTAAAATTTGACATTTTGTATCCTATATTTTCAGGGCCTTGTCAAAAGCACTCTGAAAAGAAAATCATCAAACATCAAAGAGGCTAACGAAGTTAGCCATCAAATGCGATATTTTTAGGGGCAACTTTGTCAATCAAAGGTAATTATAATCTAATAATAACCCAAGAATTGCCTTCATTTTACATATTTGCCCCTGAAAATATCTCATGTGAGGCGCACCTGGTTTCATTTGGAATGGATTTTTTTGTTATTAAGGCATTAAAAGTAAGGAATGCGAATATCTATTTTTTAAGTGTGATTTAAGGGGTGTTTGTTTAGGTCTGAATGGCTGAATCGGTAAGATAGACGAGCTGAATGGCTAAGTCAGATTTTTTGAGCTGAATGGCTGAATGAAGTAAAAAAAATTTAAAAATTTTAAAAAAAAATATTAACTATTATATTAAGTAATATAATAGTTAATATAATACTCCTTCCGTCTCATAGTTATAGACTGATTTTTTTTGGCACATAGTTTAAGAAAATTAGTTAAGTGGCAATTTTTTACATAAATTTTCCACATATACCACTTAATATGGAATTAATAAATAAGTTAATTACTCCTTACTTATCACACTGGAATTCTCAACTTCATTGATTGACGTGTACTGACCATTAAAATCTATAACCATAGAACTTTAACCAAAGAGAATACAACAACATTAAATGTGGTGATAAAAATAATGACATTGAATGTTGTTTCTTCAAAAAAAGAGTAATGGTTGAATATTTATTATAAGGGCATAAAAGTAAAACAATGAACCAACTAAATGTTATAAATAGTAAGTAGCCTATATATTAGGACATCTCAAAATGGAAAATCAGCCTATAACTATGGGACGGAGAGAGTATTATAAGATTTATTCAATTTTTATCAAAGACTCTTAAGTGTGAGATGCATAGTGCAAAATAGAAGCTAAATAGGGGGACATGCAAAGTGTCAATTACTCAAAATTGAAGTTGTTAGCTAGGAGGGTTAATAATTATAAAGCAAGTAAAAGAATTGATCCCTTGATATGTCTACACAATTACCCTTGATAAGTTTGAAATCACCTCACAGTAATAATCAATACATGGGTTTAAGAATAAAATAATCAGTCACTCATAGCCCATAGGATAATCTGTCACCCATAAGAAAAAAATATTATCCTCTCCAATATCTTGCCCTTGTACCAAACTTAACGTACAAACTTCTAAACACAAATTTACATTAGATTAATTCACGAGGAACCGAGGATGAACGCCCCTAAGCCGCCTAGGCAGTTTTTTAATGCGGTGTCTAACCGTTTTCCTAAACGGTTCCATTTATTTATTTTTCTATATTATATACTGTTATACTACTACACAAAGTATTTAATGGTTGTAATTATTTAAATTTTACTTGAAAAAAAAAACACAATCTTTTAAGGTTTTACAAATTAATTTCAAGTATTATAGTGCTTCAAAATCTCATACTAAATCAATGCGGTAGAGGTCTGATTCCGCCCAGACTCCTGTCGACCGCCATAAGCACCCAATCAAATCTAAACAGTAAAGGACCAACCTAACACCTAGACGAGGATCAAGTGAACCCAGGTGACAATTTTTAGAATATCAGGAAGAATAGAAAAATACATAGCACTTTGAGATATATTTTTGTAGTTTTATTACTAATTACTAAAACACGAACACCTAGCTTGCTATTTTGTTTGCATTATAATGTACCAACACAAGGTGACACACGTGCTGCGTGTATAAATTATGTTAAGGTAAAATTAAAATTTTATAAAATTTAGAGAACTAAATAGAAGGATAAAAATAAATCTAAATTAAAAAGGATAAAATAATAATACATCTAAAGTTGTGAGGGCAAAAGAGTAAAAAAATGAAAAAAAAAAAAAGAAAGAATGAAAGAAAAAAAAAGTGTCAAGCTTGCCACAAAATCACCAATTTATAATATATGGATACTAAAAGCTTCAATACCTCGTCAACATAATCATTTTTCTTTCTTTTCCGGTAAGTCTCATAAAGATGATCCGAGTGAACTTTTTTCTTTTCTTTTATTTTTATTTTTATTTTTATATATTTCTAAAAAGAGTAGAATTTAGGAGTATTGCTTTTGTTTTGTTTTCTTTCTGTTCCAATTCCTCACAATAATTATGGGAGCTGTATGTATGCGTACCTAAACTTTTATGCCTTGGAGATTCTCGCATCAACGTGGCGCTAAACTCATCCCCATCGTTTAAAGAATTTCTTTCCAAAAATTCCATCAACTCCACATGTGCCTCAGGGTTATAGCTCTGCTCTGTCAAATAACTGTAATCAGATTGATTACCCAAACATACTTTTTAATTCAAGTATATACAAAATATATTACTTAATCTAATCCCATATTCCCATGTATTGATAGGTTTTGCCATTGTTATTCAACACAAAGTGGTCACAATACATAATATCTTACAAACCCAATATGAATCTTATGCAACTGCCAAAGTGCATGTGAACTCTCAGTTGAGGCTTTTGAGTTTTATATATATATATATATATATATATATATAATTTATTCCATAACCGTTGACTTAATCATATTCTAGTCTTATGTTTTGATGATGAAATGTTCAAGTACTAGATTGTTTTATGATGTTTCAGGTATTTGTTGATAAAAGAATGTTGATGGAATCTTCAAGTGAAGGAAGAAAGTTTTCTTTTTCTAGGAAAACAAATGTAAGATCAATTACATAATAATTGATTTTTCATTTAAAGGCTCTAGGACATTTTATTGCATTATATTTTGTTAGATGTCTTAAATGAAAAATGTTTTAAAAATATTTAGGAATTTTTTTTTATATTTTAAATGTATATTACTTGATATATGTTTTGCATGAAGCTTATTGATATATCTTGGATAGGGGTGAGCATGGTGCGGTTTCAAACCGCACCCGAAACCGCTTAGGGGCGGTTTAAAAAATTCAAAACCGCACCCAAAACCGCTTGTGATTGGTGCGGTTCGGTTTTAAAGTGTGCGGTGCGATTTTAATTGGTGCGGTTTCGGTTCCAAAACCAATTGAAACAACAAAAAAGTTTAAGCCTTCAATAAAATTTAACATAAAACTTACATCGATCAATTAACTTAGTGACAAAGTCGACAATGAGAATTATATCAAGCATGCTTTAAAACTAAAATATGCGCTATATAAAACAACGGAGACTATTCGATAACAAGCAAGAATGTTTATCTAGTTTCCCAAAAATTAAAAGTATATACTGAAGATAGAATAAAATATATTGTAAGGAGGACTAAAAATAATCTATTAGACTATTACAATTATAGCATTGACATTAACCAATGCATCAAGTGCTCGAGCCCCTCAACTATAAGCCCCTCCAATAACGCATCAAACAAATTCAAAATTCCAAAACCCAATTGCTTAATTTTTGACTCTATAACCTCTAACATCTTCTTTCAATTGGTGAAAAAATGACAATGCAAGACTGAGGTTTTCTCTGAGCGTGTTCAAGTGAAAAGTAACTTTAGAATTTACTAGAGATAATACATACATACACACACATGGTGCGGTTTCGGTTTTATGCAGTTTGGTTTTGGCTAGTAACCAAACCGGAACCGTAAATTTGGTTATTCAACCCACCTAAAACCGCCACATACGCCGGAACCGTTGGTGCGGTTTTAATTGGTACGGTTTGTGCAGTTTTTGGTGCGATTTCGGTTTCAATTTGGTTACTTGCTCAGCCCTAATCTTGGACACTTTAGTTACCGGTACACGTGGATATACATGATTTTCTATACCATTAGCTAAACCGTTTATGAGTTGTTGCATGAGTGGTTTCCTTAATAATCATTCTACCTACATACTAGTTACACGTCGAGATGAGTAACAAGCTTTATCTTGGTGATTTGATATCCACATTTTTCAAGAAAAATCTATTATGATTATCTTGGACTTCTAAAGGTTTTATGTCTTCGAAAGATAATTGATTATTGAGTATTCCATTTCTATACGTCATATACTTAATGCCTGGAGAGAGAAAGCATGTTGTTTAAGTGGTTACCTTTTTGTATGGTCTTTTGGTTTTTATTCAAACTAACTAGGATTTGTTTTTGGATAAAATCAGATTTTGTTGACTCATATAATGTTTATTCTCTTGGTTAATATTATCCGTTAGAATAAATTAGAACTTATCTTTTGTTAAACGATAATATTATGTGGGCTATATAAATGATGTTTCTCTTTTAGAAAATAGATAACTCACGAAATTAATACTTGCACTTATTATTGTTATTATCGAGCAATCTGATTTTGTCAAGTGCAAACTTTTGAGAAGCTAAACAATTAATTTTCTGGTATTATTTGAGCTGGTATTCGGTAAGAAATTAATTGCTTATTTTGTGCTACTTGATCATTGCATATAGTTTAGCTTTTAATTGTTAAATTGATTATTCTTGCATTGATCATAGACCTCTATATTGTATTGATTTTTCTATTGTTAGACTAAGTGTAGTCTAAAGGTTTTAATCCTGGTGGATTATAAAAGTAGTTTACAAACAGGTTCAAGGAAGCAAAGGTGCTTGAAGGGTGCATAGGTGCACAAGGAGCAAGAGAGTTCAAGGAAAATTAATTGTTAATTAATTTTTGTTAGAATCTGTTTTGTAATCTGTATTTATTTATAAAGAAATAAATAAAGTGAGTCTCCAATACTAGTTGGTATTGGACGTGGACTATGCTATTATTAAAGAGGGTAACAGCTGAACCACGTAATAAATCTTGGTGTTGATTTTATTTTTTGCTTTACTTTAAAATTACATAAGTTAATTAATTATCTTAATTTGACTACTTGCATTATATTTAGATAATTCTTTAACATCAATTATTTTATTCAAAAGGCTATATTAATTCAGTAAACTGATTTCAATTATTTTAGTAGCTTGAAAATTAACAATTTTTTAAAGTTGGCCATAGATTACTTTTACACTTATTCAACCCCCCTTCTAAGTGTGCCTAGTTAAATTTCAATAACATAGTTCACAACATTATTTCAGCAAACAACTTTTAACCGTTAATCTAGAGATCCAATGGTCTAAAGAGGAATTGACCGTTCACCTTAGTTAAAACGCCCCCACCTTAGTTAAATTTAAATAGTTTCAATATATTAAATATTTATAAGGTAATTGTTTAAATTTTAAATAATCACAATAATTGAAAATGTTTAATTATATTACATAAGAAATTATTTATACAACTATTTTATAAAAAATAAATATAGTTGACAATGTTAAACATTAAATATGTATGAATAATTTCTTAAGTAATAAAATTTAACATTCTCAACTATATTTATATATATATATATATATATATATATATGGGAAATCACCCATAGCAAACGTTTGTTATGGACACTGTTCAACAAACAAGCTTTCATCCGTTGATCTGGACAATGAAAGGCCTAGATCTGGTCAAGTAATACCCCTGCCACTGTAGCTTGTAGCGGCAGACATCAATCCCTTATGCTTTTTAAATAATGGTTTATTACTTTGCTGCCCCTGCTTTTAATACTGGAAAATATTTCACCCCTGCCGCATGAGCTTGTAGCGGCAGGGCCGATTGCCTCACCTCACTTTTTGTGTTTGTCTCAAAGAAAGTACAAGTCAAGCATGAGTTGACCATTCTTCCATCATTTTATTTCTCTATTTCGTTTTAATTTTATTCTAAAATTTTACATTATATACTTTATAACATTTGATTTTATTATTTTTATTTAATAAAATACTTCTTCCGTTCCACAATTAAATATATAATTTGACTTTTAAGAATAAAATTTTATTATAATTATATAGCAATTATAATCAAACTTTTATTATAATTATATAGTAATTTTAGTTAATAATTTTATTATAATTATATAGTAATTATAATAAATCTTTTATTATAATTATAATAAAACTTTTATAGTAATTACTATATAATTATAATAAAAGTTTAGAATAAAATTACTATATAATTAATAGTTAATAGTTTTATTATAATTACTATATAATTATAATAAAAATTTAGAATAAAATAAAATTTATGATTAATAATTTTTGTTATATACTATATAATTATAATAAATATATTAATTAAAATTAAATAAATTTACATCGATTTTAAATTTATTTATTCTTAAAAGTCAAATTATATATTTAATTGTGGAACGGAAGAAGTATTTTATTAAGGGATTCTATCCACAACAACCGGTTATTGGGAGCAACCCATTTTTGGCCCAGCCGCTACAGGCTGTAGTGGCTTATAATTTTTTTTTTATAAGGACCGGTACAACTTGTAGCGGCTAGATAAAATGGGTTGCTACTCAACAACCGGTTGCTGTGGATGAAATCCCTTTTATTAAATAATAATAATAAAATCAAATGTGATAACTAGATAATGTAAAATTTTAGAATAAAATTAAAACGAAATAGAGAAATAAAATGATGGAAGAATGGTCAATACATGCTTGACTTGTACTTTCTTTGAGACAAACACAAAAAGTGAGGTGAGGCAATCGGGCCCTGCCGCTATAGGCTCATGCGGCATGGGTGAAATATTTTCAAGTATTAAAAGCAGGGGCAACAAAGTAATAAACCATTATTTAAAAAGCATAAGGACTGCCGCTACAAGCTGTAGCGGCAGGGGTATTACTTGATCAGATCTAGGCCTTTCATTGTCCAGATCAACGGATAAAAGTTTGTTTGCTGAATAGTATCCATAGCAAACGTTTGCTATATATATATATATATATATATATATATATATATATATATATATATAAATTCATGTCAATATTGAAACTGATGTATGGGTTGGGAAGGTGCATAAAAGAGACTTAACATATTACTGTTCTATTTTATTATGGATAATTTTACGTAAACGCAATCCACAATAGACATAAAATTAGTCAACATAACTAATTTTTCTTGAGCAATAAGGAGAACATGATCCAACTTGAGAACCACGAACGAGATAACATCGTACTCCCTATGTTCCAAAATCTAAGACCAACATTAATTCATTAAAAATTAATTTGAGACGTTTTCAAATTTAGAATTGAAATACACTTATTTAATTTTAACTAATATAATAATGAATATTATAAATAATTATGTAAAAAATACTATGTAAATTTTATTATTTTATAAATTTTAATGATCATTACAATTTTAAATTTAAATTCTTAAAAATCAATAATGATCTTATAACGTGAAATGGAAGGAGTATTTAAAATATGCACTCTCAAGTATGAAATAAGGAGGGGAAGAACCTCAAGTTGTGCAGTAACAATCTTGACGGCAACATAAGTGAAAAAATTATGAAGGCTTTTTGCTGCTTTTTTCTCCGGTGATGCTTCTCCAAATCCTGCAACAAAAACCTAATTCATAAAACATTCTTCCCCCTTTTCGAAATAAAGGATCAAATTTATCTTTTCAAATTAAATTTAAGATATTTTTAAATTCAAAATTAATGCGATTATAAAAATACAATTATAAAAATCTGGTACGGATATGGGTTTCAGGCAATTACAAACAAAAATCCATTTGCACTATCTATAGAAATAAGTTGTATAAAATGTATTATCCACAACAAACTTTTGTTATATAAAATGTAATTTGCTTTTATAAACATTCAAAATGAACTCTGCCCATTTGAACGGTCTCAAATCAAAATTTGTTACATTCACATATGAATATATAATTTGCATACGCGCGCACATATACATTCCGGAGCTTTCATCCACCTATCTGGTACATACATCTTTTGACAGCGGAACCGGGTCGGCTGAGTTGCCCTTTCTTTCCATGGCTTGAAAGGGTGAGTTCTGCTTCTGGTATAGGGTTTTGGTGGGAAACAGGAGAGCTGAGAGAGAGGGGAAATTATCAAGGATTTCATGGATAACACTTAACAGATCCCTGGATAACATTATCCTCCAATCACTGGCCTATAGCTAAAATGGGATCCGGTTAGTATGAAGTTATTTTTTTGGTAAGTTAGTCAATTGGCTAATAGAATACCGACACACATACAACCCCGCTTACGTATCAGTATTCTATTTATCAATCGACCAACTTATCTCAAAATAAACTTCAATTGACTAACTTATCTCAAAATAAACTTCATACTAACCACTTTCGCTAAAATGGTACTAAAGGGATGCACACAAAATATCTAAAATATCTCTAGTCCCTTGGTATAAAAAAATCTTCTTGTTTGGATGGCAAAAATGGGAATATATTGTTTTTGGATATACAGCAAGTGTGCAACTGGTGGGTCCCACTTCCGATTATAATCAAGTACTCCATCCGCAGGATAAAGCTATCAACGGTCCGGGGCTACACATAAATTTTGATGAGTAATATCTTCGAGGCGTATAAATTTTTGATATTTTTATTTAGGTTCGCCAAGATTTATGCAGAAACACATATAATAGTCATTGAAAAAAGAAGAGAAAGTATTTTCACAGTTGACAGTTCCAAATATCAGAGTAGTTTTGATATTTTAGGAAAATATAAAACATGAGCAACTTTGTAAATAAAATAATGTTAGGTATCTCAAATAACATAATATTGAATATGTTTATAATAATTTATTATATAATTAATCAAATGAGATTTATTATATCAATAATATGGTGACATGTTATTTAAGACATATTTTGAAGCTAAAAATTTGAAATTTTTACATCACTCTTATAAAATATATATATTCCCAATTTTTATAAATTCATATTTTTACAAGAAAAATTAATAATTTCACAAGATTTTATGCACGTGAATAAAAAGTAGACCCTAACCTCATGCGAAAGAATAACTTGTAAAACTATTGTTTTTACTTATAAAAATATATCTATTTCCTATTTTCGAGTTTCTCGTCGCAGCCGTGTATAATAGAGATCCTTGTGTATTGTGTAATACAATGAAATTCTAATTTTAAAAAGTAAAAAATTGGACATTAAAGTTCCAAAAACTATTTGGCCTTTCTATAATTATGTCCTGTCCCCGGCGTAATTTATTTAGAAATTTGATATTTTTATAAGTAAATTTGATAATTTTATAAGATTCTCTTACACATGAGGTGTGTAAAACCCTAATTTTTTGAATAAAGATGAATTTTTTATAAATATTATTTTTGAATATTATGGAGTGAAATTGATATAATGTTATAGTTGTGGGTAATATTTATAAATTTTGCAAAGTACGCAAGTTGTTATATAATATTCGATTGGTCGGGAAATATTCGTTTTAACAGGGAATATTCGTACAACGGCACAATCATTGGTGTACCCCATAACGAAATTATTGTCGAATTGAGAAAACGACAAAAATACTTTATGAAAATAACGGCAGAAGTTTTACCGCACTACAAGAAAATGCTCTAACAGCGACCAAAACCATCAGCGACCGCACTTTTCAGAAAGTATTATTAGCGACTGACATTAGCGACCACCCTTGAATTTGGTCGCTAGAGTATGTTAGCGGCCGAACCTGGTCGCTATTCGGTCGCAGGTTCACTTTTACCTCCAAAAAAATTGGCACGAAATGTTGGCGCGTTAGTTGTTTGCGACCCACTCAACATCAGCGACCGCATGCGGTCGCTGATACTTCCACATCATTTAAAATCAGCGACCGCAGGCGGTCGCGGATAGTGGTCGCTGATCTATTACAATTAACCAGTTCCAGTTCCAGTTCCAGTTCCAGTTCCAGTTCCTCACTCTCGATCGACAGAAAAAAAAAGAGGGAGAAAAGAATAGGGAGAAGAGAGAGAAGGGGGAGAAGAGAAGAGGGAGAAGAGGGGAAAACCACCGCCGCCTCCATCACCACCACAGCCGCCGTCGCCACCATCACCACCATCACAGCCGCCGTCGACGCCATCGCTACCTGCACAGGTAAGAAAATCAATGACATTTTCTGTGGAGGAAAAACAAATTTGCTCCTTCTCATCTATCTAATTTAATTAGGCACAATTTTTTATTTTATCTTTTAGTATTTTATTGCACTCCCCACATCTCTTGCGACCTAATTCTATTAGCCTGTACTATATATAATATACGTCGTTTGCTCTGGTTAATATAAGAGAAATTATATTATCTTTCTTGAATTTTTGACAAAAAATCTGGTAAAAACTTGGTAGAACAAAAAATATAATTCCTTTTAGAAGTTCCATTTCTTATTATAAAACAAAAAACAGATTCATTTTCCTAACAAGTTGGGGTTCCTTTTGAATACGTTACAATTTTTGATAGTATTTACTTGTTACAATTTGGATATTTACTTATACTAATTTGAATAGGAAAGAAAAAAGCTAACCAAAAATTTGTGAATCCGAGTTTGTACTTTTAAGTATTATATTGTTGATGTGTTTTCTTAGTACCATATGAATTGATACTTCTATGGAAATACAAATCTTAGGTTTGAATCTGCTTCCTAGTATTATATGAAATTTGCTGATTTTACAATTTTTCGTGTGTTTGTGATGTATGTATTTTAGTATTTGTATGTAGTAATTATGTTTATGTATAAGAGTTTCTAAAATATTTGTAGGTTTTTGGAGGTTATTGAGATGTTTATTTTTTAAATGTTATTCATATGATGCCACTGGATGTCTTGAGAATAAATCTGCACACGGTATTAATTATTGACGGTTATGTGACGCCCCCAAAATTAGGTATACATCACTCATCTTGAGTCGCCAGATACATGGCACAGAATTCAAATACAACTTATTAATACAACTGTCGTGTACAATACGACAAAACATAACTGTGAGTTTGAATACAATTATTGTCTACTAGAGATTATACAAACTCAAAAGGAGTCCTCATTACAATTATTATCACACTATTTCACAAAATAGTGAAGAATACTAATGCTATCCTCTGGACCATCACTCCGTTCCCCGACTCGTCCCAGCTATATTCTCATTTCCTGAAGAGAACAATGAAAGAAAGGGTGAGCTCAACTAGCCCAGTAAGAAATATTATGACTAAGATAATGCAGAATAAATTATCATTATCCGTCCAACAATGTTAAACTGATAAAATACAATAGACATCAAGTTTAACTGCAGCAGAATAAGCAATCCATTAAAAGAGTCAAGTAGAAAATAAAATATATTATCTTTTATGATTTAAAAGTTTTTTTATCAATGTTATCGCTGAGACTCAGCTTAATAAATAATTCACATCTTGAAATCATCCCTGCACTACAGGCCAAGGATATTCTTTAGTATCACGACCACGAATTATCCATGCTCTACGGGCCAAAGATAATCGTGTTTTCATCAACGGTCCTGATCATGCCATAAAATAATTCATCTTTGCACCCTTGGCCAAAGAGAATCCATAGCCATAATCATACCAAAAACTGTCCATCAATGCACTACGGGCAAATATGGACTTTTTCCACATCATTTGTAACATTACGGTCATGATTATACTGAATAATCCCTGGTCATAATCATACCAAGTCCATCTATTCACTACAGGCCACATATGACTTTCAACATAATATAAACATGAGGATGATGACAATGATATAAGAATTCAATAAAACAAGTTCAAGAATTAATTTGTTCAGGAACCAATAACGTCCAAATTGTCAACATGATAATGCTTTGTAGAGTAAAATTCAAGAATGCTCAGAAGAATATTTCCACGAAAAGATACTGGATGAAGTGCAAATATCAATGATATTCCACTAATTTCATGGAGTATAGAAGTCAAAATTTTAATCAACTGAGTATAATATCGAATGGAATAACAAAAGATATCACCATGTATGCGGTACTTCACATAGACGATTATTTCAACAGAATAATAATAACGGAACCAGGTCAGGTGAAATTCACACCGACATGATGTTCCAACAGAATAATAAATGCTGAATAATAAATGATGGAACCAGGTCCGGCGTATAGCACAGACAGGATATTTCGACAGAATAATAAAGACAGAATAATAGAATAATGTCATCAAGTATAGGATAGCCCACGTATACAGATTATTCCAATCGAACAATAAAGAAATGGAATAACAGAAGTTCTCTTCTTGAATACAAAAGAATAATATCCCTTACCGTAAAATAATACTTGATATAAGAGTAGTGAAGTAGCAGAAAACTTTTCTTCTATCTCTCTATAGTTTCTCTCTCTAGAGTTCAGTGAATTTGTAAGAAAATAATGAAGGAATGAGCTTCTATTTATAGGAAAATGGAATGCATAGTAACTAATCTATGAACGGTCCAGGTTGATTTACTTTAATCTGACGGTCCATATTTAAAGAAAAATCTTTTAAATAAAATATAATATATTCTATTTATATAAAAAGATTTTTACTATGCAAACACTATGCAGACACTATGCAAACACTATGCATAAAAAATATAATATATTCTATTTATAGAATAACTTTAATAAAGTATTCTATTTTATATAAAAAAATTTTACTATGCAAAATACTATGCATAATAGAATATAATATATTCTATTTATAGAATAACTTTAATAAAGTATTCTGTTTTATATAAAAAGATGTTTATATTTTATTACGTGAATAAAACAAAACCTCTAAATCAACAATAATTGAATCAAATAATGTGAAATACTATGCAGCAACTATTGTAGCAATAATTGAACAAAACTGAGTGACTTCTCACATAAATATCAATAATCAATACCGTATGATACTATGTAATAACGCGTATTACTGTACTTTTACTACCGAGTAGTTCAATAGTATCAACGGTAAAACTTCCGTCGTTATTTTTAATAAAATATTTTTGTCGTTTTCTCAATCCGACAATAATTCCGTTGTGGGGTCCACCAATGATTGTGCTGTCATATGAATATTTTCTATTTAAAAGGAATATTCCCCGACCAATCGAATATAATATGACAACTTGCATACTTTGTAAAATTTATAAATATTACCCACAACTATAACATTATCTCAAATTCACACCATAATATAAAAATAATTATTTCGAGAAAATTAATTCTTTATTCATAAAATCCGGGGTTTCACAGGTTACGTGATAAGTCACTCAGTTTTGTTGGTATTATTAATGTAATAATACAGAAAATCTTTTTATACAAAACATAATACTTTTATAAAGTTATTCTATAAATAAAATATATTATATTCTATTATGCATAGTGTTGCATAGTGTCTGCATAGTGTTTTGCATAATAAAATCTTTTTATATAAAATAGAATACTTTTATAAAGTTATCTATTTTATTAGACAATAATTAGAATATATTATATTTTATTATGCATAGTGTTTGCATAGTACCTGCATAGTGTTTGAATAGTAAATTTTTTTTATAAATTTATTTGTTTTATTAGATTATAAATAGAATATATTATATTTTATTTAAAAGATTTTTCTTTAAATATGGACTGTCATATTAAAGTAAATCAATCTGGATCATTCATGAGTTAGTTACTATGCAGTCCATTTTTCTATAAATAGAAGCTCATTCCTTCATTATTAATTTTCTTACGAATTCACTGAAACTCTAGAGAGATAAACTATAGAGAGAAAGAAGAAAGTATTTTGCTACTTCACTACTTATATATCCAGTACTCTTCTTTCTAAGGTAGGGAATATTATTTGTTGTACTCGTAAGAGGTGTTATTCTTGTGTTCGTGAAGAGAACTTATGTTATTCCATTATTATTTTGTTGGAATAACCTGTATACGCGGACTACCCTATACTTGGTGACATTCTTCTATTATTCCGTCTTTACTATTCTGTTAGAATATCCTGTCTGTTTGTTTTACGCCGGACATGATTCCGTCTTTATAATTTTGTTGGATTATCCTGTCTGTGCGTTCTACGCCGGACCTGGTTCCGTCTTTGTTATTATTCTGTTGGAATATCCTGTCTGTGCGTTTTACGCCGGACCCGATTTCGTCCTTATTAGTATTCTGTTGGAATAACCTATCTATGCGAAGTACCGCATGCATGGTGATTTCTGTTGTTATTCCATTCTTTATTATTCAGTTGGAACATCCTGTCGGTGCGAATTTCACCTGACCTGGTTCCGTTATTTAGTATTCTGTTGGAATAACCTGTCTATGCGAAGTATCGTATGCATGGTGATTTCTTTTGTTATTCCATTCTTTATTATACTCAGTTGGTTAAAGTTTTGACTTCTATACTCCATGAAATTAGTGGAATATCCTTGATAATTGCGCTTCATCCAGTATCTTTTCATGGAATTATTCTTCTGAGCATTCTTGAATTTTACTCTACAAAGCAGTATCATGTTGACAGTTTGGACGTTATTGGTTCTTGGACAAATTAATTCTTGAACTTTTTTTATTGAATTCTTATATCATTGTCATCATTCTCATATTTATATTTTTTTTGAAAGTCATCTGTGGCCTGTAGTGCATAGATGGACTTGGTATGATTATGACCAGGGATTATTCGGTGTAATCATGAGTGTAATGTTACAAATGATATGGTAAAAGTCCTCATTGGTCCGTAGTGCATTGATGGACAGTTGTTGGCATGATCATGACCATTAATGAATACACAAATATTCTTGGCCCGTAGTGCATGGATAATTGTGGTCGTGATACTAAAGAATATCCTTGGCCGTAGTGCAGGGGTGATTCGATGATGTGGATTATTAATTAAGCCGAGTCTCAGCGATAAAAGTCATGAAAAACCTTTTAAATCATAGAAGATAGTAGATTTTATTCTCTACTTGACTCTTCTAATGGATTGCTTGTTTTCGGTACAGTTAAACTTGATGTTTGTTATATTGTATTAGTTTAACACTGTTTAAGGCTAATGATAATTTATTCTGCATTATCTTAGTCATAATATTTCTTATTGGGCTAGTTGAGCTCACCCTTTCTTTCACTGTTCTCTTCAGGAAATGAGAACGTAGCTGGGACGAGTCGGGGAACGGAGTGATGTTCCGGATGATAGTATTAGCTAGTAGTCCTCACTATTCTGTTAAATAGTGTGACAATAAATATAATGAGGACTCATTCTGAGAGTGGATATTGTCTAGAAGACAGTATTTGTATTTAAACTCACAGCTCTCTTGTTGTATGATTAAGATTGTATTTATGTTCTGTACCATGTATTTGGCGATTCAGAATATGTGATGTATACCTATTTTGGGGGCGTCACAAGGTGTATTTCACTTACTATTTATATGAGGAGTAACATGTGGAATTATCAAATTTACTTATAGAATTATCAAATTTACTTGTGAAAATATCAATTCTCTTTATTGATTTGTCCCCACCCCTTCATTTTTACTTAGTCTTCTTTGAAATTCTGATTTTTTAAGGCAATTGATATCGTCAGAGATAAATAATGCTATCAAAATAAATATATACGTGGCAATATTTTTAAAATTATTCTAGCAACATTTAACACTCTAAGAAACATTTATTCTTGTTATAAAATTATACATAGTATGTTGATGTCTAGATACATTCATACCTCTCTTTATTATAATGTCCTTTGAGCTTTAAAACTTCCAATAACCTTTAAGCTTTGAAACTTTAATTGACCTTTAAGTTTTGAAACTTCCAAAATATTTATCTACATGTGCCTATAAATAGGAGCATTGTCAAGAGAATGAGATATACAAATATAACTACAATTATAAGATTACATAAAATAAAAGTGTTCTCTTTTTCCTATTGTTCTTATTATTTTGTATACTTTTATAGTACGTTATCAGTACGAATTGCTCATCACTTTTATTTTGAAGCAAATAATTAAATTTGGTTTTTTACTAAGAATTAGTAGAAGGTATATTCTTCACTTTTCATGTCATCTTCTCGAAGTAGTAATAATTACAGTGAATGTACCGAATATATATTCTTATATTTTGCTTTATTTATCGAATGATATTCATAAATGATTCACCTTGAGTTGGTAGTATACATGTTATTGAAATATAGATTAGTTTTCTTATGATTACCTATATATCATTCTAGGAAATTTTTAACTAAATTGGGTTTACTTTCTTATGTGGCTCTGAAATCTTCTTTTGTCTACTATTAACCTACATTAGATGAAATTTTAAACTTTGCTAAAGAATTTTTTGCATATATAGTTATTGATTAATTATTACCATTAATATATATTACTATTTTTTAATTATTTTTTACTCATCAACAACTAATTTTTTTGGTACATCAGTCTTTACTTGCATGTTTAATGTAGACACTCAAAATTTTGTTTTCCTGTTACTAATTATACAGGAGGACAAAAACATCTTTTTCACACTCCAGATATAACCCTGGAGGACCACAACATCAGTTCCAACCCCGAAGATAACCACGGGAGATTCAGTTTCTAACCCCGGAGATAACCCCGGGAGATCAGTTTCTAACCCTGGAGATAACCACGGGAAAATTCGTTCCAACCCCAGAGATAACTCTGAAAGATCAAGCCAACCTCAGGGATAACCCTGAGGATAGTCATAGTAAACAACATACCAATTTCAGAGATAACCCTGGGAAAAGACTGCTACAACTGTGCCAAAGCCAGAAACAACCCCGGGAGGGGCAAAATGATCATTTTTCCAACTCAAACTCAACTCAAATCAAATCAACTCATTTCAACTCAAATTTCTTAAAAAGAAGTCCCAAAAGAACCATGTCCTAACTTCCGATCGCAAACTATGCAAAATAGCTCCACGGACTGCCTGACGGAGACCCAGAAATGTCATTTCGATCATGGACCCATCTTCTTGGAGTCGAAAAAGGGCAAATCCTATGTCATTGTGTAGCTCTTGAAAAGAGCTTTCCAGAATGGTATGCACGCTTCCATCGGATATCGAGATTGAAAGTTATGAAGGTTCGAGCGGGTAACACGTTACACAAGTGCACGTTCTTCGAGATGGCAGGACCCACATGGCCCGGCATAACCAGGGCAGCCGCAGGTAGATCTGCGGCTGCCGTGGGTAGACCCGCGACCATCAGTTCTATAAATAGAGGCTTTGGGTTGGCCACTTTAAGAAGAGAAAAAGCGAGGAAACCCTGTCCATTTCAGTTCATAAACACATCTAGAGTGCTCTAAACTTAGTGATTTTTCTTTCTAAACACTTGTAAGCTCGTGTTTTGCTACATACTAAAATTTAACCGGTGGAAATCGAGTTTTAAGGCGTCAAAAGCTATCTGAAATCTTCTTGGCAGCCCACTGTAAGATATTTCAAAATTTTAAGCTTTTTCTCACTTCTTTATATATATATATATATATATATATATATATATATATATATATATATATATATATAAAGAAGTACTCACGTGAGTAAAATTTCAAAATTTTACTCACGTTGAGAGTCGCGTCATGTGGGTTTGCCCGGATCGTCGATCCGTGGCTTTTTATTACTTTTATATATATACTTATATATATATATATTATTATTATCGAACTATGCTTCGATTGAGTCCGAATATAATATTTGGAGCGTTTACTGCTTGTATATATATAAATACTTATATATATTTCCGTTCATCAAACTCTGTTTGATTGAGCCATAATATACATCCGGTGCGTTTACCGCTTATATATATATATATATTTATATTTCAGTCAGGCCTGGAAAATCACTTTGGGGCTATTTACCATTTTATATATATATACATATATAAATATATTTGCATTTCTGTCTGGCCTGGAGTTCACTTCGTGACCTTTTACTTCTTATATATATATATATATATATATATATACATGTCAAGTCCTGCCTGGGGTATACTTCGTGGCAGTTGATAGGTTATATATATATATATATTTACAACTTATATATATATATATATATATATATATATATATATATATATATATATATACGGAGATGATCAAGAGCACTCTCCTTAAATAACACTCCGCCTTAAATAACACTCTTTTATCAAAACGACGTAGTTTTGGAGGGACGCGGTGGCATTTTTGTAAATACGCGGTGGCATTGTATTTACAAAAATGACACCGCGTCCCTCCAAAACTACGTCTTTTTGATAAAAGAGTGTTATTTAAGACGGAGTGCTATTTAAGGAGAGCGCTCTTGATCCTTTCCGTATATATATAACTGTTTTATCAGCATGCGGGCTAGATTTGCCTAAATCTGGCTATTTCTCACTTTAACCGGTTCATGGTAACTAAACAGGAACCGTTAAAGCTGAAATAGTTTAGATTTATTCAAATCTAGTTCTTTATATAGCTTTTATTTGCCCGCGGGTTAGATTTGCCTAAATCTGGCTATTTCTCACTTTAATCGGTTCATGGTGACTAAACTAGAACCGTTGAAGCTGGAATGCTTAGATTTATTCAAATCTAATCCATTTTCGAGCTTTCGTACATATTGCTTTATCATGTGAGCCTAGGAATCATGTGATCACAGATTCAGTCTCTTAATCTAGATTTGGTTCCCGTGATGGACATTTTCAGCTGTAGCCAGCTTGTAAATTATTCACGGTGTCTGAATTTTTTTAGACGGCTCTAATGCCCACAAGGAGTTTGGCACTGCTATGTATCTTATTTTCTCAAAGATGCTTCGCATCTCGAAAATAAAAGAAATTAAGCTGAACCCATAATAAAATGGAAGTATTAAAGGCCTCAATTACTATTGAGCATAAGTGTTTAAAAAAACCCGTTTTACAAAACATCACTGCTGTATCTCGTTAAAATTGAACTTTTATACTGTTGCCTAATTTTTTTAATAGCACTTTTCCACGCAAGTATACGCGTTCAATTGTAATATTCAGCAAGCAAGGATATCGTTCCCACGAGGAAATAGACTAATATTTATCAATTACTAACTCTAATGCAATTAATCCTATTTTAAACTACGAAAATTTTGTTTATGATTTGACATTTAAACTTAACAAAACTAATTATTAAAATCAAAATTTCACAAGAATAACTGCAGATTTAACATGTTAAGATTACAACTTCCCTTGGTATTTCATTTAAACTAACTTACTTCCCATTTAAAATAAATCAATTAATATGAATTGTTATCCAAGAATGCTTTATAAATATTCATGCACTTCTTCCAAAGACACATGAACAAATCCTCCTAAATCCAATCTTTAAGATGCAGAATTATAAGGAACACCCCAATTAATCAACTCACTATATTCCTATGTGAATCAAGTTAATTAGGGTTTACGCACAAATTCTTTCAATGGATACAAAAGACACATAGGTATATTCCTATCCGACATGCTAATCATATTAACCCTATTCAGATTATATGAACAGATGTTATCATATCCAGATCTCAATCTATACTCCATCTTCCAATTTTATATAGATTATCACAGTAATTGTTGGCCAAACAATTATTCAATAAGCATAAGATATAATAAACAATTCAATAAAAACTAACTTTCATTTAATGGGAAGCTTGCAATTTAAACTACATACCAAGTTCCGTTGCAATCTTAATTAAAATTTAGTTCATGCTAATAATAAAGAAAAACATAATCCAGATAAATAATCCAAACATCCCAGATAGTTACAAAAGATAAAACTAGAGAAGAGAAGAAGAAACTCTGAATTTGCTCCAATACTCTCTCTTAGATCTTCAGCCTTTGCAATTCTCCTTCGTGTTTTTCTTCCTTGTTCTCTCTGCAAATCTCTTCAAGAATTGATTGATTCCTTGCAAAATTCGTTCTCCTTGCTTTTCTAGAGTCCTCTCCTACTTGTATTGGTCTCAACCCTCATTCAGACTCCTATTTGGCTTCAAAAACCCACTTGACAGCTGTAAAATGCACCTTTTTACGCTCTAGAGCGCCTAGGCGCTCATCATAGTGCAATTCCAAGCGCCTAGGCGCTTGGCCAGGACCTCATATTTACAGAAATGCCACTCAGCTTTAATTTTCATGATTTTTGACCTTTTTCTTCTCCGAAATGACTAATTTGTCCCTCCAGCTCCAACCTACAACAAATAAACACAAAACACATAAAAAGATCCTAAAAAATAATTAAATATAACAATAATTAAGTTTAATAATATCAGATTCATAGGTATAAAACCTACTCATCAAATACCCCCAAACTTAACCAATTGCTTGTCCCCAAGCAACACAACACAATGCAATAGCTAAATATGCAATGCAAATGCAACTATCTAAATGCCTACATTCCAGCAATCAAACAGAACAAAATCTATTCATCAAGCCTCAGAGAAATCACAATAAACATGATAGTACATCATATCAAAACAGATTTGTAATTTCATCGTCAATCATCAAATCTTAACCTGTTATTATTGATATAGTGTGTGTGTGCTTAACATCCATGCTAACTGACATGATGCTAAATACAACACATAATAAATCTCTTTAAAAGAATCATACAGTGTAAACTTACAAAATTCACGAACCAGCAAAAACCAACTAAAGTCAAACATCCACCAAGTTCAAGAGTCTAATCTGGGATACTTATGCTTTATTATGCTTTACGGAGGCTTTTTTTGCTCTTTTCCCGTTTTATTATTTATATATATATATATATATATATTTTTTTTTTTAACCATGACTGTGCAATATCTCATTCCATTAGGCTAACAGTGCTACCCCTTAGCGCGCTTTCGACCAATGACTCCCAGACCATATAAGACCTTAGGGCGCTAGGTTTTAAGATCCCCCTTCGGGCGTACTTGCTCAAGTAACAAAGGCCCCAAAACAAAACTAGCCACGGTATTATTATTATTTTTTTTTTTTAAGCTTATATATCCCAAATTTTTCCCCCAAACTTAAGTTTTTATCTAAATTCAGTCATCTTTGCCTATTCATGTCTTTCATTCATTCAGACTAACATTATCCTCTAGAAGTCCATTATGTGTCAATTTAAACTCAATCAGTCAACATGGTTGTTTTTATTGTGCTATCCTTATTACATCAGTTTCAAACAGGTACAGATTCAAATCATGACAAGAAATCACATCAAAGTCTTAACAGACAATACTATACTTGTCTACTCAATTCCAATCTCATCACTGACCAAGACAAACTTAAACTATTTAACAGCTGGAAACATGCAAATGCTTGAATTTTTTTTTTTTTTTTGTATAGAAAATTAAAAATGAAAACTACATGAATGCAAAACTATATGAATGCAAACTACATGAAAAACTATTAACTGAATACTATATGAATGCACTATATGAATACTACATGTATGAACTAGAGCTGGAAAATTACACCCCCAAACTTAATCGATGCAATGTCCTCATTGTACTGAGGACTTCCCTGAAAGATAGAAGCTTTATTCCTCGTCAGAATCTTCTTCCTCTTCTTCTTCTTCTTCATCTGGGGGGTAGGCAGACAATGGTGGAAATTGGTAAGGAGCGGCACCTGGATTCATGCGGAAAACATTTCAAGGAATGCTGCGCTAAAATTCTGATACACCTCCGTTTGCCGCTGAGCTAAACTATCCTGATTTCTTTCCATTCGGTCAAAACCTTCCTGAACTCGAGTAGCCACCATGTCGATCCTTCGAGTTTGATTTCTCAAATCCCTACGGATATCTTCATAAAAATTTGGTGGTTGCGCAGAACTTCCAGCTGCAGGAGGATTCTCGTGAAATTGGTGACTGGGCTCGGCTGCAGGCTCGGGCGGAGCAATAATGAATCCTAACCCTCTCGGGTGTGGTATTCCCCCACCCCATACCTTGTACTTCTTAATAAGCGAGTGGTCAATTGCAGCTAAAGGAGGCTGTATAGCTTCCTCGGCATCCCATTTGACCCCAGCTTGTTGGCATAGTCCTGTGATCAAAGATGGGTGTGGTAATCCACCTGAGGTCCCTCCTCTAATTGCTTTGTCAATGGAATCATGAATAACTTGGCCCACATCTATAATTTTTCCTGATGCAATGCAAAAAAGCAGTGCTGCCCTTTGATTTACAACATCACTCATATGCTTACATGGCATCATCTTGGCACAAATAAATGCATGCCATGCTTTCCCATAATTGCTTAGTTTGGATGCGGGGAACAACACAGCTTCTTGTTGATCTGTTAATTTCCATGTCGTTCCCGGTACACACAAGGCTTGAATAATCTCACTGTAGTCTAGGTCGTGTTGTAGATATTGCATGTATCCATTGTTGGGTATCGTGTTCAAACCATAATAAGCATTTATTGACCCAAAACTAACCTCCACTGATTTTCCTCGAACCCAAATTACGTTACCCACATGATCTATTGCATTTGCGTAGAATTCCTTAACAATCTTAACAACAGATGCATCCGGTTGGGCTGTAAAGTTCACCCATCTTCTACTCCCAATCATCTGTAATAATTCCCCATCTTCTATATCGGGCAATAATCCACGCTCGGGAATTAGTGCTTTATTAGAAAGAACATTGTAATATCTGTCGGACGCTTTAGCACTTGTAAATCTCTTTTTGTCATACTTTTGCGAAGTGCCCGAAGTCTCTCCTCTTTGTCTCTTACTAGCCATAGTCTTATGTAATAAATTCTTGCTAACCCAAATGATACTCAATGACTTAGGAGAGCCAAAATCCTCTTTGTGACAAACTATCAAACACTTGGTGTGCACAGATTTGGAATACTATTGGTATGCACTCCCCCAAACTTAATTTTTACCAATTTTTTCCAATTACTAAGCCCACAATACTTCCAAGGCAATACAAGTAACAATTAAGAGTACCCACATCCACTTGATCCAACACAATGATATAAACTAGCTTCAAAGTACTAACCTAACTATTATCCAAGTGAATCCAAATAATTTGCAAGAAAATCTTGTGTACTTACTTGGGTATAGCCAAATATGATGTTCAAGTCAAAGTTGGATGAGCAATTTGAGCTTTGAACCCTTACTTCAAGTAGATGTGGCTTGAATGCAAGTGGAATCCCGAATTGGTGAAGAAGGATGACAATATGGAACTTAGTTGCTTTGGTTTGGGTAGGGATATAGTGTTTGATTAGGATTTGGGAGAGAAAGATTGGTTGTTTAGGCTAGATTAGATGATGGTTTAGATTTGTGGTGGTTTAGAGATGGAGTAGGAGAGTAAGAGAGTCTTTGATTTGGAATGGGAGAGGAGTTGCCCGAATTGGGGCTTTAAATTTTTTTTTTTTTTACATTGGAGCGCCTAGGCGCTTGTTGTGTGTACTGTTGGAGCGCCTAGGCGGTGGCTTGCAGAATCCCTTGGACGTGTGGAGCGCCTAGGCGCTTGGGTTGCACTAGTTTGGAGCACCTAGGCGCTTGGTCTGGACAACACTTACTGACTTTGAGCGCCTAGGCGCTTGAAATGGCTTGAGGAGGAGCGCCTAGGCGCTTGGGGTGGAAAAGAGCTACTGACTTTGAGCGCCTAGGCGCTTGAAATGGCTTGAAGAGGAGCGCCTAGGCGCTTGGTCCTTTTCCAACATTCTCTGCTCTGACGTCCTTTGGGAAAATGGCCATAATTTCTTCGTCTGAACTCCGATTTAGATGATTCAAGATGTTATGGAAAGAGGAAGAGTAGATCTACAACTTTCATTCTTGAAATTTCACGAAATAAAATCCTGAGCTATAGTCAAATTGGCTCTGAAGTGACTTCTTTGTACATGTCAAACCGGAAACGCGAATCTAGTCACTCCAAACGTCGATCCATGTAACTTCTGTCCCAAACCTCGTCAAATATCCCCAATCTTAAACTTGTACGTGTTTTCCTTTCCTGCAATCAATTGAATCTCTGTTAGAGAACAAGGTATGCATCAAATCCTAAACTAGCAAAGTTTAACCACTAAATAAACTAATGGTAAAGTAAATTAATAAGAGTAAAAATATCGAATAACAATAAAACTTCCTGGGTTGCCTCCCAGTTAGCGCTTGGTTTATAGTCTTCAGCCTGACTTTCTCCTTTGTTCTAATCGGCAAGGTTGACCGATGTCTTTTCACGATCAAAACAACCCCCATAGTAGTGCTTCAATCTTTGACCGTTGACTTTAAAATTACGTTTTGAATACGGGTCTTCCACTTCTACAGCTCCATGAGGATAGACTTTTGAAATTATAAATGGCCCAGACCATCGAGATTTTAACTTTCCAGGAAACAGTTTAAGCCTTGAATTGTATAATAACACTGTTTGACCTGCTTCCAGAATTTTCTCATCATGCCACCTCTTAATCTTTTCTTTATATAACTTCGCATTCTCATACGATTGGAGTCTGAACTCATCCATTTGATTCAATTGTAAGAGGCGCTTCTCTCCCGCAGCAGATATATCAAGGTTTAACTTCCGAATTGCCCAATAAGCACTGTGTTCGAGTTCAAGTGGAAGATGGCATGCCTTCCCATAAACTAACCTATACGGAGACATCCCTATCGGAGTTTTGTAAGCTGTACGGTATGCCCATAGAGCATCGTCCAACTTGCTAGACCAATCTTTCCGACTAGGATTCACTATCTTCTCGAGGATTCGTTTCACTTCTCGGTTAGATACCTCGGCTTGACCACTTGTTTGTGGATGGTAAGCAGTAGCTATCTTATGAGTGACTCCATATTTAGCAAGGATAGCTGAAAACTGCTTATTACAGAAATGTGTTCCTTCATCACTAATGATTGCGCGAGGAGTGCCGAATCTAGAGAAAATGTTCTTCCGAATGAACTTAATCACAACCTTCGCGTCATTGGTAGGTGATGCTATAGCTTCTACCCACTTCGAAACGTAGTCCACCGCTAGAAGTATATAGGAGTTACAGAAAGACGGTGGAAATGGTCCCATGAAGTCAATTCCCCAAACATCAAACAATTCGACTTCCAGGATCATATTAAGTGGCATCTCGTGTCGCTTTGATATATTACCAACTCTTTGGCATCTGTCACATTTTAATGAAAACACACGGGCATCTTTGAAGAGTGTTGGCCAGAAAAATCCAGATTGAAGCACTTTAGCTGCCGTTCTTTCTCCCCCAAAATGTCCACCATAGTCAGATGCATGACATTGGGATAGAATACTCTCCATTTCAACTTCCGGGACGCACCTTCTAATTACTTGATCGCCACATTGTTTAAATAAGAATGGCTCATCCCATAAATACTGTTTCACATCATGGAGAAATTTCTTCTTCTGCTGGCTTGTCAAATCAGGCGGAAACACCTTACTGACAATGAAATTTACATAATCTGTATACCATGGTGTATCCATCCTTACTGCAAATAGCTGTTCATCCGGAAAAAATTCGTTGATCACTGTTGTGTCATTTTTCTTTAGTTCTGAATTCTCTAACCATGATAAATGATCAGCAACCTGATTTTCTGTTCCTTTTCGGTCCCGGATCTCCAAGTCAAATTCTTGTAGCAATAGTACCCATCTAATTAATCTCGGATTTGCGTCTTTCTTTGCTATTAAGTACTTAATTGCCGAATGATCTGTAAACACAATCACCTTTGTCCCAATCAAATATGAGCGAAATTTATCAAATGCATAAACAACTGCTAATAGCTCCTTCTCGGTAGTGGTATAATTCAGTTGAGCATCCGTCAATGTCTTACTAGCATAGTATATAGCATTAAAAATCTTATCCTTTCGTTGGCCAAGAACTGTACCAATCGCATAGTCGCTAGCATCACACATTAATTCGAACGGTATAGTCCAATCTGGTGCTATGATTACAGGTGCGGTAACTAATTTCTTCTTTAACACATCAAAAGCTTCCAGGCATGCTTGATCAAAGTTGAATGAGACATCCTTCTCCAAAAGATTGCAAAGTGGTTTTGTGATTTTGGAGAAGTCTTTTATAAATCGTCTATAGAAACCAGCGTGTCCCAAGAAACTTCGAATACCCTTTACAGAAATTGGTGGTGGTAGGTTCTCAATGGTTTCAATTTTTGCTCTATCAACCTCAATTCCTTTTGATGATACTCGGTGACCCAAGATTATCCCCTCTTGTACCATAAAATGACATTTCTCCCAGTTTAAAACCAAATTTGTTTCCATACACCGTTTTAGCACGAGTGTGAGATTTTCCAAGCAATAATCAAACGAATCCCCAAAAACTGAAAAATCATCCATAAATACCTCAAGATTTTGTTCAACCATATCTGAAAAAATAGCCATCATACACCGTTGAAATGTCGCTGGCGCATTACATAACCCAAAAGACATTCTGCGAAAAGCAAAGGTGCCATATGGGCATGTGAATGTTGTTTTCTCCTGATCCTCGGGTGCAATGGCAATCTGGTTATAGCCCGAGTATCCATCCAAGAGGCAATAATACTCGTGCCCTGCAAGCCTGTCCAACATCTGATCTATGAATGGTAGAGGAAAATGGTCCTTACGAGTGGCCTTATTCAACTTTCTGTAATCCATACACACCCGCCAACCAGTAACTGTTCGTGTTGGGATCAATTCATTCTGCTCGTTCGCAACTACTGTCATTCCCCCTTTCATTGGCACGCATTGAACCGGACTTACCCATGAGCTATCTGAGATAGGGTAGATAATTCCAGCATCCAACCATTTAATGATTTTCTTTTTAACAACTTCCTTCATGATGGGATTGAGTCTTCGTTGTTGTTCAATAGTTGGTTTCGATTCGTCCTCCAACAAAATCTTATGCATACAAATTGATGGGCTTATCCCCTTGATATCTGTAATAGTCCATCCAAGAGCAGTCTTGTATTGTCGAAGTACCCTTAGTAGCTTTTCTTCTTGAACCTTGTCAAGTGATGCAGAAATAATGACTGGCAAGGAAGAAGAAGAACCAAGGTAGGTGTACCGGAGGTGGTTAGGCAATGGCTTAAGTTCCAAGGTAGGCGGTTCTTCTACGGATGGTGTCACCTTTTCATCTAGCTTTCCCCGATAATCCAGAGGTTCAAATTTTTGTAGACATCGTATGAACTTCGGAGTTGAATCTAGCATTTGGACCCATTCTATCACCATTGAATCATCAAATAATTTTTCACTAACCAATGCGGTTTCAAGAGGGTTTTCAATCACAGATTCACCAAATACCTCTTCAGTTGCTTCTTCAATTAGATCAACTCTTAAGCACTCTTCCTCTTCCTTCGGAAATTTCATAGCCTTGAAAACATTAAAAGTTACTTCTTCATCTTGAACTCTCATTGTTAACTCTCCTTTTTGTACATCAATTAATGTTCTTCCAGTGGCTAAAAACGGTCTTCCAAGGATAATGGGTATGTCTTTATCCTCTTCGTAATCCAACACAATGAAGTCATCTGGAAATATGAATTTGTCCACCTTCACTAATATGTCTTCCACAATGCCCCTAGGGTATGTCACTGATCTATCTGCGAGCTGTAGAGAGATATTTGTTGGCTTTGGCGCTGGTAATCCCAACTGAGTGTAGATCGAAAGTGGCATCAAGTTAATACTTGCCCCCAAATCACACAAACATCTGTTAAAGAACTGGGGCCTAATCGTGCACGGTATTGTAAAGCTACCCGGATCCTTCAACTTCGGTGGTAACTTTCTTTGCAGAATTGCGCTACATTCTTCTGTCAATGCTACTGTTTCGAACTCCCCTAGCTTCCTCTTTCTTGCTAAAATATCTTTCATAAATTTTGCATAACTAGGCATTTGTTCTAAAGCATCTGCGATTGGAATGTTGATTTGCAGCTTTTTGAACACTTCTAAAAATTTTGAAAATTGTTGATTTAATTTCTGCTTTTGAAATCTTTGAGGAAACGGCACAGGTGGTACAACTGTTGTTTGCTTATCTTCTTGTTGTTTTGTTGTCTTGTCAACAACTTTTTCCCCAGATTTACTTTCTGAATTTCCACTCTCTTGTTCACCATCCTCAGCAGAAATTACTTTCTTGTGTCCGTCCAAATCTGTAGTCAACTCCTTCCCGCTTCTGAGTGTAACTGCCTTACAGTGCTCATTTCCATCATTCCTTGGATTTTTCTCCGTATCACTAGGTAAAGAACCTGGAATTCTAGTATTCAAAGCATTAGCCATTTGCCCCATTTGATTCTCAAGATTCTTTATTGCAGCTGATTGGTTTTTCGTTGTGGTTTCCAACTGAGTTGCAAATCTTGCCAGCAATTCTTCCATTTGTGAAAACTTATCAGGTTGTTGAGTTTGTTGCTGTGACTGAAATCCAGGTGGATATGTTTGCCTTGGAGCTTGAGCATGTGACTGATTATTACTCCAAGAAAAATTCGGGTGGTTTCTCACTCCTGAATTGTAGTTGTTTGAATAACTGCCCTGCTGCCTATTATAGTTGGAAACAAAATGGACTGATTCAGGATTTATTGCACATTGATCACTTGAGTGGTTACCCGCACATATTTCACATATCGTTTCCATTTTCTGAACTGGTTGTACCCCAAGTGCATCTATCTTCTTTGTAAGAGCAGAAATCTGAGCTGTCATTTGAGCTGACAATGCTGTCATCGCATCCACTTCATACACTCCGACTGTCCTTGGCGGAGTTGTTCTTGCTGTTGGCCATTGATAATTATTAGCTGCCATGGTTTCAAGCAACTGATACCCCTCATCACAATTCTTGGCCATAATAGCTCCTCCTGCTACAGCATCTATACTCGATCTCACTGTGCTGAATAAACCGTTATAAAAAGTTTGCACCTGAAGCCATTTAGGAATCCCATGGTGTGGACATTTTCGCAATGAATCTTTGAATCTCTCCCAAGCTTCATATAGTGATTCTGAATCGTGCTGAACGAAAGAGAAGATATCGTTCCGCAACTTTGCTGTTTTTGCAGGCGGGAAAAACTTTGCAAGAAATTTCTGGGCTAGATCATTCCATGTAGTGATCGAGCCTGGTGGTAGTGAATGGAGCCAACTCTTAGCCTTATCTCTGAGAGTAAATGGAAATAGCCTTAGCCTTATTGCATCCTCTGACACATTATTGTACTTGAAAGTATCGCAGATTTCTATAAAGCTGACTATGTGATCGTTCGGATCATCGTTTGGTAACCCTCCAAACTGACATGAATTTTGAATCATCTGTATTGTCCCCGGTTTTATCTCAAAACTTGTAGCAGTAATAGCGGGCCTCGTAATACTCGACTGAATTTCAATAACCCGCGGTGTAGCATAATCCCGCAGCGCTTTTTGCTCTTCTTCAGCCATAGTATCTTCCTTATCAAATGCTTCTTTGGTTTCCTTAACCCACTTACGCAACCGCTGAAATCTTTTCTCGATGTCGTCCTCGGGAGGCAATAAATCTGGCTTCTTCGATCGCGTTTGCATAAACTAGTCAAAAGCACCTGAATAGAACAGAATAGAAAAAAGTTTAAATTAAGATTAACGTATAAAAATCAATAATGACAAAATATTAAACTAATTTCCCCGGCAACGGCGCCAAAAACTTGTTGCCTAATTTTTTTAATAGCACTTTTCCACGCAAGTATACGCGTTCAATTGTAATATTCAGCAAGCAAGGATATCGTTCCCACGAGGAAATAGACTAATATTTATCAATTACTAACTCTAATGCAATTAATCCTATTTTAAACTACGAAAATTTTGTTTATGATTTGAAATTTAAACTTAACAAAACTAATTATTAAAATCAAAATTTCACAAGAATAACTGCAGATTTAACATGTTAAGATTACAACTTCCCTTGGTATTTCATTTAAACTAACTTACTTCCCATTTAAAATAAATCAATTAATATGAATTGTTATCCAAGAATGCTTTATAAATATTCATGCACTTCTTCCAAAGACACAAGAACAAATCCTCCTAAATCCAATCTTTAAGATGCAGAATTATAAGGAATACCCCAATTAATCAACTCACTATATTCCTATGTGAATCAAGTTAATTAGGGTTTACGCACAAATTCTTTCAATGGATACAAAAGACACATAGGTATATTCCTATCCGACATGCTAATCATATTAACCCTATTCAGATTATATGAACAGATGTTATCATATCCAGATCTCAATCTATACTCCATCTTCCAATTTTATATAGATTATCACAGTAATTGTTGGCCAAACAATTATTCAATAAGCATAAGATATAATAAACAATTCAATAAAAACTAACTTTCATTCAATGGGAAGCTTGCAATTTAAACTACATACCAAGTTCCGTTGCAATCTTAATTAAAATTTAGTTCATGCTAATAATAAAGAAAAACATAATCCAGATAAATAATCCAAACATCTCAGATAGTTACAAAAGATAAAACTAGAGAAGAGAAGAAGAAACTCTGAATTTGCTCCAATACTCTCTCTTAGATCTTCAGCCTTTGCAATTCTCCTTCGTGTTTTTCTTCCTTGTTCTCTCTGCAAATCTCTTCAAGAATTGATTGATTCCTTGCAAAATTCGTTCTCCTTGCTTTTCTAGAGTCCTCTCCTACTTGTATTGGTCTCAACCCTCATTCAGACTCCTATTTGGCTTCAAAAACCCACTTGACAGCTGCAAAACGCACCTTTTTACGCTCTAGAGCGCCTAGGCGCTCATCATAGTGCAATTCCAAGCGCCTAGGCGCTTGGCCAGGACATCATATTTACAGAAATGCCACTCAGCTTTAATTTTCATGATTTTTGACCTTTTTCTTCTCCGAAATGACCAATTTGTCCCTCCAGCTCCAACCTACAACAAATAAACACAAAACACATAAAAAGATCCTAAAAAACAATTAAATATAACAATAATTAAGTTTAATAATATCAGATTCATAGGTATAAAACCTACTCATCATATACAAAAGTCAAACCCTTTGTATATATGTGCGAACGAGGCATATCACTACTTCCAAACAACTGTACATATACCTAATTCATACACACAAGCACACACATTAACAGATAAAAGTTTATTGAAAAGTGGCGATAACCGTGTTATCATGGAAGTCGGGGGGTGCCTAACACCTTCCCTTAGCTTAATCAAGCCCCCGAACCCTAACAAATTTTAGTTTTGCAGACCAGTTAAACAATGTCACATCACTAGGTCTTTGTGTAAACCTTTTCTCGGTTAAGTTGGTGCAACAATTTAAAAATACCAACCGGCGACTCTAACAGTTAAATCGTTGACATTTACATGTCAGACCTTTTTAAACTTGTTTTTTCAAACAAAACTCATCTAAAATGAGAACACCAAAAGACAAGCACATAAAGGGACAAATAAAAATCCCGACGTCGACAGGTGGCGACTCCACTGAGGACTCCAATAACAAGGGTTAAGCCGCTATTCAAGCTTTTCAGAACTTTTATCTGCTTATGTGTTAATAACTACATTTACATTGAATGGATGTATACTAATGATTTATCTATTGCACTTAGTGCTTCGCACCATATCTGCCTGTGATATTAGTGCTTCACATATGTCATCATTTCCATATGGTGAGACGCGATGTATGGGAATGTATGTTATGTGATTCCTCCACCAGTAGGCTAACCCGTCGGTGTTTGATTACTGGACTCGTCGGAAGACTAATTTCACTAGGTTCAGGAAAGGCACCACCCAGATTCTCTCTAGTTGAAAGATCGGATTAACTTCCTATCGAGTAAATTACGATGATCTGGGGAACTTAATGCCGAAAAGCCGCGAGAGTAGCTTAAGATAGGTCTGCCTCTGATTAACCAAACGCGAAGGGAAGTCTCTTCATACCTCCCCATTTCAATTACCTATAATTTTAATTACTTGTAATTTCATTTCCATGTCAATCTCAATGTAATCAAAAATATAAAGGAGTATGTGAACATGTATTCCTTTTTCATATCAAGACATGTCATGCTATCCTATCATCAAAACGACTAACATTTGTTTTGTAGGAGAACCTTAAAAAACTCCAAAAAATGGACACATTACATAGCATGTAACATTTCCCCGTTTTCCCAGACTAAACTACGTAGTCTTTTTGTAGGGAAACAATTGGTCCCGTTTGTAAGACCCCAAGTTTTATGAATAAAGATTAATTTTTCTCGAAATATATTTTTGAATATTATGGTGTGGATTTGATATAATATTATAGTTGTGGGTAATATTTACAAATTTTGCAAAGAAAACAAGTGGTTTTAAAATATTCGATTGGTCGGGAAATATTCATTTTAACAAGAAATATTCGTACGACGACACAATCATTAGTGGACCCCACAATGGAAGTATTGTCGTAGTTAGAAAATGACAAAAATATCTTTTTATAAAAATAACGGCGAAAGTTTTACCGTTAAACTGTTGAACTACCCAGTAGTAAAAGTACAGTAATACGCGTGGTTGCATAGTAGCACACGGTATTGATTATTAATACTTACGTGAGAAGTCACTTAGTTATACCCAATTATTGCTACAGTAATTACTGCATAACATCTCTCATATTATTGATTCAATTATTGTCACAGTATCATCTGCATAATTTTTATATTATTAAATCAATAATTGAGATGACAAAGTTATTCATATTATTATTTGCAATATTGATGATGTCTAAAAAGTTCTGTTGAGAAAAGGGGTTTGGTCACCTAATTGTGCGCAAATAGGGAGAAATCCTTATCGAAAAACCCATATTTCCTAGGAATGATCTAGTTATAAATATTGTGAGTTATAATATTAATGATGATTAAGTTCGTGTTGATTAAAGATGAAATTAATATTTCCATTGTGTTAGGATTATTTGTGTTAGTGGAAATATACATTTATTTCGATAATAGTTGATTTTTGGAAGTTATATTGACCAATCGGGTAATTAATCGGATAAATGGGCAATTAGTTGTGTTAGGAATAAACATGTGAATGATATTCCTATTTAATATATGATTTGATTATGATATATATATATATATATATATATATATATATATATATGAATGAATATACAAGTATGCTTGCATTAAGAAAAGCTGTAAAGTCCTCTGATAGATAATAAAAATATATGTACAAGGACTTAGAATGAATTGATCAAATATGTTAGGTTGATCCTACTTAAGCAAAACAGTTTTATAAAGTCCTTAAAAAGAAATGATGTACAAGGACTATAAATATAGAAAGATCAAGCTTGTTAGGTTGATCTTATGATGTAATAGATAGGCTTGTCTGATCGTCGAGCACTGCACCAGAAGTCGTAGTCTGCCAGGTGAGTTAAGGTTAACTCAAGAGCTATCGAGGCAGAATAGGAGTATGCAAGATAGTAGATCTCGAAGTTCGTAGACTGCCAGTGGAAACGAAAAAGGATCGTAGTGTGTCGATTAGAGCTTCCTTAGGATCGTAGTGTGTTGAGGAAGTCATGTTCAGAATCATAGAGACAGCCTGCCTACGAGTTGACCGGTCATCTGCCGGAGCCAAGTCAGAAATGTAGACTACACTCGGAGTCGTAGAGTCTACTGATGCCAAAGCTATGTCAAGGATAGTAGACTACACTCTGAGTTCGTAGAATCCAATGATTACATGCAGAGATCGGAGTCAAGAAAGATCAGATGAAGACAACAAACCCAATGCAGAAATCTTAGAGTGTCAAAATCTGATCTAAGGATCGTAGTGTCTGCACAGCCGAAGCATAAATTGTAGAGTGCAGAACTACGACCTCAAAAGAAGTGCTCACAATACATATGCAGAATCGTAGAGCAAGTACGATTCTCAACTAATGAGCACTCCCAGAATATCCAAAGGAACGAAGCCTCTGGTTCAAGCTGCAAGTTACATCCAAGGAAATCAGAGAGCACTCAATGAATGACATGCAGGCTAACAGAAGATCTAAGCACCAACCCAATCAACATCAAGATTGAGTTTTAAGGCCATTCATGATGAAGTCTTCCACAAGGAGATCCAAAGAAGACTTCAGAAGCTGACTAAGGAAAGTCAGCTAATGCAGTAGCTATCAAGTGAACAGAAGACAACGATATTAGAAGCTACCAAGATCGTAGTGTTTGCCAAACAAAGAAGGAACTGATGGAAGGTGAACCGAGATACTGGTCAGCTTCTGAAGAGCAAGGCTAAAGTGATTAAGTGCATGGTCAGTTCATTGATGATAAGTGAACAGTAGATCAAAAGGAGAAAGCAAGCTGAACGCGCCATAAATATAAAGTGTCTTGATATTTAGAAGGGGACCAGAGCAAGGAATTAGGCTATCAGTCTCTGAGGACAGTCGAAGGAAATAGAAGTATTGAAGCACTGCACAATACAAGGAAGAGGTGTTCTACATTGACGATCCAATCAACACTCTTCAAGATCGTAGTGTTAACTCTACTAGTCAATGAGCAACACTCAACAAGACACTAAGATCAGGTCCTTGAAGACGTGCATCAGAATCGTATAGTTCGAATAGCTGAAGACTGAAGCACTGATAAAGGTTCAATCTGAAGGGTAATATTCAGACAAGTGATTATTGAGAGCATCGATGCAATAGGACAACCTTTGATCGAGAAATCAAAAAGAGGAAATAAATTCTTTAACATGCCCAAGACAGTAAAGTGACAACTCTGACGGGTAGGTGAAACAGTAGACTGCAATGTTAGATAAAGTATGACATGTCACATCAGCAGTCTACCTCTGTCAACTCGAGATATGTGAAGATATTTGAATAGCCTTCAACGGTTACTGTGAGACCCTAGATTTTATGAATAAAAATTTACTTTTCTTGAAGTAATTTTTTGGAATATTATGGTGTGGATTTGATATAATGTTATAGTTGTGGGTAATATTTATAAATTTTGCAAAGTATACAAGTTGTCATATTATATTCGATTGGTCGGGGAATATTTTATCAGGGAATATTCGTGCAACGGCACAATCATTGGTGGACCCCACAACGGAATTATTGTTTGATTGAGAAAACGACAAAAATATTTTATGAAAATAACGGCGAAAGTTTTACCGTTAATACTGTTGAACTATTCGGTAGTAAAAATACAGTAATACATGTGGTTGCATAGTAGCACACGGTATTGATTATTGCTGCTTACGTGATAAGTCACTCAGTTGTTGGTATTATTAATGTAATAATACAGAAAATCTTTTTATATAAAATAAAATACTTTTATAAAGTTATTCTATAAATAGAATATATTATATTCTATTATGCATAGTGTTGTATAGTGTTTGCATAGTATTTTGCATAGTAAAATCTTTTTATATAAAACAGAATACTTTTATAAAGTTATTCTATAAATAGAATATATTATATTCTATTATGCATAGTGTTGCATAGTATTTGCATAGTATTTTGTATAGTTATTTTTTATATAAAACAGAATACTTTTATAAAGTTATTTGTTTTATTAGACAATAATTAGAATATATTATATTTTATTATGCATAGTGTTTGAATAGTGCCTGCATAGTGTTTGCATAGTAAAATCTTTTATAAAGATTTTAGTTTTATTATATTATAAATAGAATAAATAATATTTTATTTAAAAGATTTTGCTTTAGATATGGACCGTTAGATTAAAGTAAATCAATATGGACCGTTCATGAATTAGTTACTATGCAGTCCATTTTTCTATAAATAGAAGCTCATTCCTTCATTATTTTCTTACGAATTCACTGAAACTCTAGAGAGATAAACTATATAGAGAAAGAAGAAAGTATTCTGCCACTTCACTACTTATATATCCAGTACTCTTCTTCTTAAGGTAGGGAATATTATTTGTAGTATTTAAAAGGGGTATTCTTTCTTTCTTATTTATGAAGAGAACTTATGTTATTTCATTCTTTATTATTCTGTTGGAATAACCTGTATACGTGGGATACCCTATACTTGGTGAAATTCTTCTGTTATTCCATTCTTTATTATTCTGTTGGAATATCATGTCTGTGCATTTTACGTCGAACTTGGTTTCGTCTTTATTAGTATTCTGTTGGAATAACCTGTCTGTGCGAAGTACCACATGCATGGTGATTTCTATTGTTATTCCATTCTTTATTATTTTGTTGGAACATCCTGTCGGTGTGATTTTCGCCTGACCTGGTTCCGTTAATTATTATTTTGTTGGAATAACCTGTCTATGCGAAGTACCGCATGCATGGTGATTTCTTTTGTTATTCCATTCTTTATTATATTCAGTTGGCTAAAGTTTTGACTTCTATACACCATGAAATTAGTGGAATATCCTTGATATTTGCGCTTCATCCAGTATCTTTTCATGGAAATATTCTTCTGATCATTCTTGAATGTTACTCTACAAAGCATTATCATGTTGACAATTTGGACGTTATTAGTTCCTGAATAAATTAATTCTTGAACTTGTTTTATTGAATTCTTATATCATTGTCATCATCCTCATGTTTATATTTTTTGAAAGTCATCTGTGGCCTGTAGTGCATAGATGGACTTGGTATGATTATGACCAGGGATTATTCGGTGTAATCATAACCGTAATGTTACAAATGATGTGGAAAAAGTCCTCATTGGCCCGTAGTGCATTGATGGACAGTTTTTGGTATGATTATGGCTATGGATTCTCTTTGGCCGTAGTGCAAAGATGAATTATTTTATGGCATGATCAGGACCGTTAATGAAAACATGATTATCTTTAGCCGTAGTGCATGGATAATTCGTGGTCGTGATACTAAAGAATATCCTTGGCCTGTAGTGCAGGGATGATTTGATGATGTGGATTATTTATTAAGCTGAGTCTCAGCGATAAAAGTGATGAAAAAACTTTTAAATCATAAAATATAGTAGATTTTATTCTCTAATTGACTCTTCTAATGGATTTCTTGTTCCGCTGCAGTTAAACTTGATAGTTATTATATTTTATCAGTTTAACACTGTTGAAGGCTAACGATAAATTATTCTGCATTATCTTAGCCATAATATTTCTTACTGGGCTAGTTGAGCTCACCCTTTCTTTCACTGTTCTCTTCAGGAACTGAGAATGTAGCTGGGACTAGTCGGGGAACAAGTGATGGTCCTAGATGGTGCATTAGTAGTCCTCACTATTCTGTGAAATAGTGTAATAATAATTGTAATGAGGACTCCTTTTGAGTTTGTATACTCTCTAGTAGACAATATTTGTATTCAAACTCGCAGTTTATGTTTTGTCGTATTGTACACGACAATTGTATTATTAAGTTATATTTGAATTCTGTACCATGTATCTGGCGACTCAAGATGGGTGATGTATACCTAATTTTGGGGGCGTCACAGTTACTTTCCAACGGAAGGATTGAGAAGGAGTATAAATGAGAAAGAGCTTCAAAGATTGAGGGTTGCTGGAGGTGCCGAGTTTGGAGAGAAGGTGGGCTGATCTAAACCATGCGAGATAGTGAGTCCGAAGGCTCACTCTATGATCCACCAAGATCACTCAGAAGTCAGAAAAAGAAAGAATTAGAAGTGTGAGTTCTACTATGTAGAAGTGAGAGTTCTACTACATGAAAAGTGTTTTGAACTGCTGAGAGAAAGAAGAGCATCATGTCATCTTGATGTCCATCATAGGAAGACTCTAAGTACAATAGAGAAGAGCCTACAGTCAACTTAGCAAGTCCATCATGAGAAGGCATCAAGAAGCAAGAAAGGAGATCACAAAAGCCATCTTGGTGTCAAGCATGAGAAAGCTTCTAAGTATCTAACAGAAGAGCTTACAGTCATCTTAGAAGCCTATCATGTTCAGCCATCAAGTACTAATGAGAAGGATCTTTAAGGCAGTTCATAAAGGGGTCATCCGAAGTGGTTGAGTAACCGAAGAAGCTGAGCATTATGCAACACTCAGCTGCACTTCAAGGATGATCAAGCCAAACTACTAAGTATAGAAGATGTTCAGAGCATGAAGACATCTTAGCAGCTCAGCACCGACTCCAACAACAATAAATAAACAACTCAACAGCCAGGGCCTGAGGGGTCCATGTCTGGATGGACTAAACAAAGTTTGAAGTTTGCTAGGCTTGAAGAGTTCTTAGGGAACTAGAGGAGTTACAAGGCTGCTGGCCTTGAAGAGTTGTTAGTGAACTGAAGTCCCAAGGTTGCTGGCCTTGAAGGAATCGTAGAGATTCAGGGTGCTGCCCTTCCTTAGTGGAAATCCTTCTAGTTGAAAGCAGAAGAGTGGATTAGGAGCTTGAGTCTCTGAACCACTCAAAACCCTTGTGTCTTTTACATTATATCATTTACATTATGTACTATAACTGCTATGTATGTTTTAACTGCTTACAACTAAATTAACTCTACGAACAATGTATGTATGATTATGAATATATCAATGAAGTGAATCTTTTAATTATTCCGCTGTGCTTGAAAAGATTCTTATGTTTTTCATATGCTAATTTAATAGCAATATAAAATAAACCTGAAAAGTATTTGAAATAAAAAGGATCTATTCAACCCCCCCTTCTAGATCTATTGTGCCTACTAGGAACTAACAGTTGGTATCAGAGCAGGTTCTCAAGCTATATTCAAAAGCTAATAGCTTTGAGTCTGATCCTAGGCACTAACATTGTTCTAAACTTAGTTTAGTAGTAAGTAACTTGTTATATGCAGATGAGCTCACATGTTGGAAATATTGTGTATAGGTTAAATGTGTATATACACCTGAAGCTGCTCAGATTGGTCCATGGTCTCGATTGTTACAACAACAAGACCAATCCTTGCCTATAGTCAATCTTGTAGTCTGAAGACTAGACGAGAGAGCTCAAGAGACATCAATGACAAAGAGTCAAGCATCCACTAGTCTAAAAAATGAAAAGACCATACATGCAAAGAAATGCTCATCCAGAGAAGAAAGAAGTTCTCCTCAGATATATGTCTTGTCAACCATCGGTTGGATGCAAACTTCATGAAATGAAAGATGTCAAAAGAACTAAAGATGCTAAGATTCTTGGCCTACATATTCAAGACCACGACTGATTGATTAAAGGTCAACAAGAGAAATAAGCTGTCAGGAGTAAAAGTAAAGCTATGCACATCAATACCTAAACTCAGTATATCTAAGATAAAATACTGTTTAGTAACTGACAGTAAAAAGGTACGGTTCCTCACTATTATAAATGTATACATCATAATTGTATCTTCTTATGAACTATAACAATATTCTGTCAAGGAGTCATAATCTACCTAAAATAGTGAAGAGAGAAAGTTACCTGAGGATGGAAACTCAAATGACTATAAACCTTCTCTCCATCCAAGTTTTAGGTTGAAGATGACATCTTGAAGAAAATCTGAAATGGGTCATAAGAGCATCACAGGCCTAGTAATCTTTATGTGTAGTAATCTTTGCTGGTGGGTTAGTATGTATGTACAAGCCTATATTCTAATTGTTTGACAACACACAGAGCATGATCAGTTCTGCAAGAAGATCTTGCTGATTTATAGAAACTGATCACCTCAATGAATCAACTAGATACTCCTAAATCGTAAAGTTGATTCTCACTCTGTGAACACTTAAACATTGTGAACATAACCCAATAAATGATGAATCCATAATGAGTGTGTTATTTAATGTCAAATCCTACACACACTCACCGTGCATCTCAAAATGTATTATCTTAAGATAGTTGCATGCATTAATATGTCTGTTGGTGATAAATATGATGATTATCCAAATAAGAGGAACAGGGGTTTAGAAAACTAACCTAGCAGGACCCATTTAATTATGGGTAACAAAATAGAAATATATTTAAACCTGCAAGTACTTGGTCAGTCTGACCACACTAAGGAATGATGAAGTAGAAGACTTCAGTCAAGAAGACTCAACCAGCAGAAGGCCAAGGACTGTTCAGAATTGATTCTAACAAAATTCCTATATGACCAAGCCTGTCCTTGAAGACCCTCTGAACTCATCAGAATGGAGCTCATGGCTGCTAATCTGTATATGGAAGCAAGCCATTCAGCCAAAGAAGGAAAGGGTCTTATGTGCTCAAAAGCTAGTCAAGAATGCTATATGAGAAGAATCCTCAAGGAAACTCACAACAAAAGATTATCTAGCATCATTCAAGAGGAACTTACTGCGAGAGCAGAACTTCACAAACACAACTGTCAAAGAAAACTACGTTCGTAGTGCTGTCAAATAATCGTAGAGTAATCAGTCCTGAAAATACTCATCTCTACGATACAAGGAGATCTAAGTGATGATGGAGAATCCAGTCAGAAGGAGATATGCAAGGCTGCCTTCAAATGAACCTGAAGAAGAGGGAAACACATCTATCTGGGAAGACATCGTCAACAATGGGGGAGCAGTGATTTTTTAAGGAACAACAACACTGAGATATACTATGAAAAGTTATACCAGCTATAGAGTCCCAAAACTTTATGGCTGATGAACCAAATAAAGATCCATAGTCAGTAGGAACGTCTCAAAACGTACTACTGATAACCTTTCAGCCACCCAACCCATAATCATGAAATGCCTACGATCAAACATAAGATCATAGAGTAAGAGCAGGATGACACCACAATTTCAGAAAAGCAATTTTCTAAAGCTGGTAAAAGATCTCCCCACCAGAAAAGGTCGAATGAGATGTTAGTACAAATCACTTCTATAGCATTGCATCTGGAGAGCGCCTCAAGGACAAACCTGACCCTTAGCTCACTCTAAGAGGTTGACCCTTCCTGAGCTACCTTGACCCAGAAGAAATGTTTGATCTAGTTCATCTCAAGGACCAAGTCAGTCAACGATCGTAGAGTCTAGTTTGAAGAGAACTAAACGATCGCAGTGCAACCTCAATGATCGTAGTGCAACCTCAATGATCGTAGTGCTACCTCAACGATCATAGTACAACCTCAGCGATCGTAGAATATAACTCGACGATCATAGTCCTACTAAAGGGTACTCCAGTTCACAAGGAGCTTGGAAAATGAGACATTTGCTAAACCATTCAAGTTGAGGAGATAAGTTTGAATACATCAGTGATTGAGCTATGCTGTATCAAAGTAAGGATCAAAGACAAAGCCATCCACTGTAACATCACTTAGAAGTTGATCGGTGAGTCAACAAAGGAAATTGTAGAGTTTATAGCTGCCTCATCATGCTACTCTACGAATCAAAAGGTCAACGGTCAAAGCCACGTCAATAAAATGTCTACTCTTCTAAAAGGAAATATCTAATTGAAAAGTTATGGGGAGTTACAGCTCATTACTGGGCAACGTGCAACCAACAGACAGTTGACAAATCACTGATTTTGTAGAGTTAGAAGGAACTGCCTTAAAGACAATTTCAAATCTGCAGACAGTTACCAAAAGCTATCGAACCTTTCTCCCTCCCATTTTCAAACCCTAGAATCCTCTCAAGAGCCAAAATCAGTTAACCCTCCAGAGCCTTACCAAATCACATTCAGCCATTTCGTATAAACATCTCTAAATTAGATAACCATATTCTTCGAAATACTCAAATGGAAAACTGGCAAGTAATCACTGGCATTCAACTCAGAACCAAATCGTTTGAAAAATCTGAAAAGAAGTTCAGGGACATTCTCGAGCTTGTGAAGAAAACTGGATTCTCAGAATGCCTTGAGGAAAATACTCGAGTCTACATCGACCTAGTTAAAGATTTCTACTCAAAAGCCTCCATCATCTCCGAAACCCTTACTACCAAGGTTAAAGGTCAGTCTCTGAAGTTAAAATCTTCTGACCTCAATAAATTCCTAGGTTTTCCTAACCAAGGACTGAAGAACCTTGATAATGTCAATACTGAACAAGCGAAGGATGTTATGGGGTACCAAAGAAACCCTAATCTTAAAGACATGAAAAAGAAGGAGTTTACTGAAGAGTATGAGTTTTTTGCTAAAATAGTTAGAAAATGCATACTGTTCAAGAACACTACACATGATACAGTGATTGACCAACAGTTGAAGGTAATGTCAGCAATAGTTCTAAAGAAACAAATTGACTTTGGAGCTATCTTGTTCGACCAAATCTCCAAGTGGGTAGAGAAGGCTGAGAATAAGAAATCCACTAAAAAATCTCTGACTAAGGTGTTTCATGGTAGATTGCTATGTATTGTGCTAAAGAAGAAGCTAGGAGGGAAAATGAAGGATGATGAGGGGGAAACTTTGAATGTGCACAAAGTGATGTCTCCATAATTATTTGTGAACCGGAAGAAGAACCCTAAGGAGAACAAAAGGCTGACAGCTGGGAGCAGTAGCAGAGCCTCTGCAAAGAAGAGGAAAACAGAAGAGGTAGAAAGCTTTGAGTCTGATAACTCTGTACCAGCAGAAATCACATAAGTCAAGAAGAAATCCAGAAGTGTGAAGAGAGCTGGTAGTGTGAAGAAAGCTCAAACCTCATCAAGTAAAGTCTCCTCCTTGGACAAGGACAAAGAAGAAAAAGTCCTAACTGCTAAAACAACATAGAGGAGAAGCAGCAGGTTGCTTTAAGGGTCAGTCAACAAGAAAGCCATGGTAAAAACTGATCCAGCCTCAGCTTCCCAAAATAGTACATCTGCTGAAGAAAGGGACATAAAGTCAGCAGAAGAAAAAGAAACAGATGTCAAGGCCTAGTCCCCACAGACAACATCCAACAATAAAGGTGAAGCTGATGTGATGGAAGAAATTACAGCATCTGCTGATAAAGGAGAATGCTTAAGCTCCATGGCTAACAGTCACTCTGATGATGAAGAAGAAATTTAAGATGACCATATTGCATCCCCAAATGCAACTGCCCCAACAAGCCCATATAATGGGCTAGACAATGTTGTTCTAAGAGAAGAATAGAATGCCTCCTCAAATCCAGAAAGCCCCCATGATGAATTAAAGGTTGATGAGATGACAAAAGAAGAGTCTGTCCCTGCCAGTGCTGAACCTCAAAGAAGTCTGTCTAAACAGAGAAGTCAAAGTCTGAAGAAGAAGAAGAGTCTGACTCTCCCAAACCGGAACCTCCAAGAAGAAGGAAAAACTACAGACTGCAAGCCAAGTTTGCCTCCAAAAGGAGCAGTGGTCAATCAAATGCCATCATTGAATTGAGTGATGATGAGTCTGTATCCCCGAGAGAAAGTGTTGAAGATGAAACCAACAATGAAGAAGTTGAATATGAAGAAATCCTTGCTGAAGAAGGTTCTGGAAATGGAATGCAGTAAGAAGGATTCACTGCTAGAAATGTTCAAGATGGCTCAGGCTTCGAAGGAGAAGAGATGAAAGATGATTATAACTCTAAAAATGAGGAATCAGAGGAGGTAGAATTTTATCCTGTCTTCTTGCCATCTAGATTCAAAAGGAGAATAGTGGTAGAGGTCCCAAATGAACCGTCAGAAGATCCACCTGAAAGATAGGTAAACTATGAAGATGAGCAGCTCAAGGTAGTAAGAATGATTACTTTTGACTTAGCAAAGAATTGGAACAATATGGAGCTAGACTGTTCAACCATTCTCTACAACCCTGATGACTTGCTGATGAGATGGTTCTTCCAGTGGATGCCATGGCTAAAGGCTCACACTGAAAGAGATGGAAACTATCTTAACTGGTGCTTCTCTTACTTCCCAAGCATGGAACTGGTGGCTCAGAACTTCCCAAGAGTAAAGAAGTTTGCCACCAAACTGATCAAAAACCAGCCCCACTTCAAAGTCTATCGCCATACTGAAAATCTCTATATTCCCTACGATCGTAGAGTGGATTCTGAAGGACGAAGAGTCATGGCCAAGGATCTGATCGTAGAAACTGTTCACTCTACTGCTGATGATATTCAAGCCTAAAATCAGAAGCCTCCTTATGCTCAAGCACTACTATCAGACATTCCCTCATCCTCAACCAGTGATTGGAACTCAACTGTTATTCAGATTCTCCAGACTTTCAAAAATCTATCTAAGGATGAAAATCGTAGAGTCCAAACTGATGCTCAACCAGCTGCTGCCCAATAAAAGGATCAAATCACTTTGGAGCAGGAACTATAGAAGAGTTCTGATGATCTAAGCGAGAAAATTTCTCTGCTCACTGAAGAATCACAGAAGCTGACAGTAGCAGGAGATAATTCCTTCTAGCACAAGCTTTAAGCTACTATGGCTGATGTATCTCTCAAACTCCAAGAGAGAGATAACATCTATCAGAAGGCCATACAAGATCAGAAGGCAGATGCTCTAGGAATTTAGAAGACCAATGAAGAGCAGATCCAAGCCTTGTCTGACAAGATTGACGACCTGAAGCAGTCTTTCTCAGTGCAACTTGATCTAGGCCAGCAGGAACTTAAGTTTGAAGTTGCCAACTCCACCTACCTAAAGGAGCAGTTTATGTCCAACATGGAGCAGCTCTCTCAAATGATTGATGACAAAAAGGGGGAGAAAAAGAGGCATAGAAAGAGGAAGAACAAGAAGAGCAAGAGGCACTCAAAGAAGAGCAGAGGGATAGAAGGAAAGACATCAAAGAAGACATCAGCTGCAGAAATAGTATCATCATCTGAGGGGGAGCCAAAAGATGATGATCCCATGATCGCAGAGTCTGAGGGGGAGCATGATCAGAAAGATGCTGAAGGGGAACCAAACAAAGATAGAAGGTCATCATCCCAGGGGGAGCAAGAGCAAAAAGAACAAATAGATGAGTAGCTGATCAACAAGCATCCTAGAAACATACATGGAGCCAAGCATGTACATCTCTAACCTGTTAGGTATGTTCTGGATCCAGGATGTAGAATGTATGAATATATAAATTGCCATATCAAAATAAATAACATTCATGATTATCTGTTTTAGAAATACATCTGCTCACTGTATATAAGATTCATTCATAACATGCATATGCACTTAATATTTTTGTCATAATCAAATAGGGGAGATTGTCAGGAATAAACATGTGAATGATATTCCTATTTAATATATGATTTGATTATGATATATATGAATGAATATGCAAGTATGCTTGCACTAAGAAAAGCTGTAAAGTCCTCTGATAGATAATAAAAATATATGTACAAGGACTTAGAATGAATTGATCAAATATGTTAGGTTGATCCTACATAAGCAAAACAACTTTGTAAAGTCCTTAAAAAGAAATGATGTACAAGGACTATAAATATAGAAAGATCAAGCTTGTTAGGTTGATCTTATTATGTAATAGATATGCTTGTCTGATCGTCGAGCACTGCACCAGAAGTCGTAGTCTACCAGGTGAGTCAAGGTTAAGTCGAGAGCTATCGAGGAAGAATAGGAGTATACAAGATAGTAGATCTCTGAATTCGTAGACTGCCAGGGGGAAACGAAGAAGGACCATAGTGTGTCGAGTAAAGCTTTCTCAGGATCATAGTGTGCTGAGGAAATCATGTTCAGAATCGTAGAGACAGCCTGCCTACGAGCCGACCGGTCATCTGTCGAAGCCAAGTCAGAAATGTAGACTACACTCGGAGTCGTAGAGTCTATTGATGCCAAAGCTATGTCAAGGATAATAGAGTACACTTTGAGTTCGTAGAGTCCAATGATTACATGCAGAGATCGCAGTCAAGCAAGATCATATGAAAACAACAAGCCCAATGTAGAAATCGTAGAGTGTCAAGATCTGATCTCAGGATCGTAGTGTCTACACAGCCGAAGCAAAAATCATAGAGTGCTGAACTACGACCTCAATTAGGCTATCAGTCTATGAGAACAGTCAAAGCAAATAGAAGTATTGAAAAACTACACAATACAGGGAAGAGGTATTCTACATTGAAGATCCAATCAACACTCTTCAAGATCATAGTGTTAACTCTACCAGTCTATGAGTAACACTCAACAAGAAACTACGATCAGGTCCTTGAAGACGTGCATCAGAATCGTAGAGTTCAAATAGCTGAAGACTGAAGCATTGGCAAAGGTTCAATCTGAAGGGTAATATTCGGACAAGTGCTTATTGAGAGCATCGATGCAATAGGACAACCTATGATCGAGAAATCAAAAAGAGGAAATAAAGTCTTTAACATGCCCAAGACAGTAAAGTGACAACTCTGACGGGTAGGTGAAACAGTAGACTGCAATGTCAGATAAAGTATGACATGTCACATCAGCAGTCTACCTCTGTCAACTCGAGATCTGTGAAGATATTTGAATACCCTTCAACGGCTACCTTCCAACGGTAGGATTGGGAAGGAGTATAAATGAGAAAGAGCTTCAAAGATCGAGGGTTGCTGTAGGTGCCGAGTTTGGAGAGAAGGTGGACTGATCTATACCATGTGAGATAGTGTGTCCGAAGGCTCACTCTACGATCCACCAAGAACACTCAGAAGTCAGAAAAAGAAAGAAGTAGAAGTGTGAGTTCTACTATGTAGAAGTGAGAGTTCTACTATATGAAGAGTGTTCTGAACTGCTGAGAGAAAGAAGAGCATCATGTCATCTTGATGTCCATCATGGGAAGACTCTAAGTACAATAGAGAAAAGCCTACAGTCAACTTAGCAAGTTCATCATGAGAAGGCATCAAGATGCAAGAAAGGAGATCACAAAAGCCATCTTGGTGTCAAGCATAAAAAAGCTTCTAAGTATCTAACAGAAGAGCTTACAGTAATCTTAGAAGCCTATCAAGTACCAAAGAGAAGGATCTTCAAGGCAGTTCATATAGGGGTCATTCGAAGTGGTTGAGTAACTGAAGAAGTTGAGCATAATGCAACACTCAGTTGCACTTCAATGATGATCAAGCCAAGCTGCTAAGTATAGAAGATGTTCAGAGCATGAAGACATCTGAGCAGCTCAGCACCGACTCCAACAACAACAAACAAATAACTTAACAGCCAGGGCCTGAGGGGGCCTTATCCGGAGGGACTAAACGAAGTTCCAAGCCTGCTAGGCTTGAAGAGTTCTTAGGGAACTAGAGGAGTTCCAAGGCTGCTGTCCTTGAAGAGTTCTAAGTGAACTGAAGTCCCAAGGCTGTTGACCTTGAAGGAATCGTAGAGATTCAGGGCGCTGCCCTTCCTTAGTGGAAATCCTGCTAGTTGAAAGCAGAAGAGTGGATTAGGAGCTTGACTCTCTGAACCACTTAAAACCCCTTGTATCTTTTACATTATGTCATTTACATTATGTACTATAACTGCTATGTATGTTTTAACTGCTTACAACTAAACTAACTCTACGAACAATGTATGTATGATTATGAATATATCAATGAAGGGGATCTTTTACTTATTCCGCTGTGCTTGAAAAGATTCTTATGTTTGTCATATGCTAATTTAATAGCAATACAAAATAAACCTGAAAAGTATTTGAAATAAAAAGGATCTATTCAACCCCCCCTTCTAGATCTATTGTGCCTACTGGGAACTAACAAATTGCTATTAGTTCACATGCATATAACTATTTCTTCAAATGAATGTAACTATTGGTTCACATGCATTACTATTAGGGGAGGTGGTGCAAGATTGATAATACTTGCAGGACTAAATTAAAAATAGAGGAAAGAATGAAGGTACTATACTGTAATAATTTGATCCCCAAAACATGTAAATATCAAAACTATGTTTTCTTATTAATAGAAGCTCATTCTTCTTTCATTCTCACCAATTCACTAAGAATCACAAGAGCAATTATAGAGAGAGAAGTTATAGAGAGGAAGACGAAGAGTATTCTGCTACTTCACTATTTCAGTATTCAGTCTTCTTCTAAGGTAAGGGATATTGTTTTTATTCAGTATTCATAAGGAATAATATATTTTTCCATACTCTGTAGTATGTGAGTAATATTATTTCGTCTCGTATTCCTGATTATACCATCATTTTGTTAAAGTATTGCTTCTATACTTCCTGAAATTAGTAGAATATCCTTGAAATTTGCGCTTCGTCTAGTATCGTTTCACAAGGATATTTTTTGAACATTTTGTTAAATTTTAAGTTTTTCATGCCGAAGTACTGTGAGTACTATTCATTTAGACAATACTATTCATAAAGTATAATTCATGGGGTACTATTCACAAAGTACTATTCATAAAGTATTATTCATGAAGTACTATTCACAAAGTACTATTCGCGGGGTACTATTTCTGAAGTACTATTCACGGGGTACTATTCACCCGGAGTACTATTCATGACAAAAAAATGATTTCTTTGCTGTCCAAATCATTTTTGATACAATATTATTCTTGAATTTTACTCCACAAAGCAGTATCATATTGACAATTTGGACATTATTGAATTCTGGATAAATTAAATTATAAATCTTTAAAAATTTATCCTTTGTTTTCTTTTAATTGAAATCTTATATCATTGTCATCATCCTCATGCTTATATTGTGATGAAAGTCATCTTTAGCTTACGTGCATAGATGGACTATTAATTGGTATGATTATGACCAGGGATCATTCGGTATAATCATGACCCGTAATGTTACAAATGATGTGGCAAAAGTCCTCATTGGCTCATAGTGCATTGATGGACTGTTGTTGGTATGATTATGACCATGGATTATTCGGTATGATCATGACCATTGGTGAAAACAAGAATATCCTTAGCCTGTAGTGCATGGATAATTCGTGGTTGTGATACTATTTATTGAGCTGAGTCTCAGCGATAAAATTGATGATAAAATCATAAATAATAGAAGATAGTAAATATCATGCTCTACTTGACTCTTCTAATAGATTGCTTGTTCCGCTGTAGTTAAACTTGATGTTTATTCTATTTTATCAGTTTAACACTGTTGAAGGCTAACAATAATTTATTATGCATTATCTTAGTCATAATATTTTTTAATGGGCTAGTTGAGCTCACCCTTTTGTTTTCATTGTTCTCTTCAGGAAATGAGAATGTAGCCGAGACTAGTCGGGGAATGGAGTGACGGTCCGAGATGGTGGCTATAGTAGTCCTCACTATTTTATGAAATACTGTGAAAATAATTGTAACGAGGACTCCTTTTTGAGTTTGAATACTGCCTTTTAGACAATATTCATGTAAAAACTCTCAGCTATATTTTGTCGTATTGTATAAAAGAAGTTTGTATTTGATTTTTGTACCATGTACTTAGCGACTCAAGATGGGTGATGTATACCTATTTTGGGGGCGTCACACCATTGCCCTTTCAAAATCCAAAAGGGCACTAAGCCCACTTCCAACATGGATACAAGTGCCAAGCTTGAACCTACTCCTATTTCCCGAGAGGAGTTCGAGGGACTAAGAAATCAGATCGCAGAATTGGCTGTCTTTCTAAAAGAACAAAGTAAAAATACTCAGGGTTTACCAATACCCATCCACTCAAAACCCTCTGCTCATGGAGGAATCCAAGGTCCGGACAACGATGTTCCAACACCTAAGTCTCAGGCTGAGAAGTCCAACAAAACCCCTGAAATCACCCATCTTAAAGAAGATCAAGACACCGATGATATTCAAAAGAAGGTTCTACAAATGGAAGAAACCATCCGGTTAATCAAAGGGACTGGAAACTATGGAAGTGTCATATATTCAAATCTATGCAAATTCCCAGGGGCTCGATATCTTGATAAATTCAAAGTCCTATAGTTTAAAAAGTACAGTGGGGTAGGCGATCCCTATACGCACCTAAATGTATACATTGAAGAGCTAGGGTCTTATGCTAAAGATGAAAGCCTCAGAATGAAGCTTTTCCAAATGAGTCTCACTAGAGAGGCTGAAGCCTGGTATGCCTGACTTGATAATGCCAAAATTCATAACTAGGAAGAATTGGCTCACGCCTTTCTAAATCAGTACAGTTTTCAGTCACAAATGGCACCGGGTCGATACCAAGTGACCAAAGTCAAAAAAGCAAAATACTGAGTCTTTCCGATAATATGCCCAAAGGTGGAGACATCTAGCAACGCAAGTCATTCCATAAATGACAGAAACTGAGATGGTAATGACGTTTATTGATATTCAAGAGGTTCCTTACTATGAGAGGATCCTAGCAGGCATAGGAAAGCCATTCTCAGAAATGATCAAACATGACGAAATGGCAGAGATGGGCCTGAAGGCAGGCAAGATTAAAGACCTCACTGCATTGGAAGCAGTCGCCAAGCATATACAGACTGATAAGTATGCGAGCGATCCCAAGAGGGTACCCAATAAAGGCAATGAAGATGTATCCCTCGTTTTATAGGGGTAAGGTAGGAGACCAACCTACAGTCCCCCCATTTGGAAAAAAGCAAGAAAATATGCCATTTCAACAACAGGCTGCATTCAACCAATGCCATGATAAAAAAAGAAAATTTGAAAGAACGGAAAATCGGGTGTTCACTCCATTAGGCGATTCCCTTGAAAATGTATTGGCGATATTAATGGATCACAAGAAAATTACCGAACTGGCTCTATCTCTAGAACCATGGAGCAAAAGATACAATCCAAGCTAGAGATGTGCTTACCACTCAGGGTCTCCAGGACACGATACACAGGATTGTTGGTCTTTAAAGAATAAAATTCAAAATCTGATTGAAAGTGGCAGTATTGTGGTCCAACAACCCGACTAACAAAATGTCACCACCAACTTTCTGTTGCAGCATGATACGGATGATCGGGTCAGGAAGCGCTGAAATGTATCCAAATCATAAGTACATGCGAAGGATGGATGAATACCCCCAAAGGCACAGAATAAATATCCTAGATTTAGAAAACTCGGAGGAGGGTATGACAGTAATGCAAAAATTAGAGACGATCCAGAATCAAGTAAATCTGCTAGCTAAGCTGATAGTGCGCCAACATCAGGATACGAGGCAGTTTTTCACTCAACTATTAGAAAGCCAAGAGAAAAAAGAGTTTAACCATAATGCAAGCCCATATCTCTCCAAGATGAGCCAGCTAAATGAAGAAGATCAAAGCAGGCTGAAAGGACAGAAAAGGGGGATGATAAAATTGCTTGAAGATCTCGCCAATAGAAAAATTTCTCAGGGGAATAAGAATTCTCAAAGAAGAAAGATCAAACAATCTCCACAAGATGGCGAAAATTCACCCCTCTGAGCAAATCAAATGAAGAAATGCTACACTTTCTGATAAGCGAAGGAAGGATTACTGAGTTGCTGCTTCCTATAAATCCTAAGATAAAGAGTTATGACCATTCTATCTCACCTGGACATGCGACTAAGGAATGTTGGTCTTTGCGACATAAAATCCAGTATCTCATTGAAAATGGAGAGCTGAAGATAGAATCCCCCATGACCAGAAAAAGCAAAAAGGAAATAAAAAGCTTAAGATGCCCACTCGAGATAGGCAGTTCAAAGGAGGTGAAGGCTATGAGCACCAATCCTGGCAGAACACAAGGTGGAATGACCGTAATGCAGGAAATGACAGAGGAGACAAGGGAATCCCCAAAGGAGATTCCTTCCCCAACATTAAACATCCTGTGGTCCAAAGATAGCAACCACGTTCCTGGTTTTATCATCCTGGATGATGAGGAGGAAATACTAATCCTTTCAATGGAAGAAAAAGCCAAAAAGGAAAGTTCCTTGCAAGAAATGCAACAAAAGTTCGAGGGAGATTTCATAGTCGAATCCTCTCAAGCTCAGGAAAAAGGCGAAAGAACAAATAAAGAAAAAGGTGGTGAGGTTGTTGGGTAAACCAACCCGTTGAAGAATCAAGAGTTCATACCTTTTTACGATTGGTCTAGTTCAAGCGTCTCTGAGAAATGTACTGAATCAGGAGGCGATCAAGTTTGGCCATGAGTGAAGATATTCAGAACTAAGAGGTAACCTCTATTGCGAGCCTTGAAGGTAACATAACCACTGACAACTGGACTATCAGGCCTCAGTTATCCAAGAAGATGTAGATCCAAAGGATAAAGTTGTGAGTTCCACGAGATGTTGGGACAATATCACTTTCTTCGCAGTATGACTTTTATTTTCCATGCATGTAAACATCAAAAAATCAAAAAAATCAAACTAGTTAGGTCTAAGCCAAGAGCCTGAACTAAGAAAGACTTGATCTCCCCTCATCAATGGGAGTACGTAGGTAGCCATTTATGGTGCAGTCAAACTAAAAAAAACCCAGACAAACACTTCTCAAACCATTCAGCTCATCAACCTGGAACTACGTAGACCTGATCTCCCCTCATCAATTGGAGAACGTAGGCAACCATCAGTGGTGCGGTCTGACCCTCAAAAGAAACATTCAAACCCAAACATCAATCCCAAGATAACTAACAACGGGGATGAAATGGCCATCATCATAAGATGCAACTCGTGTGCAACTCATCGCTCCTGAAGTGCGAGAAGAGTTGATCTCTTTTAACCTCCAGCAATACATGGGCAACCATCGTGGCAAAGCCTATCTCATACTTGACGACCTGTTCCCCCAGATCAAGATAACAAATCAAACCTTGCAGATCAAATCAAACTTGGGTGAAGTCATCACCAACAAAGTTGAGATCTTTAGGGCCAATTTAGTGGAGTTCAAAGGCCTCTCGACATCAATCATCAAAGTTGTAACAATAACACAGTTATATATCAAGCACAACCAGCAGCGAGGACCTTCAAAGAGCCGACACCCTCAATCACATGTCTTCATCAAATCAGAAGAAAACTGTCAAGGCCAATTTTGTAAGCAATTCAGGAACAATTATTGAGGGCATCAAAGCCCAAATCCACTACCTGTTCACCATATGGCACAAAGGTAAAAGCCTCTTGCAATTTTGGCATCTTATCAGCCCATCTGTCAAAACAACTATCTTAGACAACAAGAAAGTCTAGGGCAATCTTGAAAATAGCGACAACTAAACACTGGAGCATTTATCAACCATCCTAAAGAGGAAAATACACCAGTCAGCACCATCAGCATGGTATATCATCATTAGAGCTTTCCTTCATATCATCTCACTAGCAATTGAATATGATCATTTGGTCTTTTCCCATCATACTATTCTTAGAATGGATAATCCACATTTGAGGTATGACTCTTTCATCTCTTTATGAGTTTTCAGTCTCCATTTACATGCATTAGCGATAATATACATGTTAAGTTTTAGCTTAACTTATTATGAATGAGATTAACTCTGATAAGCGTATGTGGGGAAAAAAATCACGGGAACGATTAGAGAATTAAGACTAATCAACCTTTTTGATTGGGCATGACATCCCAGTTTAAAGCACTTTTTGGAACAGACTTGACCTCATATGCATGTCTGCACTTTGCGATTGCCATAACTCTTAGTTGTGGGGTATGAAGCTATGGAAAAAATAATGGCAATTAATGAAAAGATAAAAGATAAGTCGTCAGCCTAATGTCTCGAATCATGGCCTAGGTAGCTCGAGTTATTAAGCCTGAGGGGTGTCTTTACACCTGGTGCCCTAAAGCCATCTTGATTTGGGTGTCATTGGCCCAACGCTCGTTACATTGGGTAACTTAGTACCTAAGAAAATGAGCATTAAAAAAGAAAAGGTAAAACCTGAGCAGATCCGAATCATGGTCTAGGTTATTCTAGTAATTAATCCCGAGGGGTGTCTTTACACCTGCTTCCCTAAAGCCATCTGGTTTGGGAGTCACCGGCCCAATGCTCCTTATATGGGTGACTTAGAGCCTACAAAAATGGACCTATTAAACTAAGGCAAAGAAGCGAATAGAGTGATCACCTGACTTATCTAGAAGTGTGGCCTTTATTACTCGAGCAAGTAAACCCGAAGGGGTGTCTTAACACCTAGTACCCTAAAACCCTCCGGTATGGGAGTCATTGGTCCAAAACTCGTTACATGAGTAATTCAGAATAGCCTAAGAAAATGAGACAAGATAGACGAGAGAAAAGAAAATTGTGAAGGCATTGAATTGAAGCCCTTGCTAAGAGTTGTGTCACTCATAGTGCGTGTGTCATATGAAGTCAATTCTGCGAAGAATAACGTCTAGAGTGAAGATGAAGTATCTCTGATATAGGGAGATAAGTCTTTAGAATCTAATCCTACCCATGAATAATGACCATGGATGCTTCAAAATTTCCTTGCGATTTCATAACTCATTCCATTTCATAACTTGTACTTCAAGTGCCTTATTCACAAGAGTATACTAATTCTGACGGCCAACGTAATGCCCCCAAATTCGGGTACTTTTTACCTCAGTTCTGGTACATCATTTCTATAATTATTGTGGAAGATATAAACCTAAATTGTTTATACATTAAACTTTTACAACATAAATCCCAAGGTCTACAACCTTAACTTATTACACGCTTTCAATATCTTAAAGGTTTACAATACTATTTTCGTCAGAAAATTTAATATATCTAACTTCATTATAATTTAATCTTGCACTTTGTCTTTGCTTCTAACCTTATTCGAGCTTTCATCTAAATCTGAAAATTTTATCATGATATAACAAGGGTGAGCAACAAATTTGCCTAGCAAGTTTTAAATACAATGAAGATATATCATGATTGAAAAGAATGAATAAGCTTTCAAGTTTTCAACAATATAATAATTGTGAAATAACATGAATCAAGTTTCAATAATTGCATGACTGAATCAATAATGTTTGAAGGTCAACAATGACCATAAATAATTTAACTGAACATTATGGTAATGAAGGTGATCAGCCTTTCATACCTGATGAACATATGCAACATGCACTATGTGCAAATCAAAAATCAGTATAGACATGAATAATTAACAACAATTATTCACTAACATGCTTTGAACATACAACTCAAGTTTGAGTTAGAGAAACTTGCCTGATTCGTTGACTACTGCTACCACTTGGGTTTAGTAGTTAACTTACATACCTATCACCTCTCTTTGACGGATCGTAAAAAGAAGTTGTAGATCAAAAACGGTGGAAATCCAAAGTACATAGAAATTTTAAGGCTCATAAACTAGAAATATCACTTTTCTTTATTTTGATTTCCCACTAAAACAACACCCAATATGGGTATATCTAAACATGAAACACTCATTAACATGTATATACATGATTTTTGAGTTTAGAAATATAGTTTCAAGATTTGATTTACAATAATCAAAAATTACATAACAAAAGGTATTTATACCTTTGATTACCATGCTCTCCTTCTTCTTCTTCATTGTTTGATTATGGAGCTTTGATGTCTTACCAAAGACTCCCCTTCCTCTACTCATGGCTGCCGAATCTCTTCTCTCTCCCTCTACTTGGTTCTTATGTTAGCTAATTAGAAGGGATGAAAGAGAAAGAAATAAGATAACTTGTTATTAGATTTAGATATATGATTAATATCTACTATCATACTCCTTTTCTCTTCACAAACCAAACCACCGGCCATGTGGCTAATACTTCTCCACTAATTCTCTCTCTAGTTAATAATCATTACATAGCATGTGGAATATTAGTGAATCACGTGACTCCTTAAAATTTATGCCACCTAGCTTGAATTATGTAAGATCTTTTGCCACATGTATGGTGCTTAAAGTGATGATGTGCATGCGCATCTTCCTCTCCTTTTCTCCCTCATCATATCCGACCAAATGGCCTTTAATTTCTCCCACTAATTATCTCTCTTTCCTTCATAATCATTTCCTTGGTATGTGGATGATTAGAAAGCAATGTGGCTCCTTTATTAAAGTGACACCTAGCTTAATTTGGAAAAATCTTTTGCCAAAGTGTGGCTTAAAATGGATGATGTGCACCCTCCATCTCCTCTCCTTTCTTTCTACATAATCCGCCCAAGTGGCCTAAATATTTACCAAGTCTTGCTTTGATTTTTATTGCTCCACTTAGTATAACAAATGTCTAAAATGCCCTCCATAATTGTGCCAACACTTGGGTCACCATTTATAATCTTTTGGACTTCTAGATTAATTTCTTGGGCCATGAAAATAGATTAGGTCCAATACTTTTAATATTGTCATTCTCTAATTATTTAATTAGGGTTTTCATTTACACAACTATAATTTACATCCTTACTCACATACACTTAATTTCTTAACCCAATTAGACTTACATTAATTAGGTTATAAAATTAATTAATTGAGATATATAAAATAAATCTATTAGAATTAGTATATATTTTGAATACCATAATTCTCTCATCCCATAACCCTTAAGTTATTTAATTCTTCATTCCTAATATAAAATTAGGATTACACTAGTTTCTTTTATTTGTTTATATAATAAACAAATATAAACCATCACATAATATTCATATTCACTTACTCACATAATAATTAAATAAATTGTGACATGCTCCACAATTCTCTTAGATTAGGACAGTACTAATATATATTTAAATACTAGAACCACTAAATAAAAATAACCCTTTAGGTCATTTAATTCTCATACCATAATTAAATAACTTATTCAAGTTAAACAATTTATATTGTATAATTAAATTTAATTTACTCCTCCTCTCCATAAATTGTTTTCAAATAATTTATTTATATATTAAATATATAATTTAATATATTCAATCATTTATTCAAATATGAATTTCATTTACTAATTGCTTTGATACCAATATACATATTTGCATATTGGATCTCATCTCATATTTTTACTTTACATCATTTGGTATAATATTAAATATTATACCATTAAGCATATAACATAATACCATATATCCAATTATTTTCTTTACTTTCTATAAATTGTCTTCACAATTTATTTAACTGAAGTAAATATATTAATATATTCACCACATACACATATTCTTAGGAACTTATACACTAACATATACCTCATTATCAGACTATCACTTATAGTCTATCAAATCATTCAAGTTCTTCTCCAAAAATTTTGAAATCCTTAAAATTCCTTCACAAAAACGTCAAATCCATACACTTATTTTCTATTTAGGTTCATCTTATAACCTTTAATCCATCATTTTAGGATTTTAATAATTATCTAAATTCTCGAGTTGTCACATTCACCCCTTCTTCTAAGAATTTCGTCCCCGAAATTAAAGCATACTAATATCTGCTTATTCTCTTTATCAAAACTAGGTTTTTTTAAACTTAACCTTTACAATTTCTTCCTTTGAGGATTTCTCATATATTATCACATTTCAACATAACTACTCAGTAGTAGTTTACATCTTCTAAACATTCACCAAAACTAGGTTGTCATAATAACCTTTATTCAATCATCTCAGATTCTACTCGCACTCAACGAGTTCACACTATTTCATATCCATCATCACATACTACCACAACATTACTCTAAAGAGTTTAAAATTTTTTATATCTGTCTGAGGGATGATAAAATCATGAACTTTGAGGTTTAGGGTATTTCTACCTGCTACCTCTTTCAATTAAGAAAGAAAGGTACTCTACCTCTGAAATATTTTATATCTGGTATGTTTACAATCACAAAGAAGGTAAACTACCGATGCAGGTACTTTAGATGATTAGTGTGTTGTACCATAGTAATCAGAACGACTATTTGCGTTCTTAGATTGGAGTATTTTATCCAATGAGTATATCCCCATTTTCAAGGTTGTTCACCTCAGACTTATCATAAGATTCCGCACCAAAAGAATTTGGTTCGACATAAGCTTTCAAAGAATACTTTGAATTTCATAAACATTTGTCTAGCTGAATCAAATAGCTTAGACGCATATCAATAATTCGAATTTTAGTCAAAACATTTTTGGCCAAATTCAGGTGGCAATAATTTACATTTAAATTTCTTAAAATCATTTTATAACGTTATGATACCGCACTGTATTTATAGTCCGTTTAAGAATTCCGTCATTTTATGACTTTGTCATACTACATTATACTATAGTGGGCTGACGATCTTTAGATCACATCCGACACTAAGTAATTCTGCATTGATAAATCCATCATTTTTATCATCTAAGCACCAGGTTTCATGATGCATTAATGATATAAAAATACATTTTGATACATCAAATTATTTTCGTCTAGCCGAATTAATTAGCATAGACTCTTCTTTAAATAGTTCAAAAACCTTTAAAAATCATCTTTTGTGTCATCATGCCACAACAGGTAACGATGTGTTAGTGGCCCAAAGTCCACACCTACACACTTGTCACCATGTGTTGAGGATAACAAAATTCATTTTTAAAAGTGCATCAGTGCAAATTTAGCTTGATGTTAAAAACATCGAAGTCTAGCATAGCTAGAAGATTTGGAATACATATGCTTCCATCATCAACTTCAATTTCTCTAATGATCCATTGCTTAATAATTCTATCTATTTCTATCATCCTCAATTCTCCATTCACAACTTTCCTATATCCAGTTCATCAAACTTACCACACATTATGAGTTCAGTAACTTGCCACAATTATATGGGTTTAATAACTTATCCTAGACAGACCTTAGGCATCCATTCGCTGAGGGGTTCAAAACATACCATATGATTATGAGTCATGAACTTACCATAAGTATGAGTTTTAAGAACTCGCAACTAATCCTTATATTCTCTACCTATTCGTTATACACATAAGAAAAGAATCACCTTATCAACATGCATATAACAAATAGCGCGACATCAGTTTCCAATGATTATCAATGTAAAAAACTAAGTGGTTGTTAAACCAAACTCGGCCACTAATCAATATAGGAAGCTAAGCGGACAATTCCCTGCCCATACAAAAAATCAGTCAACCTAACCACTATATCGACCATGAAGCTAAGTGATTCTAAAACCAAGTACAAATTCCCCGCCCATACAAGGAATCATACAACTCAGCTGCTGACATGAGTCCTCAATTGAAATCCCTCATCATTCTTACTTTCTCTTTTCTTAATATGAATTTTCTTTAATCCACATCTTAACATTTACCACTCTTTTTCGAGTTTACATTGTACCATTTTATAGTACCTTCTCTTTATAGCGTCAAGCTATATCATACCAATCACTTAACATATCATATGTTATTCAACCATTTAATCTGATCACGTCGTGATCTTATTTGGTAATCATTTCTCCTTATACTCACGATCATTTTATACTACGATCTTCTTATTCTTTTCTTTAATCATATTATATTATGATTTTATTTGCACTTTTTATCTTATAGACATAGTCTATTTATTATCACTTTTCATCTTTATTACAGGAGTCAGGTAACTCTGGATTCTTATCATTATATATCTTCAAGATTCTTCTTTGAATCCTAATTATCTTTCTCTTTACTTTACTGATGAATTCCTTAAATTCATCTCTTATCTCTTAAACTCGATCTGAGTTTATTCCTTATCATCATCTCCGCGGTTATAGCCTAAGGTACCCCTACCTAAGGTTTATAACCTACGACTTTGATACCAACTGTAACATCCCCTAAATTCGGGTACTTTTTACCTTAGTTCTGGTACATCATTTCTATACCTATTACGGAAGATATAAATATAAATTTTTTATACATTAAACTTTTATAACATAAATCCCAAGGTCTACAACCTTAACTTATTACATGCCTTCAATATCTTAAAGGTTTACAATACTATTTTCGTCAGAAAATTTAATATATCTAACTGCATCATAATTTAATCTTGCACTTTGTCTTTGCTTCTGACCTTATTCGAGCTTTCATCTAAATCTAAAAATTTTGTCATGATATAGCAAGGGTGAGCAACAAATTTTCCCAGCAAGTTTTAAATACAATGAAGATATTTCATGATTGAAAAGAATGAATAAGCTTTCAAGTTTTCAACAATATAATAATTGTGAAATAACATGAATCAAGTTTCAATAATTTCATGACCTGAATCAATAATGTTTGAAGGTCGACAATGACCATAAATAATTTAACTGAACCTTATGGTAATGAAGGTGATCAGCCTTTCATACCTGATGAACATATGCAACATGCACTATGTGAGAATCAAAAATCAGTATAAACATGAATAATTAACAACAATTATTCACTAACATGTTTTGAACATACAACTCAAGTTTGAGTTAGAGAAACTTGCCTGATTCATTGACTACTGCTATTCAGTTTAAGTTAACTTCTTTTGGTAAGACCTATCATTAATAATAAGATTGGTCTTTCAATTAGCATATTCTACTTTGTATCATAAAATAATTACTTAATTAATAGATTATTTAACACTTAATCAAATATTAGATAACATCTTAACACATCAATATTATTATCATCCTTTGATAATTCTTCAATCAATGTATCATATACATTATCATTTATCACTCGCTTTTTTATTTCATAAGTTTTTCTTTAACATCTAATAAGTTAAATACTAATCAAGCCACATGGATTCTAAATCCAACAACCCAAACTGCAATCCAGCTAACTGAATTCCAAATCTAACAACTAGATTGCAATCCAGCAAGCTTGGATTCACCAATCCATCAATCCAGCAAGCTGGATTCTAAATTCTTCAATTTAGTAAGCTTCTTTTCAATCCAGCAAGCTGAATTCATCAGATTTTCAATCCAGCAAGTTGGATTCCATATCCTTTTCACGAAAATACTAAATCAGTTTATTATTTTTCTATCCTTTTTCCAAACACGTATACACATATTTTATACACAAAAAGTATTTTTCCATAATTTTCCAACTTCCTTTAGTATTTTTCAAAAATAATTTTTAGTGCGTGGCTTAAGAATTTAGCCCCATCATGCTCAACTCCAGAAATTTCCATCTCTTGGCATAGTCTTATATGTGTTAACGTGAAGCTCCAGTTTATATTTCGTGGTCATCGGAGTTATAGAACTCCAGTTATAACGATTTTCGTTAGAAAATCACAGAAATTGAAATGGTCATAACTTGGTCATTTTAAGTCGGAATGAGCTCATTTTTGGACAGGAGGTACTTTATACCATATGTTTTCATGTCCCAAAAGGCCGAAAATTTTCTCACAAATTAAGTTGCCAAAACAGCCCCTGGAAAGTTCTTCACAGTATACATTTGAAAATTTTTCACTTTTCCTACTTTGTTAAAAATATTCCATACGGAAATCTACAACTCCTTTTTCAGTGATTCCACTTGGAGATGTTAGATAACTTACAATATTATCCTCCCAAAGCTTCCAGAATTTTTAAATGTCCAAAAATGATGAAACTACCCCTGGCATTGACTGTTCAAAAATATTCTATTTTTCCTTTTTATCAATGAAACTGTTTTTGCTAAAACAGTCATTATATCTTGTGTACTCAACATTTTTGAGTGCTAACACTTGGGTTTAGTAGTTAACTTACATATCTAGCACCTCTCTTTGACGGATCGTAAAAAGAAGGTGTAGATCAAAAACGGTGAATATCCAAAGTACATAAAAATTTTAGGGCTCATAAACTAGAAAAATAACTTTTCTTTATTTTTGATTTCCCACTAAAACAACACCCAATATGGGTATATCTAAACATGAAACACTCATTAACATGTATATACATGATTTTTGAGTTTAGAAATATAGTTTTAAGATTTGATTTACAATAATCAAAAATTACATAACAAAAGGTATTTATACTTTTGATTACCATGCTCTCCTTCTTCTTCTTCTTCTTCATTGCTTGATTATGGAGCTTTGATGTCTTACCAAAGACTCCCCTTCCTCTACTCATGGCAGCCGAACCTCTTCTCTCTCTCTAGTTGGTTCTTATGTTAGCTAATTGGAAGGGATGAAAGAGAAAGAAACAAGATAACTTGTTATTAGATTTAGATATATGATTAATATCTACTATCATACTCCTCTTCTCTTCACAAACCAAACCACCGGCCATGTGGCTAATACTTCTCCACTAATTCTCTCTCTAGTTAATAATCATTACATAGCATGTGGAATATTAGTGAATCACGTGACTCCTTAAAATTTATGCCACCTAGCTTGAATTATGTAAGATCTTTTGCCACATGTATGGTGCTTAAAGTGATGATGTGCATGCGCATCTTCCTCTCCTTTTCTCCCTCATCATATCCGACCAAATGGCCTTTAATTTCTCCCACTAATTATCTCTCTTTCCTTCATAATCATTTCCTTGGTATGTGGATGATTAGAAAGCAATGTGGCTCCTTTATTAAAGTGACACCTAGCTTAATTTGGAAAAAATCTTTTGCCAAAGTGTGGCTTAAAATGGATGATGTGCACCCTCCATCTCCTCTCCTTTCTTTCTACATAATCCGCCCAAGTGGCCTAAATATTTACCAAGTCTTGCTTTGATTTTTATTGCTCCACTTAGTATAACAAATGTCTAAAATGCCCTCCATTATTGTGCCAACACTTGGGCCACCATTTATAATCTTTTGGACTTCTAGATTAATTTCTTGGGCCATGAAAATAGATTAGGTCCAATACTTTTAATATTGTCATTCTCTAATTATTTAATTAGGGTTTTCATTTACACAACTATAATTTACATCCTTACTCACATACACTTAATTTCTTAACCCAATTAGACTTACATTAATTAGGTTATAAAATTAATTAATTGAGATATATAAAATAAATCTATTAGAATTAGTATATATTTTGAATACCATAATTCTCTCATCCCATAACCCTTAAGTTATTTAATTCTTCATTCCTAATATAAAATTAGGATTACACTAGTTTCTTTTATTTGTTTATATAATAAACAAATATAAACCATCACATAATATTCATATTCACTTACTCACATAATAATAAAATAAATTGTGACATGCTCCACAATTCTCTTAGATTAGGACAGTACTAATATATATTTAAATACTAGAACCACTAAATAAAAATAACCCTTTAGGTCATTTAATTCTCATACCATAATTAAATAACTTATTCAAGTTAAACAATTTATATTGTATAATTAAATTTAATTTTCTCCTCCTCTCCATAAATTGTTTTCAAATAATTTATTTATATATTAAATATATAATTTAATATATTCAATCATTTATTCAAATATGAATTTAATTTACTAATTGTTTTGATACCAATATACATATTTGCATATTGGATCTCATCTCATATTTTTACTTTACATCATTTGGTATAATATTAAATATTATACCATTAACCATATAACATAATACCATATATTCAATTATTTTCTTTACTTTCTATAAATTGTCTTCACAATTTATTTAACTGAAGTAAATATATTAATATATTCACCACATACACATATTCTTAGGAACTTATAAACTAATATATATCTCATTATCAGACTTTCACTTACAGTCTATCAAATCATTCAAGTTCTTCTCCAAAAAGTTTGAAATCCTTAAAATTCCTTCATTTAAACGTCAAATCCATACACTTATTTTCTATCTAGGTTCATCTTATAACCTTTAATCAATCATTTTAGGATTTTAATAATTATCTAAATTCTCGGGTTGTCACAACAAAGCGTCAAGCTTTTGATGCATTTTGCTCTTTTGATGTGCAGGATATTACTCACTCTCGACTTGGTCAACAAAGAGAGTTTCTCATATGAATCCCCGTCATCAGCATGCGAAAGGACTGGGGCATTGTCAAATTCCAAGAAATGGAAGGAGTTTAAGGCGGGATTAAGCCTCTCATCAAAAGAAAGGGGAGAACTCTTGAAAGAAATCATGGCGACATAAGATTGCCCCTACAGAAGAAGGGGAAATTTCTCAAATAAGTCTTTAACTCAAGAGCAGAAGGCCAATGACGAAAGGTCTAGCGAATGAAATCTACACCATCAAACATGTTAACCTACATCAAGTCCTCATAAGTTGAGGCCTCTACACTGAAGTTCAAAGTTGGGTAGTGAAAGATTGAGCCGCACCCTCCAGGGATGTCAGCGGCACGCAGGTCATTAGTCCAGCCGGGTTGTGAATCAAAAACATAAGGGAATGAGGCACAAGCACCCAACATCGAAAAGAAACTCCAAATTGCCTCAAAAAGGGTGAGGTTAATTTCTACTCCAGATAATTTAAAACGTGCATCAACCTAGGACAATAGAATCCTAAGGATAAATCTATGTCATCACATCATGCATTATCTGCACATGTGCAAATGCGCTACATCAGTGTACATCTCTATCAAGGTTTAACATGCATCTCCAGTAGATTTAAATACGCGTGCACGTTAAATACTTAGATTAGAGAAAAATTTCGTCGTAGACATCAGTTGGTTGCCCACAATCCAGTGTAACATCAGACGGAGACTGGTGAAGTAAACCTTTGAATATTACTTTAGTGAAGGTATCGAAAGATCCGATATTTTAAATCATTGGCATCAATTCAGCATAACATCAAGACAATTCAATGATGAAAGCTTTGTACACCACCTTCGAGTGGGAATCGAAACAGTTTTGTGATGTCAGCATAGTCAACTACCAACAAGGTAGGATCCGTTGTCAAACTACCATTGGAGTAGGCACCATTGTAAACTACCAGCGTATACATCGGGAAGGTCCGGTGATTTTAGAACGTCTTCCCCAGTAGAAATGAAGAAAACATCTCAATTTCCCTTCATCAAACAAGCATCGACAACACCGACAAAAAACCAAATCGTTAGAGTCAACACCAACATAGGCATCAATAATAACAGGTAAAGGTAAATCAATTTGCGATGTGCGATTTACGATTTGTAATATGTGAAATGCGATGTGGGAGTTGTGAAGTACGATTGGCCAAAAGTGAAGTGCGAAATTCAATGTGCGATTTGTGAACTGCGATTTGCGAAAGTATTTTAACATTCATTAGCATTCATTACATTCTGATTTACATCATTAAAAATACCTTGTCATATTTCAAGTGTCTAGTAATCTTTATCATATTCAATCCATTGCATTACATGAACATGATAAAGAGGGGCATCTATAGACAATCGAAATTTTGTTTTCCTATTACTAATTATACAGGAGGACAAAAATGTCTTTTTCACACTCCAGAGATAACCTTGGAGGAACACAACATCAGTTCTAACCCCGGAGATAACCCCGGGAGATCTAGTTTCCAACCCCGAAGATAACCCCGGGAAAGTCAGTTCCAACCCCAGAGATAACCCCGAGAGATCAAGCCAACCTCAGAGATAACCCTGAGGACAATCAGAGTCAACAACAGGCCAATCTCAGAGATAACCCTGGGAAAAGACTACTACAACTGCTCCAAAGCCAGAGACAATTCTAGGAGGGGTAAAATGGTTAGTTTGCCAACTCAAACTCAATTCAAATCAACTCATTTCAACTTAAATTGCTTCAAAAGAAGTCCCACAAGAACCATATCTTAACTTCCGAGTGCAAACTACGCAAAACAACTCAACAGACTACCTGACGGAGACCCAGAAATGCTATTTCAGTTATGGACCCATCTTCTCGGAGTCGAAAAAGGGCAAATCCTATGTCATTGTGTAGCGCTCAGAAAGAGCTTTCCGGAATGGTATGGCACGCTTCCGTCGGATTAAAAGTTATGAAGGTTCAAGCCAACAGTACGTTGCACGAGTGCACATTCTTCGAGACAGCGGGGACCCACATGGCCCGGCGTAACTCGGGCAGCCATAGGTAGACCCGCGGTTGCCGCGGGTAGACCCACGATCATCAGTTCTAAAAATAGAGGCCTTGGGTTGGCCATTTTAAGGAGAGAAAAAGCGAGGAAACCCTGCCCATTTCAGTTCATAAACACCTCTAGAGTGCTCTAAACTGAGTGATTCTTCTTTCTAAACACTTGTAAGCTCGTATTTTGCTACATACTGAAATTTAACCGATGGAAATTTAGTTTTCAGGCGTCAAACGCTATCTGAAGTCTTCTTGGCAACCCATTGTAAGATATTTCAGATTTTTAAGCTTTTTCTCACTTCTTTATATATATATACCTACTCACGTTGATAGTCGCGTTGTGTGGGTATGCACGGATCGTCGATCTGTGGCTTTTTATTGCTTATATATATATATATATATATATATATATATATATATATATATATATATATATATATATATATACTAGTAATTGCCCCTGCCTGAAGGCACAACGTAACTAAAAATTAGATTAAAATTTGAAAAATATTTTATTACCTAAAGACTCTTTGCAACTTAAAATAACTTACAATCAGACATAATAATTATCATAATTTACCACACTATCACAATAATTAATTTTCCTTTAAAAATAGATATCCAGAAAAATTTAAACTTGTATACAAAACTTACAATTATCAATAACAATTATCATAATTCACCACACCTCCACAATAATTATTATTATTGTTATTATTATTATTATTGTTATTAATATTATTAGCATTATTATTATTATTATTGTTGTTGTTGTTGTTGTTGTTGTTGTTGTTATTATTATTATTATTACTATTATTATTATTATTATAATTATTATTAATATTAATATTAATTTTATTATAATTATTATTACTATTATTAATATTATTACTATTATAATAATATTATTATTATAATAATTATTATATTATAATTATTATTATAATAATTACTATATTATAATAATAATAATAATTATTATATTATTATTATTATTTTGAATTAAAATTAGAATGAATCTGAACCGTACTTGTGCTTTCCCGCTCAAATCAATTAGAATGAATCTGAATATTTATTATATAGATTACTATTACTATTACTATTACTATTACTATTATTATTATTATTATTATTATTATTATTATTATTATTATTATTATTATTATTATTATTATTATATTTATTACTATTACTATTACAATTACTATTACTATTACTATTATTATAATTATAATTATAATAATAATAAAAATTATTATTATTATTAGTACTATTATAATTATTATTAGTACTATTATTTTTATAATAATATTTCTTTTTAGTACTATTATTATTTGTTTGTGTGTGTGTGAAGAAGAGAGGAGAGAGAAAGATTTTGTGTGTGAACATGAGAGAGAGTAAGGTGTATGAGTGAATTTGATTTGGGCGGGAAGAAATATGAGCCTAGATTAAGTTAGAATGAATCTGAACCATCCTTGTGCTTTGTCAAATGAAAGATTCAAAATGAGTTCTGTTTTATTATATAGATTATTATTACTATTACTATTACTATTACTATTATTATAATTATAATAATAATAATAATAATTATTATTATTAGTACTATTATTAGTACTATTATTATAATAATAATAATAATAATTATTATTATTATTATTATTTTTAGTACTATTATTATTTGTTTGTGTGTGTGTGAAGACGAGAAGAGAGAGAAAGATTTTGTGTGTGAACATGAGAGAGAGTAAGGTGTATGAGTGAATTTGATTTGGGGCGGGAAGAAGTATGAACCTTTAGATTAAGTTAGAATGAATCTGAACCGTTCTTGTGCTTTGTCAAATGAAAGATTCAAAATAGGTTCTCTTTTATTATATAGATTAGTATTACCATTACTATTACTATTATTATTATTATTATTAATATAATTATTATTACTATTACTATTACTATTACTTTTACTATTACTATTACTATTACTATTATTATAATAATAATAATAATAATAATAATTATTATTATTATTAGTACTATTATAATTATTATTATTATATTTATTTTTAGTACTATTATTATTTGTTTGTGTGTGTGTGAAAGAAGAGATGAGATAGAAAGATTTTGTGTGTGAACATGAGAGAGAGTAAGGTGTATGAGTGAATTTGATTTGGGCGGGAAGAAATATGAGCCTTTAGATTAAGTTAGAAAAATTAAGTTAGAATGAATCTGAACCGTCCTTGTGCTTTGTCAAATGAAAGATTCAAAATGGGTTCTGTTTTATTATATATATATATATATATATATATATATTCTTTAATGTTGGCCGCTAGAGGGAGTAGCGGCCAACATTAAAGAATTTGGCTTAATTATTGATTATCCTGATTATCCTCATACATACTACTTATTAATCAGTAAAATAAAATAATAAAAAATTATAAGGATAATCAGTAATTATCTATATACTTATTAATAAAATAAGTATATATAAGAATATTTATTGATTATCGTCTTATATTTTTTAATTATAAATAGGAAATAGTGATTGAATTTATATAAACTCAATCACTATTTATATTTATAATGAAAAAATGTATAATGATAATTACCGACTATAGTCTTATGATTTTTAATTATAAATAAGAAATAATGATTGAATTTATATAAACTCAATCACTATTTTCTATTTATAATTAAAAATCATAAGATGATAATCAGTAATTATTATGCATACTTATTTTATTAATAAGTATAATGATAAGTATAAAGATAATTACTGATTATCCTTATAATTTTTTATTATTTTATTTTATTGATTAATAAGTAGTATGTGTTGGGTAAAATCTAATTACGCACAACACGCAAGTATACGTGATCAACAACTAATAAAGTGATAAGTTGAGTATCGTTCTCACAGAGAATTATTTAATAAAAATCACCAAGTACTAACCCATGACCAATTTAATCTTATTTAAACAAATAATTTAATAATTTAAATTAAAATAATTAAATAAATTATTACTAGCTATCCCTAGAATGAAACAAGATATTGAAGACTTGAGATTACAATTTCACTTATTGTTACATTTAAATCAACACACTTCCTGTTAAGCCAAATTATTTATACTGGATTGTTAATCAAGAACACGAAAGTAAAATATGGCCATCTCTCAATGCACCATACTCATATCAAATCAAATCCACAGATGATAGAATCAATTTGAACACCCTAATTAACTAACCCACTATATCTCTATGTGAATTACAATTAAAAAGGGTTTAAGTACAAGTTCTTATTAGACTACATATGGCGTAAAGGCATATCTCTATCCTAAACACGAATTATGAATTCCATCTATGCAGAAATCACAAACACATGCTGTCACGATCATATCTAAATCTATACTTCATCTCTCGATTTCATATAGATTATCACGGTAATTGTTAGCTAGGCAATTAAGCAATTAAGTCCAAATCATAATAGACAATCCAAATATAGCTAATAAGACTAACAAAGAAGCATATCAAAGTAAACTACACAATAAGATCCATAGTAATCTCAAAAGAGAGTTTAATTCATAAATAAACTAGAATCCATCATCCACAATTGATTAAGCATTAAAAAGATACAAATAAATAAGAAAAGAAATTAGAGTTGAGATAAACAAATCTGCATTCTCTTGCTTCCAATCTGATTCTCCAATGATAATCAATAGCTTCAATCTTCAATTCTATTCTAATCTAGGGTTCCTAATCTAAGAAAAAAAGTATAGAATTAGATTATTGAAATATATCCCAAGAGGGATGTTATAAAGTCTTAGAAATTAGCCTCCCAATCCAAGTTAAACTCAAGTTTAGAGTTCTCATAGGTATCCTAGCAAGTTAGGCCCCTAAGAATCCTATTCTAGCTCAATTTGGACACCAAATAACCCAAATAAGTTGTATTCTCGCTCCTTGGCGCAGTCAGCGCCGTCCCTAGCCACTTCTGGCGCAGTCAGCGCTGCTAAGGCAGTAGTTTCTGGTGTCCTTGCGCAGTCAGCGCTGCCCCAGCGCGGTCAGCGCTAATCTATTTTCTGCCGCGACGTCCTTTGGTAAAACAGTCATAAGTTTTGATCCGCTTGGAATTACGGGGCGTGCCACCTATCAAATCGAAGATAATGACGAGATCTACAACTTTCAATTTTTGAGGATGGACAGATTCGGATTCGATCAAGGCGAAAATCGGGCTTGAAGTAGACGCTATGTAAATGGCAAACATAACAACTCTTAGCTTTGATCTTCGTTGATAAAAAAGCCATAACTCTCACATCCGAGCTCCAATTGAGATGATTCAAGATGTTCCGAAAAGCTAAGAAGTAGAGCTACCATAAAATCCAAGTTCCAAGCCAAGAACATGCATCCAACTTAGTGTTAAAAGTCCTTCAATATTCCCTTCTTGCACTTGCTTGTGTATTCTAGTCCAAAAGATGTCCGAATTGTTTTCCCTTGCTTCTTCATGCCAATGTCATGTCATAGCCTACAAAATAACATACAATGTATGAAAAGTAACTAAAAACATGAAAATAAGCAACTAATTCAAGTAACAGATACCGGATAAGTGGGTATAAAACCTACTTATCAGTATGTATGAGGATAATCAGTAATTAAGCCAAATTCTTTTATGTTGGCTGCTACTCCCTCTAGTGGCCAGACAAAACACAGTCATTTTAATTGGCCGCTAGAGGGAGTAGCGGCCAACATAAAAGAATTTGGCTGGCCGCTAGAGGGAGTAGCAGCTGGGCCCTCATCTCAGTCATTCACTCTAATTTTGGATGGCTGGATAACATTTAGTTGAAATTGTGCCAATAACTAACGTTTTTTATGGATCATTCCCCTATATATATGTATATATATATATATATAACTGTTTATCAGCCTGTGGGCTAAATTTACATAAATCTGGCTATTTCTCACTTTAACCGGTTCATGGTGACTAAACTAGAATAGTTTAAATTTATTCAAATCTGGTTCTTTTTCTAGCTTTTATTTGCCTGCGGGTTAGATTTGCCTAAATCTAGCTATTTCTCACTTTAACCAGTTCATGGTGACTAAATTGGAACTGTTGAAGCTGGAATGCTTAGATTTATTCAAATCTAAACCATTTTCTAGCTTTCGTACATATTGCTTTATCATGTGTGCCTAGGAATCATGTGATCACAGATTCAGTCTCTGAATCTAGATTCGATTCCCGTGATGGACATTTTCAGCTGCAGTCATCTTGTAAATTATTCACGGTGTCTGAATTTCCTAAGATGACTCTCATGCCCATAAGGAGTTCGGTACTGCTATGTATCTTATTTTCTTGAAGACACTTCACATCTCAAAAATAAAAGTAATTAAGTTGAACACATAATAAAATGGAAGTATCAAAGACCTCAATTATCATTGAGCATAAGGGTTTGAAATAATATGTTTTACAAAATATCACTACTATATCTCGTTAAAATTGAACTTTTATAAAAAAGTCAAAACCTTTGTATATAGGTGCGAATGAGGCATAACACTACTTCTAAACAACTGCACATAGACCTAATTCACACATAGACACACACACATTAACAAATAAAAGTTTAATAAAAAGTGGTGGTAACACCTTCCCTCAGCTTAATCAAGCCCCTGGACCCTAATGAATTTCGATTTTGCAGACCAGTTAAACAATGTCACATCACTAGGTCTTTGTGCAAACCTTTTCTCGGTTGAGTTGGTGCAACCATTTAAAAATACCAACTGGCGACTCTAATAGTCAAATCGTCGACATTTATATGTCGGACCTTATCAAACTTGTTTTTTCAAACAAAAGTCATCTATAATGAGAACACCAAAAGACAAGCACAGAAAGGGACAAATAAAAATCCCGACATCGACATTTGATATAAATGAACACTCACTTCATTGCTTAATTTTTAATTACATATGTTTTGTCGAATCACAACACATTTTATATAGACAAACTGTTTGTCAAAATTTTATTTTGTAACAATGTTACGTACTAATTATTTAACATTTGACCGAATGTTTATTCAATATTTATTATAATAAACCAAATTTCTAATAATTTTTGATATTTTTTATGAAGTTACAATGACAAATGTTACCAAACTTGAGTTCGTGTCATTTGATATTACGGGTAAGAATTATTAGTCATAGATCCTTGATGCTGAAATTCATCTTGATACTATGGGTCTTGGACACACCATCAAAGATGGTAATGAAACATCTAGTCAAAACAAGGTAAATACCATGATTTTCTTACGTCATCATCTCAATTAGGAGTTAAAGTTAGAGTATGTCAAAATAAAATATCCTCTTATATAATGAAGGAAGAAAATATCTTTTATCGGTGTGGAATGAAATTACATTGGTCTCGTACTTGTCGTATGACCAAATATTTTGTTAATTTATAATAGTCCTCATTGAAAGGAAAGGAAAAGAACATATAAGTAATTTTTTCTCACCAAGATAATAATGATATTTATTTCTACTCTTTGGATAAGACGCACCTTGACGTTACAGATTTTTTTCCAGAAAAATGATGAGAAAGTTAATGTTTCTTGTAATGATAATAATAAGTTCAAAATTTTGTTAATTATTTAAGTATGTTTCTTTTATGCTAGTATGTTCTGATGTATTTTGTTTTCTTCCTTTCATATTGGCTTATTTAATGTAAAGAATTGTGTTATTATTAAAAATAATAATAATTACCATGTCTTATTATGAACTTATTATATTATATATTTATTCTTTTTCATGAAGAAAATATGGATTTACGTCATGCTATAAATGAGCCCAATATCAGTGGTGGAGATATATGTTTAGCATATAGTGCGACGACACGTACCATTCTCAGGCATAAACAATATTTTTCAAATTTAAGAATGATGAAAGCTAAAGTAAATACAATATCAGGTTCAACATACTTGATTGAAGGCTTTGGAAGAGTCGTTATATTGCTTCCTAGTGTAACAAAATTTATTATTAATAATGCTTTGTTTTCCACTAAATCAAGGAGGAATATGCTAAGTACAATGCTATACGACTTAACCGGTACCATATTGAGACAACCAATGACAATGGTATAGAATATCTTTACATCGTATCAAATGTCTCTACTAGAAAATGTATTGAAAAAATTACCCATTTTATCTTCAGGTTTGTACTATAAAAGTATTAATACAATTAAAGTCAATGAAATAATGAACTAGATGTTCAATGAACCAAATAATTTTATTATTTGGCATGACCGGTTGGGTCATCCTGTATCAATAATAATGTGAAGAATTATTGAGAATTCACACGATTATCTACTAAAGAACCAGAAGATTCTTCAATATAAGGAATTCGCGTGTGTTGCTTGTTCTCAAGGCAAATTGGTTATTAGACCACTACCAGTTAAAGTTGGGATTGAATCCCCACGATTTCTGGAACATATTCAAAGATATATTTGTGGACCTATCCATTCACCATGGGGACCATTTAGATATTTTATGGTTTTAATAGATGCATCTACAAGATGGTCACATGTGTGTTTATTATCAACTCACAACATGGCGTTTGCGAGATTACTACTCAAATTATTAGAATACGAGCACAATTTTCAAATCATATAATCAAGACTATTCATCTTGACAATGCTGATGAATTCACATCCCAAATATTTAATGATTATTGCATGTTGATAGACACATAATTCATACATTTTATTATCCCTAATTTTGTCATTTTAATTATATTAGTTTATTAAATTAATATGTTTTATTTTATTTTGTAGGATTTAATATTTGTTGCAATAAAGTCAAAATCTTGGTGATCAATCAGTATTTAATGTTTTTATTCATGGAAGGAAAGAGACAAGAAGAATCCTACAACGAAAATGACGGAGGTGGAACAAGATTGGATTTATCTTGGTAAATAAGTAAAAGATAATTGTTTCAAATTTTAAAGATGGAAAAGGACTCTTAGATTACCATGTAGAGATTGAAGCTAAAAAGGAAAGAAGAGGATAAAAGGGAACAAAAGAGGACAAATTCAATGAATCTTAATTATGGCACAAATTTATTTTTTCTATAAATAGGTCTTTTGTTTTAGAGAAGAATGATATTTTTTATTAGTTTAAAGTAGGAGTAGAAGTAGGAGTAGGAGTATAAAAATTACTTCTTAATTGTACGTTTGTTGGATGATCGTTAATTAAAGGAAGTTTTCTTATTTATTTTTAATCTTCTTCTCTTTTTTATTTTAGTTAGTTTATTTATTTTCATGTCTAGTTAAAATTTTTGTATTTAGGATGAAGATGAAATTAAATATCTATTCATGATAATATTTTTCATCTCTTCTATTATTTATGCTTTTATATTTAATTGATTTCACCTTAATGTTTCATTACTGAAATAACTTTGTTTTATAGTTATTATGGGATTTTAAATTAATTAAGAGATTTTAATAGATTATTATTAAGATATGAGTTTCTTAAAATTCATGCTTGCTTGAAGAAATTTGATGGGTTATAGTTCATACTTAAATTTTCATAGTCTATGCATGTCCACATTAATTGTAAAATTACTAAATTAAATAGAAGGGAGATCAAAATCATAATTAAGTTATATAAATAGAAGAGATCGAATTAGTATTATATTTATTGTTTAATGGATTCAAATTCCTAGATTGCTTCCTTAATATTAGTTTTCATATTCTAGTTAATCAATTTTCAATTTTTATTTCTATTTCGCCTAAAATAAATATTAATGATACATTAAAATTGATCTAGTCTCTGTGGGTTCGATTGTACTTGTCAATTCTTCAATTTGACACTTTGAACTTGTAGTACATAATTTTAACACATCAAGTTTTTGGCGTCGTTGTGGGGGACTAGACATAGTTTTATATTCCTTAATTTTTATTTATTCGAATTAGTTTTATTTTATTTTTAATACTTTTTTATTATTTTTTAGGATTATTGAAGCGAATCAACGGTGCGGAAAGACAAGATTATTGTTGCGCTATTCCTGGTATTTTGTATATAAACTCAAAACTAATAGTAACTTAGTTTTTTTTTTTATAGTTTTATTGTTAGTTAGAAAACTAATTGTTACATTCATGCATTCACTCACGTAGAGCTAGACCTGGAAAATGGGCCCAAAGCCCGCGGGCTGGGCCGGCCCGCTAAAACCCTTTGGGCCGTATTTTTTCAGCCCATAAAAACCCAGGCCTATTTGGCCCGGCCCGGCCCTGCCCGTTTGGGCTAAACCCAAAAAGCCAAAAAAGTAGGCATAAAACGACTTCGGCCCGTGGGCCGGCCCGGTCCGGCCATCTAAACCCGGGCTTTGGGCTTACATTTTCTAGCCTGCCAAAACTCGGGCCGTTTTGGCCCGGCCGGCCATGGTTCGACCTATTTGCCAGGTCTACGTAGAGCACATCATGTTTAGTTTTTTATTTTATTTTGTCAAATATAAATTGTGGTGATTGTTGGTACATCAAATTTCTCATTCTTTCATAATTCATATATTTTTAGGACATTTTATTTGTTTATAATTTTTTATTTTCTTATTTTTTTATTTAATCTAACATTAATGGCACAACAAGATAAGGTGAGGATTTCATCACCCTTCTTTAGCCCACAAACAACCTAACTTTGCATAACCTTGCCCTATTAAAATTAAGTAGACATTGGCCCCTAGAACTCTCGAGCTCAATTAGCACAAGAAACTTTAAGAGGAGTCTAAATTTTAAATTAATCAAATTACTGGTGTCTAGGCAAGTGGTTCAAAAGGCAAATGCCTAAAGAATGTGTGATTATTCAATTAGTCGCCATACATACGGTGTGACTCCCACATTTCTTACATTTACTTGACTAGTGGTGTGATTAATTTCAAATTTGGTGGACCTTGCGGTGTAACTTGGAACAGTTAGGAGCTGTCTAGATTTTATTTAGATTAACCATAGAATTATGATTTATTTATTTATTTATATTTTGTGTGTGTAACTTGTGTGGTTTGTTGCATATTTGTTTTGTGATTGGTAGAAAGATGGACTCTTATTATAGTTGGAATAATAATTTTGCTTAACATCAAGAACCTTATGAAAATTTTAATGCACACAAAGTAAATCAATTTTTTCCAACTTATGAAAATCCTTATCTAAGTTCATATCCATATCTATATTCGGATCTTGATCCTCAATATACACAAGAATTATCAAATGAAGAGAGGAAAGACTTAGTGCCTTAAAGAAAACTATGGAAGTTTTATTGGAAAATCAATTTAGCATGGATCAAGCTATATCTCGTCTAGAAATTCAAATAGCCACCATAATAAATGAGCAAGATATGAGTGAATTTCTAGTAATTCTGAGGTTAACTTTGAAAATTTTGATGGTTGAGGAAATGATGAGAAAATAAAAATTATGGATTTAATTTTACACACTTTGAGTTAAACCAATCAAAGGAGTTAAACAATTCTGAGATGATTGATCTTGTCACATTTACTGATTTTAGTTGAAAAATTCTATAAGCTTAAAGTTTCATACCCTGAAAGACTTATTCTTAAAAAACCACTTGGTGATTTTTTGGACAACACCAATAAAGTAAACATGATCCAAGAATTATCAATAACCCAAGAAATAATTGAAAAAGATCCAAATAATTTTTTCTTAAATCACCTTTACCAAAATTGGAATGAATCTGAATATTTAGATAAGGTCAATAAGCTGAGATCCACTACAAATAAGTAAACTAAACTAGAAAATGTATTTGAACCAATTCTTCCATACTTTGAACATGTTAGTAAAAGTTTTCTTGAGGTAAATTTTAAGCATAACTGTGATGAATTTTTTTTTACTATTTTCAATTTTCTAGACCTTCGGAAAATTATGAAATGTTTCACACTCACGTACCCATTTGTATCATTCAATTTGAGTCACATAGTTTTTAGGATTTATGAAATTCGTAGGTATGTACATTTGTTTTCCTTCTCACAACATTTTCTTACAGAACAAATGCCCCACATATAAGGTATAATTATTTCATTTCGTTGTTCTCTATTTTTCATTTGTATACATTGAGGACAATGCATGATTTAGGTATGGGGGAATTTGTTTGTATTATTGTATTAGATTTTTTTAGGAAAATGTAATAAAAAATACAAAAAGTTAAAAAAATTAAAAAAATTGTTTGACTTTTATGAGTTGGATTAGTTCTAATAAGTATTTGTGGAGTAAAAATTCATGAGTAAGATTAAAAGATTTAGAACTCTTGAACCTTTGATTAGATACAAAATCTTAGTTTGAAATACCATTTCGAATAAAATTAATTTCATAAGCATTTTTGCACTTCATGTTTGCACTAATTCTTAGTAGTGAGGTATAAACTATGATTCGAAAAATTTAAAGAAAAAAGAAAGAAAGAACGCAATTGAAAAAAATTTGTAAAAAATGAAAAAGGAAAAAAATAACTGCTTCAATATCCATTGAACGAAATAACTGGGTATCCAAGCCCTAGGATGCATCGATATTCACGCTAAAAAGTGTGATGGATAAAAGCAACTTGACTAGCTAGTCTAATTTAGTGGCTTTTGTTACTCAAGTTAGTAAGCCTTTATGGGTGTCTTTACACCTAGTGCCCTAAAGTTAACTGATTTGGGAGTTATTGGTCCAACGCTCGCTACATGAGTAATTCTGAAAAGCTTAAGAAAACGAGACATTGAACAAGTTAAGAAAAAAAATGGAAAAAAGAAGGAAAAATAAAGAAGAAAAAGAAAAATGACTTTGCCTTATTTTCATGGTAAAAATCCCTACCAAGAGTTATATCATATAGACATACATGCATCACATGAAATTAATTTAATGAAAGATGGTGGCTTGAATAAAGATTTAGTATTTTTGATAAAGTGAAAGTGTGATTTTAAATTTAATCTTACTTATGTATAATGCCATGTATACTTAGAAGATTTCTTTCAATTACATAATTAGCGAAACTCAAAAATATTTTATTTTTAATTTTGAATTTTGTGGGTATATTCACTGCAAACCCTCACGAGACACATCTCGTCTACTTAGGGTAACCTTGGAGTTTAAAGAATTGTTTCGCATATTAAGTGCAATCGTATTTCCTACGGCAATGAGATAATTCTAGTTTTCTTTTCTTTTCTTTTACTCGGGGATGAGCAAACGCTAGGTATGGGGTATTTGATATACATATAATTCATACATTTTATTATCCCTAATTTTATCCTTTTAGTTATATTTGTTTATTAAATTAATATGTTTTATTTTATTTTGTAGGATTTAATATTTGTTGCATAAGTCAAAATCTTGGTGATGAATCAATATTTAAGGCTTTTATTCATGGAGGGAAAGAGGCAAGAAGAATCCTACAATGAAAATGAAGGAGGTGGAACAAGATTGTATTTATCTTGGTAAATAATTAAAAGATAATTATTTTAGATTTTAAAGATGGAAAATGACTCTTAGATTACCATGTAGAGATTGAAGCTAAGAAGGAAAAAAGAGAATAAAAGGGAACAAAAGAGACCAAGTTCAATGAATCTAAATTAGGGCACAAATTTATTTTCCCTATAAATAGGTATTTTGTTTTAGAGAGGCGTGATATTTTTTATTAGTTTAGAGTTGGAGTAGAAGTAGGAGCAGGAATATAATAAATTACTTCTTCATTGTACATTTGTTGGATGATCGTTAATTAAAGGGAGTTTTCTTATTTATTTTTAATCTTCTTCTCTTCTTTATTTTAGTTAGTTTATTTATTTCCATGTCTAGTTAATTTTTTTATATCTATGATGAAGATGAAATTAAATAATTATTCATGACAATATTTTTCATCTCTTATATTATTTATGCTTTTATGTTTAATTTATTTCGCCTTTATATTTCGTTATTAAAATACCTTCGTTTTATAGTCCTTATGTGATTTTAAATTAATTAAGCGATTTGGTAGATTATTGTTAAGATATGAGTTGTAGACACACAAAATTTTGCATTCCTGTTACTAACCCTGTAGGAGGGCAGGATCGTCTTCTAGAGATAACCTTGGAAGTCATATCAATTTTAACCCCGGAGACAACCCCGGGAAGTCCAATTTTTAATCTCGAAGATAACCCCGAGAGACTCATTTTTTAACCCCGGAGAGATCCAGTTCCAACCTCGAAGATAACCCTGAGGGATGCAGTTCAAGCTTCCCGAGATAACCCCAGAAAAGTCAGTTTCAACCCCGGAGACAATCCCAGGATACTCAATTCAACCCCGGAGATAACCCCGGGAGGTCAAGCCAACGTTAGAGATAACCCTAAGGACATTCAACATCAACAACAACCCAATCTCGGAGATAACCCTGAGAAACGACTGATACATTTGCGCCAAAGCCGGAGATAACCCCGGTGAGGGTAAAATTGTCATTTTCCACCTCAACATCACATCAACGCTATCTCAAAAAAATTCACATTACACTGCGTATCAAGGTATCCCACAAGAACCATAGCTCAAATCCCGAGTGACAACTGCACAAGACAGCACAACGGATAAAATTTGAAGACTTGGTTATTGACCCATCTTCCCGGCGTCGTACAACCTCTAATCCTATGTCATTTAAATTTATGTCTGACCTGGAGTTTACTTCGTGGCCTTTTACTGCTTATATATATATATATACATATATATATATATATATATATATTTACATTTCAAAGTCCTGCCTGGAGTTTACTTTGTGGTAGTTGATCGTCTATATATATATATATTTACCGATTTTATAAAAATATCTACTTTAATTGCTTTCATAATGTAGATATTTAATCTTCCAGCCTGCGGGCTAGATTTGCCTAAATCTGGCTACTTCTAACTTTGACCGGTTCAAAAGTGACTAAACTGGAACGGTTGAAGCTAGAATGGTTTAGATTTATTCAAATCTAGTTTTTTTTTTCTAGCTTTTGTACATATTGCTCTTTTATGTGAGCCTAGGAATCATGTGATCACAGATCCAGTCACTGAATCTAGATTCGGTTCCCAAGATGGACATTTCTCAGCTACAGCCAGCTTATAAATTATCTACAGTGTCTGAATTTCCTTAGATGGCTCTCATGCCCACAAGAAGTTCGACACTACTACATATCTTATTTTCTTGAAGATGCCTCGCATCTCAAAAATAAAAACAATCAAGACGAATATAATAAAATAGAAGTATTAAAGGCCTTAATTATTATTTAGCATAAGGGTTTGAAAAACTTGTTTTCCAAAACTTCACTGCTGTATCTTGTTAAAATTGAAATTTTATACAAAAGTCAAACCCTTTGTATATAGGTTCAAATGAGGCATAACACTAATTCCAGATAATTGCACATAAGTCCAACTCACACACACATGTGCAGATAAAAGTTAAATGAAAAGTGGCGATAACCGTGTTTTCACGGAAGTCGGGAGGTGCCTTACACCTTCCCTTCACTTAATCAAGCCCCCGAACCCTAACGAATCTCGGTTTCCAAGACCAGTTAAACAGTGTCCAATTATTGGGTCTTTGTACAAACCTTTTCTCGGTTGAGTTGGTACAACGATTTCAAATCTACCAACTGGCGACTCTAAAAGTGAAATCGTCAACATATACATGTCGGACTTTTTTAAACTTGTTTTTTCAAACAAAACTCACCTAAAATTAGAACACCAAAAAATAAGCATAGAAAGGGACAAATAAAAATCCAGACGTCTATAGGAGGCAACTCTGCTGGGGACACGATGTATGTGAATGTATGTTGTGTGATTCCTCTACCAGGAGGCTAACCTATCGGTGTTTGATTACTGGACTCAAGGGAGACTAATTCCGCGAGGCTCAGGAAAGGCACCACCCAAATTCGCTCTAGTTAAAAGATCGAATTAACTTCCCATCTAGTAAATTAAGATGATCTGGAAACCTTCATGTCAAAAAGCCACAAGAGTAGCCTAAGATAGGTCTGCCTCTGATAAACCAAACGCGAAGGTAAGTCTCTTCATACCTTCCTCCTTTTAATTACCTGTAATTTCAATTCCATGCCAATCTTAATGTAATGGAAAATATAAAGGAGTATGTAAATATGCATTCCTTTTTCATATTAAGATCTGTCATGCTATTCTGTCATCAAAACGACTAGCATCCATTTTGCAAGAGAACATTAAAACACTCCTAAAAAATGGACACATTTTATAGCATTTAACATTTTTGCGTTTTCCTAGACTAAACTACATAGTCTTTTTGTAGGGAAATGATTGGTCCCGTTCAAAGTCCAAAATGGCACTAAGTCGCCGTCAGACATGGCTACAAGTGCCCAGCTTGATCCTACTCCTGTCTCTCGCGAGGAGTTCGAAGTATTAAGGAATCAAATAACAGAGTTGGTTGTTCTCCTGAAAGAACTAAAAAAATCAACTCAGGGTCCACAAATACCCATCCAAACAGAATCCTATGAGCAGGGAGGAATCCAGGATTTGGACAGAGAAGTCCCAATACCTGAGTCTTAGAATAAGATATGACACCCCCAAATTAGGGCACTTCATTCCCACATGATTTGGTGCTCACTATCCAAAACATTTACATCTAACTACCCATAATTAGGAATAAAGACATAACTTAAATAACTTAAATAATAATCCTTCCCATTAAAGGGTTACATCAACTTAAAATAAATCTCAGGCAATCTAACCTTAAATTATTACATAAGTCTGCAAAATGCATCATATAATTAAATAAGTTTCATAACATAAATTCTAATAAATAAATCAAACAAGCCTTCATCATTTGGACATCTTGCCTTTGTCCTTGCTAGTAGACGGCTCGTCAACGTTCTCAACTTTAGCTGCAGTGTTAAATACAAGAGTGAGTAAATAATTGCTCACAAATATAATGATGGGAATAAGAATAACATAAGAGTAAGCAAGGAATACTAAATAATAGAGAACTCATTCTTTGAATCAAGATTAAGAAACAAGTTCAAGATGAACGGTGATGTTGAAGCGGCTAATAAGAATATCAAAAATATCATGCAAAAGATGTCTGCTAATCACAAAGGATGGCCTGACTTATTGCCTCTGACTCTATTAGCCTACAGAACGTCAATGCACACTTTCACTGGGGCAACCCCTTACTTATTAACCTATGGTATGGAAGCAATGCTCCCGTTAGAGGTAGAAATGGAATCCCTAAGTGTGTTGATAAATGCTCAAATTTATGAGGATCAATGGTTACAAGATCGGTACCACCAATTATCTTTGATAGATGAAAGGTGGGCCACAACCATCTTCCATGGTCAGTTATACCAACAGAGGATTGCTCGATCCTACAACAAGAAAGTCCAACTATGGCGGTTTAAAGAAAATAACTTAGTCTTAAAGAAAGTCCTTGACAACCAAGATCAATCTAAAGGAAAATTCACCCCAAACTGGGAAGGCCCGTCTATTGTCAAGGAGGTATTGGCAGGAGGAGCCCTCAGATTGCAAGAAGTGGATGGCGAGGAATTTTCCCAACTCATCAACTCAGACACCGTGAAACGGTATTATGTCTGAAGTTACCTACAAACCAGCATCCTGGTTCTGGTTCATCAATCCATCAGTTAATTAAGGTTTTAAAACCTTTTCTAACCACATCAATTTGTCCCACCAAGGAAGAACTACAGAGACCTTATCTCCCCCATACGTACATGGGAGTATGTAGGCATCCATTTATGGTCCGGTCTAACCTTTACAAAAACAAAAAAAAAACCCTTTCACCATATACAATTTTCAACCTTTTCACTCTAGGTTGGAACTACGCAGACCTGATCTCCCCATACACGGGAGTACGTAGGCAGCCATTCACGGTGCGAACTCACCCCTACAAAAACACAAAATCCTGTCAACAGTACTGGGATCATCCTTCAACCTTTCAAACCAAATTATAAGTGTGACGCCCCCAAATCCGGGTTCCTTCTTTAGAAGCTTTAACTTACAACTTACATGGTATTAAAGCATAACAAGACCATGTAGCTACCATGTTTGATAACTTGGCTATATGTCCACATAGAGGTTACACGATCTGTTAATACACATGCTTATAGTGCTCATATTGTTTATTCACCACTATCATTGTTTACACTTCAAATTATGCTTTAAACTCATGTTTGGTTTAGTTATCAACATGTTCAATACATACAAATCATGTCTAGGAATATTATAGTCATAACATGACATCCTAACCCTTTAGAATCTAGATACCCAAGTGATGCAACTAGATTTTGAAAATATGTTCAAGGTTGCCTTTGAAATCACTTTATCATGAATGATGCAATATAGCGCATATAAGAAAACTTTACAATTCTTGTCATAAGTAACTAAGTAATGATAACTTCTTTTCAAGATCAGAAACTACACCATTTAGCATTCATGTTCATTAGCTCTATTATACTAAGCTATTCTTTTAAAACATTTTCTAACACAAAGCTAATAAGTTTGATCATGACAAGGATACTATAACACCATATCTTGCTTATTCCTCTATGAAAGCAATCATGTATACGAAACATTAAGTTCAAAACTTGTAAACGTAAGTATCCACAAGGTTTGTTTTCAAAATTTAAAGTTTTTGTTAAAGATCTTCTACTAAATCATGTTGGACACTTCATAACTCAAAAGGAAACTTTGTATCTCATGCTATACCTCTTGTTAGGTATGTATATAAGTCATGATATCAAGTTCTCAACACCTAGCATGGACAAAAGTAGCAATTGGTTCTAAGGTACGGCGCAGCTGCGCTGTACCCCAGTATAAACAGGGCACAGCTGCACCGTACCAGAATCAGAAGCAGTAACATACTCTGTTTTGCAGAGTGTTACCCAACTTCATTTTCCTTGATTCAAACATGTTCCAAACCATTACTAAAGTGTTAATACATGTAAGTAAGCTTCTTAAACACATTATAATATGTTAATTCATCATGCTTGATATAACAATTCAAGAAATATAAAGAACTAAACAATACCAATTTCAAGAACATAATTAGAAATTATACCATCTTTAGCTTGAATTGGACCTCCTACACTATGAGTATACTTCTATAGTAGCTCAACAACTTATCCACTCCCATTAGACTATCAAATAACTCCTTAGCAACACAAAATCTGAATTAAAGCTTTTATTTATAGAAGAGGCTTGGAGTAGACATTGGAATTACATTAAGGTTTGATTCATGGTGTAATGGAACAATACATTGGTTAATCAAGAGTTGATCAACCAACCTTACCAGCCATCTTCTTAGCAAATGATCACCTATTCAATAGCCTTTTTGGAAAAATACGTGTTTTAGCTTCAAGTCACTATTCATGTACTTTGTTGTGAGACCCCAGATTTTATGAATAAAGATTTAATTTTCTCGAAATATTTTTTTAATATTATGGTGTAGATTTGAGATAATGTTATAGTTGTGGGTAATATTTATAAATTTTGCAGAGTATGCAAGTTGTCATATTATATTCGATTGGTTGGGGAATATTTGTTTTATCAGGGAATATTCGTGCAATGGCACAATCATTGGTGGACCCCGCAACGAAATTATTGTCTGATTGAGAAAACGAAAAAAATATTTTATGAAAATAACGGCGGAAGTTTTACCGTTAATACTGTTGAACTACTCGGTAGTAAAAGTACAGTAATACGTGTGGTTGCATAGTAGCACATGGTATTGATTATTGATGCTTATGTGATAAGTCACTCAGTTTTGTTTTATTGGTATTATTAATGTAATAAAACAAAATAATTTTATAAAGTTATTCTATAAATAGAATATATTATATTCTATTATACATAGTGTTTTGCATAGTAAAATCTTTTTATATAAAATAAAATACTTTTATAAAGTTATTCTATAAATAAAATATATTATATTTTATTATGCATAGTGTTGTATAGTGCCTGCATACTATTTTGCATAGTAAAATCTTTTTATATAAAATAGAATACTTTTATAAAGTTATTTGTTTTATTAGATTATAAATAGAATATATTATAATTTATTTAAAAGATTTTGCTTTAAATATAGACCGTCCGATTAAAATTAAATCAATCTGGACCGTTCATGAATTAGTTACTATGCAGTCCATTTTTCTATAAATAGAAGCTCATTCCTTCATTATTTCTTACGAATTCACTGAAACTCTAGAGAGAGAAAGAAGAAAAATGTTCTGCTACTTCACTACTTTTATATCTAGTACTCTTCTTTCTAAGGTAGGGGATATTATTTGTTGTAATCGTAGGGGATATTATTTGTTGTACTCGTAAGGGGTATTATTTCTTTTGTATTCATGAAGAGAACTTCTGTTATTCTATTATTTATTATTCTGTTAGAATAACCTGCCTGTGCGGTCTATCGCATGTATGGTAATTTCTTTTGTTATTCCATTCTTTATTATACTCAATTGGTTAAAACTTTGACTTCTATACTCCATGAAATTAGTGGAATATCCTTGATATTTGCGCTTCATCCAGTATCTTTTAATGGAAATATTCTTCTGAGCATTCTTGAATTTTACTCTACAAAGCAGTATCATGTTGACAATTTGAACGTTAGCAGTTCCTGGATAAATTAATTCTTGAACTTGTTTTATTGAATTATTATGTCATTGTCATCATCCTTATGTTTATATTATGTTGAAAGTCATCTGTGGCCTGTAGTGCATAAATGTACTTGGTATGATTATGACCAGGGATTATTCGGTATAATTATGACAGTAATGTTACAAATGATGTGAAAAAAGTTCTCATTGGCCCGTAGTGCATTGATGGATAGTTTTTGGTATGATTATGGCTATGGATTCTCTTCGGCCAAGGGTGCAAAGATGAATTGTTTTATGGCATGATCAGGACTGTTGATGAAAACATGATTATCTTTAGCCATAGTGCATGGATAATTCGTGGTCATGATACTAAAGAATATCCTTGGCCTATAGTGTAGGGATGATTTGATGATGTAGATTATTTATTAAGCTGAGTCTCAGTGATAAAAGTGATGAAAAACCTTTTAAATCATAGAAGATGGCAGATTTTATACTCTAGTTGACTCTTTTAATGGATTACTTGTTCCGCTGCAGTTAAACTTGATGTTTGTTATATTGTATTAGTTTAACACTGTTTAAGGCTAATGATAATTGATTCTACATTATCTTAGTCATAATATTTCTTACTGGGCTAGTTGAGCTCACCCTTTCTTTCACTGTTCTCTTCAGGAAATGAGAATATAGCAGAGACGAGCCGGGGAACGGAGTGATGGTCCTAGATGGTGCATTAATAGTCCTCACTATTATATGAAATAGTGTGATAATAATTGTAATGAGGACTCCTTTTGAGTTTGTATACTCTCTAGAAGACAATATTTGTATTCAAACTCACAGTTTATGTTTTGTCGTATTGTACACGATAGTTGTATTATTAAGTTGTATTTGAATTTTGTACCATGTATCTGGCGACTCAAGATGGGTGATGTATACCTAATTTTGGGGGCGTTACAGTTGGTATCAAAGCTTAGGGATATGATCCATGTCTAGGATGTGAGAATAGAACTAGGAGGAGAGAGATGGGGAATTCCTTCGCTAGTATGACCTACCTAAGTTTATTTGATATTTAATTGGTCGGTCAGAGTATAGGGATAATATGTGATATGTTAATTAACCCTTGTTTTATGACAGTGTTTAAAAATGACATCTAAAAATATATGCTGAGATAAGCAATGAAGCACATAAGACCGTTGAGTCAGCTCAACCAAAAGGTAACGACCAACAACATGATAATAATCATACCGGTGGTAACGACCATCGAAACAATGATAACCATCGTGGGGGAAATTATCATGCCAAGAATGGTAACCACTTCGGTGGTAATCATGGCCAAGATAATAGAAGTGGAAATTTCAAGAAGAGAAGGTCATTTAGATCGATTTTGTCGTATAGTGAAGTCAAGTCTAGCTGGGACGGTGGTACCAAAGGCGGATACGAACAAAACAAAGTCGGTGGTTTTAGGAAGAGCGTTTTTTGTGACTTCTTAAAAAAAAGCGAGTGACTCGAACGAAGTTAGCACGGGTTAGTTAATTATAAATTCTTGCGAAGTCTATACCTTATTAGATACCGGTTCTACCCATTCTTTTATCTCTCTTTCTTGCGCTCAACGTTTGAATTTGACTTCGGAGAAATTAGACTTTGACTTATTGGTTGAAACTTCGATAGTAGAAACCTTCGTTACCTTCAATATTTATAAATCTTGTTTAATTCAAATTGACACTTTCACGTTACGTACCAATCTTATCTCTTTGAAAATACTTTCCTTTGATGCGATTTTAAGAATCGATTAGTTAACTACCTATCATATTTTTCGTAAGGTTGTTAGCCTTCATATTCCTAACCAACCTGTTATGCGAATTCAAGCAACCAAACAACTAAAGTCAATTATTGTCATATCAAGCCATAAGTAAAGAGCCCCGTGCCTTTCGTTGTTGACTTCCTTGAGTGGAATGCACCGAAGCCAGACTTTCTGTAGGCGACGTCGTGAATGGCGATGGCAAGTTGATAGGTATCAATGTGACGTACTATCCAAGTCTTTGATGAGGGTCACAGCTTTGAATGATATTTCTATTGTTAATAAATTTCCTGACGTATTCTTGAAGACTTCTTAGCCTACCCCTAGAGCGTGAATTCGAATTTTGTATTGACCCCAATACAAAACCCATTTCTAAAACCCTCAAATATTTCTTCAACTAAAATGAATGTAGCATGCGCCAAAGACGTTGACTCGAGCTGTTAAAGATTATGATCGTACCATTCAATATCATCGTGGAAATACGAACGTGGTAGCTGACGCGTTGAGTAGAAGATTGTATGCGTTTACGAGTGTGATGCTATTAACACAAAGGCCCATATCGTACGACTTACAAATGATGAAGATAGAGTTAAAGACTATAGGAACCCAAGTGAAGATAACGAATATACGAGTAGAATCGACTTTAATCGATAAAGTTAAAGCCGCTCAAGCTACATACTCAGAGCTGATGAATGTTAAGAAGAAGGTTCAAGAGGGCGTTATTCTAGAAGTAAGAATCGACGAAGAGAGGAAATCTTAACCCTCGATTTAATTGGCACATTTGAAATCCTCGATAAATTAGGAATTGTGGCCTATAGACTCGTTTTACCGCCAAGTATGTTGCGTGTTCAAAACATTTTTTTTACGTATCAAGGTTACGTAAATATGTCGACGACCCGAACCACATGATTAATTTAGAACCGAACGAGATAGCGGATGATTTAACGTTTGAGGAGATACATGTTAAAATATTGGATAAGAAGGATCATATTCGACGCTCAAAGGTTATACCTCAAGAGTTAGAATTTGAAGTGAAGTCAAGGTATCTTCACCTCTTCGACATACCAGGTACGTACGTCAATTTTGAGGGTGAAATTTCATAAGGAGGAGAGATTGTGAGACCCCAGATTTTATGAATAAAAATTTAATTTTCTCGAATTTTTTTTTTTAATATTATGGTGTAGATTTGAGATAATGCTATAGTTGTGGGTAGTATTTATAAATTTTGTAAAGTATGCAAGTTGTCATATTATATTCGATTGGTCGGGAAATATTTGTTTTATCAGGGAATATTCATGCAATGGCACAATCATTGGTGGACCCCGCAACGGAATTATTATCGGATTGAGAAAATGACAAAAATATTTTATTAAAATAACGGCGGAAGTTTTACTGTTAATACTGTTGAACTACTCGGTAGTAAAAGTACATTAATACGTTTGGTTGCATAGTAGCACACAATATTGATTATTGATGCTTATGTGATAAGTCACTTAGTTTTGTTTTATTGGTATTATTAATGTAATAAAACAGAATACTTTTATAAAGTTATTCTATAAATAGAATATATTATATTCTATTATGCATAGTGTTTTGCATAGTAAAATCTTTTTATATAAAATAAAATACTTTTATAAAGTTATTCTATAAATAGAATATATTATATTTTATTATGCATAGTGTTGCATAGTGCCTGCATAATATTTTGCATAGTAAAATCTTTTTATATAAAACAAAATACTTTTATAAAGTTATTCGTTTTATTAGATTATAAATAGAATATATTATATTTTATTTAAAAGATATTGCTTTAAATATGGACCGTCCGATTAAAAGTAAATCAATCTGAACCGTTCATGAATTAGTTACTATACAGTCTATTTTTCTATAAATAGAAGCTCATTCCTTCATTATTTCTTACGAATTCACTGAAACTCTAGAGAGAGAAATTATAGTGAGAAAGAAGAAAAGTGTTCTTCTACTTCACTACTTTTATATCCTGTACTCTTCTTTCTAAGGTAGGGGATATTATTTGTTGTACTCGTAGGGGATATTATTTGTTGTACTCGTAGGGGATATTATATGTTATACTCGTAAAGGGTATTATTTCTTTTGTATTCACGAAGAGAACTTCTGTTATTCCATTATTTATTATTCTATTGGAATAACCTTCCTGTGCGGTCTATCGCATGCATGGTGATTTCTTTTGTTATTCCATTCTTTATTATACTCAGTTGGTTAAAACTTTGACTTCTCTACTCCATGAAATTAGTGGAATATCCTTGATATTTGTGCTTCATCCAGTATTTTTTCATGGAAATATTCTTCTGAGCATTCTTGAATTTTACTCTACAAAGCAGTATCATGTTGACAATTTGAACGATATTAGTTCCTGGATAAATTAATTCTTGAACTTGTTTTATTGAATTATTATATCATTGTCATCATCCTTATGTTTATATTATGTTGAAATTCATATGTGGCCTGTAGTGCATAGATGGACTTGGTATGATTATGACCAGGGATTATTCGATATAATCATGACCGTAATGTTACAAATGATGTGAAAAACGTCCTCATTGGCCCGTAGTGCATTGATGGGCAATTTTTGGTATGATTATGGCTATGGATTCTCTTCGGCCAAGGGTGCAAAGATGAATTATTTTATGGCATGATCAGGACTGTTGATGAAAACATGATTATCTTTAGCCATAGTGCATGGATAATTCGTGGTCATGATACTAAAGAATATCCTTGGCCTATAGTGCAGGGATGATTTGATGATGTGGATTATTTATTAAGCTGAGTCTCAGCGATAAAAGTGATGAAAAATCTTTTAAATCATAGAAGATGGTTGATTTTATTCTTTACTTGACTCTTTTAATGGATTGCTTGTTCCGCTACAGTTAAACTTGATGTTTGTTATATTGTATTAGTTTAACACTGTTTAAGGCTAATGATAATTTATTCTGCATTATCTTAGTGATAATATTTCTTAATGGGCTAGTTGAGCTCACCCTTTCTTTCACTGTTCTCTTCAGGAAATGAGAATATAGCTGGGACGAGTTGGGGAACGGAGTGATGGTCCTAGATGGTGCATTAGTAGTCCTCACTATTCTGTGAAATAGTGTAATAATAATTGTAATGAGGACTCCTTTTGAGTTTGTATACTCTCTAGTAGACAATATTTGTATTCAAACTCACAGTTTATATTTTGTCATATTGTACACGACAGTTGTATTATTAAGTTGTATTTGAATTCTGTACCATATATCTGGCGACTCAAGATGGGTGATGTATACCTAATTTTGGGGGCGTCACATTTGTGACCCTTAATTTGGGACTAGAGAGAAAATCTCAACAATCTTGCAAAACATAGGTTATACATTTATACACAAACCCTATTCTTAGGTTATATTGTATATACATATCATCCATACATGGGTTATAACATAATGTCACAATATGATTTACCTAATTAATATTTCAAAGAAGTAGATGTGATATGGAAATGTAACATACATATAATTCCTGTACATTTTATCACACCGATATATTTTAATAAAATAATAGTTTACAATATGTTCATGGTATATTATTTTAATATATACCCACATAAATATTGTCACATACACATTTGATGATGTATTCATATCATATAGTTTCAATAAATCTTAATATATGGTTACTATATATAGTATAGTCACATAAGTGTCACACTACACTATTTAATGTAGTTGTATTCCATATATTTAACATCTCTTTTTTACTATTAATCACCCATTGAAATATAAATAAATATTTTAATAACACATATTTTTTAGAGTACACATATAGGATGAGATAACCAAACTTATTTAAATCAACTCTATGATTTAATCCCTTTTACCATATGATTTTTTTATATCATTAGTCTCAATTAAATGTCACACTTCATTTAGTTTGAAGCCATAGGTATTATATATTACTACTACCCACCTTTTCCATATTACACATAATAATATTATTTAATGATTATATTCACATTAAAATTTTAATTGGGCTAAATATCATTCAGTTGGGTACTTTCAACCCACACAATAATTAATTAATATTAATCATTTCTTTTTAATAATTATTATGCATTCTTCTAATTAATAGAATATAATATTCTATAATATCGCTTAATTAACCAATATTTAATCCGGGTTAATTAATTTAAACCTTTATTCAAGTCATGTATTGTTAACTAAATTCCTTTATGAACACTTAGTCATCATTTATGACCTTTATATGAGTCTATAGCCTTCATTCCTTGAATTTAAATTCCACAGACTTACTCAGAATTTTCTACAGACCGGCGCAGCTGCGCTGGCCACGGTCTTGGAAATGGCGCAATTGCGCCATACCAAAATCAGAGACAGATAAGTTCTGCATCAGCAGAACTGAAACCTACGCTTCTAAATACTTTACACATCCTCCTTAAATGTTAACTCGTCTAACATCAATGCCCTCTTTGATTCCACATCATCGGCTACTATTTTCCTTAATAATTTAAGGATCACACTTCGAGTTTTAAAACTCTATTCCCCCTATTAGTTTAACCAACTATAACATCTCTTTAACGGTTTCTTATCACCAATAACACAAAACTCGAATATAATACATACATACATTCCTTTCATCTTCGCTTCTTGCCGTGTATTGAATTACATAATAATTCTCTAACCACATTAAATGTATATCAATTTTCTACTCTCGTCAACAACGAACATATATACAAGTCTAAACCTAGCACGCATCGAGTCTTTAATAGTATTCAATATAGTACACTGAGTGGTTTCCCATAAACAACCAACAAATTAGTTTTTGTCTCGTCTACACTATTTTCACATTGAGTTAGATCAGTTACTAATTCGTATATACCTCCGCTCTCTGAAGGAATCGTTTAGCCCAACTCCTATACATCCACCATTAAAGAGTATGGTTGCACTGCCTTAGACTTGATACATACTTGTACATACACTTAAGAAATTGGTGATTATCAAAGATATTTAATGTCACCAACTATGATAAAATAATTCTATAAATTATTTAATGTCGATAGATAAGGCTTATCCATCTTCTTACTAATTCATCTCTACAATTTATAATAAATATATAATAACGATATATATTTATTAAACACAACATCTGATGAGTGAGTTTTATACACATGAATTGGATACATTCGAGCTTAATTTATTGTTGATCTCGAGTCTTTTAGGATGTTTTTATGTGTTTGTGTCTATTTATGCATGTTTTATATTGTTTTGTAGGAATTGGGATAAAAGTTACTTGGATCGATGTTTGGGGTGGCTAGATTCGCGTTTTCGGCTTGTTATTTACACAGCAGTCACTTCAGAGCCAATTTGACCATAGCTCCGGATATTATTTCGTGAAACTTCAAGAATGAAAGTTGTAGATCTACTTTTCCTCTTTCTAGAACATCTTGAATCATCTAAATCGGAGTTCGGACGAAGAAGTTATGGCCATTTTCCCAAAGGACGTCGGAGCAGAAAATGTTGGAAAAAGGGCCAAGCGCCTAGGCGCTCCATACATGCCTAATTCAAGCGCCTAGGCGCTCAAAGTCAGTAACATCATTCAGCCCAAGCGCCTAGGCGCTCCAGACAGTGCAAATTCAAGCGCCTAGGCGCTCTAGTGCGTAGAAAGTTGCGTTTTTATGCTGTCAAGTGGGTTTTTGAAGCCAAAGAGGAGTCTGAATGAGGGCTGATACCAATACAAATAGGAGAGGACTCTAGAAAAGCAAGGGGAACCAATTTTGCAAAGAATCAATCAAGTTTTCAAGAGATTTGCAGAGAGAACAAGGAGGAAAAAACACGAAGGAGAATTGCAAAGGCTGAAGATCTAAGAGAGAGTTTAAGAGCAAATTCAGAGTTTCTTCTTCTCTTCTCTAGTTTTATCTTTTGTAACTATCTGGGATGTTTGGATTATTAACTTTGATGATGTTTTTCTTTATTATTATCATGAACTAAATTTTAATTAAGATTGCAACGGAACTTGGTATGTAGTTTAAATTGCAAGCTTCCCATTGAATGAAAGTTAGTTTTTATTGAATTGTTTATTATATCTTATGCTTATTGATTAATTGCCTGATCAACAATTACTGTGATAATCTATATGAAATTGGAAGATGGAGTATAGATTGAGATCTGGATATGATAACATCTGTTCATATAATCTGAATAGGGTTAATATGATTAGCATGTAGGATAGGAATATACCTATGTGTCTTTTGTATCCATTGAAAGAATTTGTGCATAAATCCTAATTAACTTGATTCACATAGGAATATAGTGAGTTGATTAATTGGGGTGTTCCTTATAATTCTACATCTTAGAGATTGGATTTAGGAGGATTTGTTCACGTGTCTTTGGAAGAAGAGCGTGAATATTTATAAAGCATTCTTGGATAACAATTCATATTAATTGATTTATGTTAAATGGGAAGTAAGTTAGTTTGAATGAAATACCAAGGGAAGTTGTAATCTTAACCTGTTAAATCTGCAGATATTCTTGTGAAATTTTGGTTTTTAATTATTAGTTTGTTAAGTTTAATTTTCAAATCACAAACAAAATTTTCTTAGTTTAAAATATGATTAATTGCATTAGAGTTAGTAATTGATAAATATTAGTCTATTTCCTCGTGGGAACGATATCCTTGCTTGCTGAATATTACAATTGAACGCGTATACTTGCGTGGTAAAGTGTTATTAAAAAATTAGGCAACAACATCACTTATTACATAGCTCATATTACCATATGTAACACAATACTACATACCTCGTATCACACACACACACACACACACACACACACACACACACACATATATATATATATATATATATATATATATATATATATATATTCTTATTTGAATCCATCTCATGCTTTAAGAATTTTATCTACTAAATTCTTATTTTAATTTTTTTTTTGAAAATTCAGGTTCTTACAATAAGAGATGGAACTACCTGATCTCCCCAATACACGGGAATACATCGGTGACCATCTGTGGGGCGAGTAAAGCACACCTCATCAGCTTAGACCACAGGGATGGAACTACCTGGTCTCCCCACACAAATGGGAGAAACAATTGGCGACCATCTATACTACGGTTGAATCCTCAAAGAGAAACATCAATCCATAAGAGATGGAACTATATGGTCTCGTCCATACACGGGAGTACTGGTGACGATCTGTGGTACGGTCAACGTTAGAGAGGAAAGCCAAAATCCTTTCCACAACCACATTCAGAAACTAGTCCCAAGACACCAAAGATTTGGAAAAAAAAGATCGACGATCCATTCTGAAAGATCCTGAGACATCTCAATGTCCATCCATCAAGGAGGAGTTCAGAATACATCGAGAACGCAAGTCCAGGAGAACATGCAACTATCAAACAAGTAATAAGGCATATCTAAAAAGGGAAGTGGTTCAAAACATATTTCCTTTCAATATAATACTATTTGATATATATAATATGTTATGTACATTACAAACATGGCTAACCTAGTTTATTCAAGAAAATCAAAGCTAATATACAAACTAGTGGATAAGCGAGCCATCAAGTCCAATATATATCCCTCTTAGTAGATGGAGGTAAATCTATGAGCTCTTGCCCTAAAGTGTCCACACGATCCAGGAGATCTATGGCCATCTACATGGTGATACCGTGCTCATTGATAAATGCACTCATCTCTGCAATAATGTCAGTAGTATAAGAACTAAGAGCAGTACTATTTATAGTGACAGCATCTCGGGTATCTAGAGCCTCATCCCACTCAGTAACAACTGCATCCCTAGATGATAGAGCCTTATCCTGCTCAACAACAGCAGTATCCCTGTGAGCTAGAGCATTATCTCTCTCAACTAAAGCGGCATCTCTATCAGAAAGAGCTGCCAACATCAAGGCCCTAGCCTGATCCCTCTTAAACGTCATCAGATGTAACCTCTGCTCTAAACACTTTGCAAAATATAGAGCCACAATAGTGGGAATATTGGGGGAATCAACCAGAGCTACTGACGAACCAGTAAATAGTTCATCCTCGATGGGAGAATCAGTGTACTCCATAGGCTCCCCATCATCAAAATCAATACCCAGCTCTGCGGATACAACCCTAGCTGATATAATCTCTACCTCCAACAAAGAAAAATAATCTGGAGAACGGCCTGGATGGCTAGTCAAAAAGTTAGCCCTTGCTCGACTAGTCCAATAATCATAAATCCTGGACAAATCCTCTGCAGATAGAAGACGAGATGACAATCGCTAACCCACTACCCCGTCAAAGGGATGAATATCTTGTAACTGGTCAAACTGTGCCATAAAAGCCAGTAGGTGATATGTGTTCACCCCCTCAAACCGGCCAGGGGAAGATAGTCCATGTCGACTGCATGAGTGATAAAGCTATAGGGAGAGGTGATCCCAGAACATGACAAAATATCAAACGGATCCTCGATCCCTGATAAGAAAGCCAACCATTATGCTGCATTTGTACACTCAGCCGGCTGAAAGGAATATGACATGGCTATCTCGTGGGAAAAATAATACCCATGACGTCTGAAAGTGCCAATCGGTCTCAAGTGTGTCATAAAACACACGTAAAACAAAACCGCACTATCTATGAAAACCCCCACTGAATGGGTATGGCAAAACGTGGTCGACCTCAAGGTCTCTACCAAAATCATCAGTAAGATGGTATGACCCTCTAATAAGTGGATTTTATATACACTTATTCGATATCTTTTACTTGAATTAGTTGCTTATATTCATGTGTCTTAGATACTTTTCATGCATTTTGTGTTCATTTTGTAGGTATTATGTTTGGGAGCGGTGTGAGCGATTATTGGTAAGGAAAAGCAAAGAAAATGCAAAGAAAAGGAAATCCAGACATCATTTGGGCGTTCATGTTACTTTATGTTCTTGGCATGGAACTTGGACTACATTGTACAGCGTCTTCGTAGCTTTTCGGAATATCTTGAATCGCTCTAATCGGAGTTCGGATGCAAGAGTTATGATCGTTGTACCAACGGACGTCAAACTTCGCTGTTTTGGTTAGCCATTTTCATAGTAGTCCCTTCCAGCTCAATTTCAGCCTTCATCCGTGCCTTATTTCTCAGTACTCAAGGTGAAAGGCACTGTAACTCTTCCCGGATCAAAGGTTATGGCCATTTTACCAGAGCACACTGCAGCAGAAAATCACCCGCGCGCCGGCGCGCCAACTTGCCCACGGCCGCGAGACTTGCAGTAGCAAACAGACGCGATTTTCACTTGTGCGCGGCCGCGCCCAACTTTAGGCCAATTCTTGCACGGCCGCGCGACTTCGGGTGTTGACCAAAGATGACTTTTCATTAAATAGTGCAATTGAAGCGTAACAGAGAGGGGGATTCAATTAGGGCATATATATTAGACATATTCTCATCATGTAAACATTATTCCACACCTTGGGGGCTAGAGCTATCATTATTTTCTTTTCTTCTCTTTCTTTTTAGATTAGATTAGAACCCTAGAATAACTAAGATTTGGGGATTGAAGCAATTGAAGATCCTTGAAAGTTCAGAAGTGAAAGAATAGAAGAAACTCAGATTTGCTATTCTTAATCCCTAACTCTCTTTAATTCTATTTGTATCTTTAAATGTATATTCAATTTTGGATGATGGATTTTGATTCTATAATGAGCTAAACTCTATTTTGAGATTATAATGGAATCTATTGCTTAGTTTATTTAGATATACTTCATTGTTAACCTTATTAATTGCTATGGGTTTGTCTATTAAGATTTATGCTTATTTTCTTAGTTGGTTGGCCATCAATTACTGTGATAACCCATATGAACTTGAAAGTCGAAGTATGGGTTTAGATTTGATCTTGATAGCTTGTGTTTGTATGTTCTACATGGTGATGGAATATATGATTCGTGCTTAGGATAGACATATACCGAAGCACCACTCGTAGTCAATTGAGGACTTAGGTTCAAACCCTAATTATTTGTAAATCACACAGACATATAGTGGTTTAGGTAATGTGGGTGTTCATGTGTATTCTATAAATTGTGGATTATATGTGATGTGAATATGGTACATCGAGAGATGGCTATATTTCACTTTCGTGTTCTCGACTAACAATCCGTTATAATTAATTTAGTTTAACTAGAAGTGTGTTGATTTAAATGATGCAATAGGGGAAATTGTAATCTCATGTCTTAATTATCTAGTCTCATTCTAGGGGTAGTTAGTACTATTTAATTTCATAGTTTAAATATAAAAACTCAAATCAATCATTTAAATAAGACTAAAATGGTTATGGGCTAATGCTTGGTGAACTTTATTAATTAATTCTCTATGGGAACGATACATTTCTTACTCTTTATTACTTATTGACTACATATACTTGCGTGTTGTGCGTAACTAGAAATTACCCAACAAGTTTTTGGCACCGTTGCCTGGGAATTATTTTAATAATTTTTGCCAACATTAATTTCAATCAAATTAGTCTTAATTTAAACATTTTATTTTATTTTATTTTATTTTATTTTATTTTATTTTAATTCTCTTCCTATATTTCTCTCTTTTCAGGTACTATGGGTGACTTTTCTTATCAAGGGCCTTATGCAAATAGGATTCAACCAACTAAGGGACACAAGAACCGAAGGACTCAATGTCAGAGTTGGACAAGTACAGTTTGGGGGTGATTACTTCAACAACTATGTTTATCCCAATTATCCTCAAGGTTGGGGGTATCACCCAGATTATAAATTGAGTTATAACTATCGAGACCAATACTGTGCCGCAAGTCCAACACATCCATCGAATTTCTTATATTCACCTCTAATGCAACAAGAAGAAAATTCAAGGTTGAAGAAAGTCTTGTCAAACAGCATAGCGAACCATGAAGAGATGATGATTAGTAAGGAGTTATCAAGCCAAAATCTTAACAAAGTGATGGAACAACTCATTAACTCCTCAATGAATGGTCCTCAATACATGGATTTCGAAATTGAGAAGATGACTCAAGATTGGAGGATTTGTAGTTCAAATTTGTAGCATCAACTGAGAAGAAGATGATTGAGCAAGAGAGGTCAATTCAAAATCTTCAGAGTCAGATGGATCTAATGTTCGAAGTCTTGAACAATCGCCCTCCAAACAATTGGTTCTATGACATGGACGTTGAAACTGATGGAGAGCCAGAGGTGTTCATGCCACTAAATGAACTGAAAGGCGTGGACATTTAGGAGACAACTGGGGGTATGGAAAATGAAGAACATGAGCTAACTTGTATAATACCCCAAGTGCCTTCTCAGTTAGAGTTGAAAAATTCAGTGAACTTTGCACACCCATGTCCCCTTGGTAGTCATATCCAAAGCAAAAGTTTCTGCGATTATGAGGCCTCTTACAAACCCTAGAGGGCTGAGGAAGAGAAAATAGAAGAGCAAAAGCCAGTTGTATTTGTCATGCCTCAATGCAAAAATTTATTCACAAATACAAAGGACGAAGCACCTAGCTATGAAATAGAACTGGGGGCGTCATGTATAGGAAATAGGCTAGGTTGTTTCAATACACAAACTCTCATGATGGGTACCAAAGAACATAGAGGTTCTAATGGATGGAGGGTTCCTAGCTTATCGTAGAGGAATTGGATAGCGGTGTCTCGATGGGAGGCACCCCATCCAATCTTTCTCCCTCATTGTTTAATTCTTATTTATATTGCAATATTTAGTAAATGTTAGATAGTGGTAAATCTTAATAATAGCTTTATTGTTTCTCCTCTCAAGTTAAATCTAATTGCTATAAGCATTCAGGATCAAACAGAAGTCAAACCAAACTGAAGCAGAACCAGAGTTGCAGAAGCCGCGCGGCCGCACGACAGATGAGGCTTGAGGACGCACGCCCGCGCGAGCACCCGGCTGGACAGACTTTGCACACTACAAGTTGCGCGCCCGCGCGAGGATTGCATTGGAGGAGCGCGCAGCCGCGCGCGATGCCTGATTGATGCTGAGCTATTTATTTTAATTTCAAATCTCAAGCATTTGGACAGTTAGAAGCCCACACTCAGTTTCTAACTATAGAATATCTCAAACTTAGCCATCGCCTGATATACCATCGGATCATAAGGAGGCGAACGGAGATGACATTGCCACTTAGGGGAGTATTCTTTCACTTTTATTTACAATGAGGGCATTATTTATTTTAAGTTTATGGGTATTGGGTCGTAGTGAGTAGTTGTTGCATATAGTTAGATGCATATAGTTTGATTGCATATTTAAGTTGCATAGTAGGGGTATTGTAGTATGAATTTTTTATTTTATTTTTCTTTTGTCTTGTTTACTTAGTATGTGTGTAGTTGCATAACATTGCATAATCCCAGGCTTTTAGTTAGTTGAATTCTAATTTGGCCAATGATGACATAAAAATTTGATAGATTTTTGAATTCAGTGGATATCTTGAGCTTAGTTATAATTTTATACAGGATATAATTCATGCTTGTTGTTTAGATGCTACCAGGTAGCACGACAATGTTCCTATTTGCTTGCTAGTTAAGATTAGCATGTTTGTCTGCTTAGAGGAAAATGTTGTTAATAATGATAGAATTGTGTAGAAAGAGAGTAATGACTATGAAGACACTTAAACTCAAGTTTTGAGAACGCATGGGTATGCTTGCTTTATATAAAAAAAAGAAAAAAAATAATCGAATAATTACCGTGGCTAGTATTGTTTCGGGGCCTTTGTTACTTGAGTAAGTACGCCCGAGGGGATTGTCTCTACACCTAGCGTCCTAAGGTCTTAAGGGTTTGGGAGTCGTTGGTTGAAAGCTCGCTAAGGGGTAGCACTGTTAGCCTAATGGAATGAGACATTGCACAGATAAGGAATATATATATATATATATATATATATATATATATATATATATATATATATATATATATATATAATACTAATAAAAATCAATAAACACAACGGGAAAGTGCAAAAATCGCCCCGTGAGTAAAAATAAAGCAGAATAAACCCTTTGTTGAACCTTAGCTTGTATTGATGTGTTGGAGTAGTTTTTGTTTTATTTGTATGCATAGTTCTTAGTTTGAACCTCAGTTTTCTTTCTTAAGCAGTATAACATGTGAAATCCTCACCTTTTTCAAGCTTATATGTGAACACATCACACACACACAACGTCTTTATAGCATTTAGGATTATATGATTATATGTCATTTTGCCTTTAGCTTAGTTTGATGCTTTGTTCTTGAATCTTGATATTTCTATGAGGCATATCTTATTGGAATTCTTAACATGGCTAGAAATATGGGATTCATTGTCATAGTAGCATAGCTTGCATATCAAGTAGATTGCATTAGCATTGTTTTTGCTTGAGGACAAGTAACGGTTTAAGTTTGGGGGTATTTGATAAATGAATTTTATATACACTTATTCGGTATCTTTTACTTGAATTAGTTGCTTATATTCATGTGTCTTATTAACTTTTCATGCATTTTGTGTTCATTTTGTAGGTATTATGTTTGGGAGCGGTGTGAACGATTATTGGTAAGGAAAAGCAAAGAAAATGCAAAGAAAAGGCAATCCAGACATCATTTGGGCGTTCATGTTACTTCATGTTCTTGGCTTGGAACTTAGACTACATTGTAGAGCGTCTTCGTAGCTTTCTGGAAAATCTTGAATCGCTCTAACCGGAGTTCGGATGCAAGAGTTATGATCATTGTACCAACGGACATCAAACTTCGTTGTTTTGGTTAGCCATTTTCATAGAAGTCCCTTCTAGATCAATTTCAGCCTTCATCCGTGCATTATTTTCAGTACTCAAAGAATAAAAGTTGTAGAGCTCAGTGATATCTTCGATTTGATAGGTGGAAGGCCCCGTAACTCTTCCTAGATCAAAGGTTATGACTATTTTACCATAGCACACTATAGCAGAAAAACACCCACGCGCGGGCGCACGACTTTGCGCGCGGCCGCGAGACTTGCAATAGCAAAAAGACACGATTTTCACTTGTGCGCAGCCGCACCAAACTTTAGGCCAATTCTTGCGTGGCCGCGACTTCGGGTGTTGACCAAAGCTGACTTTTTATTAAATAGTGCAATTGAAGCGTAACGGAGAGGGGGATTCAATTAGGGCATATATATTAGATATATTCTCATCATGTAAACATTATTCCACCCCTTGGGGGCTAGAGCTATCATTAATTTCTTTTCTTCTCTTTCTTTTTAGATTAGATTAGAACCCCAGAATAACTAAGATTTGGGGATTGAAGCAATTGAAGATCCTTGAAAGTTTAGAAGTGAAAGAAGAGAAGAAACTCAGATTTGCTATTCTTAATCCCTAACTCTCTTTACTTCTATTTGTATCTTTCAATGTATATTCTATTATGGAAGATGGATTTTGATTCTATAATGATCTAAACTCTATTTTGAGATTACAATGGAATCTATTGCTTAGTTTTTTTCGATATACTTCATTGTTAACCTTATTGATTGTTATGGATTTGTCTATTAAGATTTATGCTTATTTGCTTAGTTGATTGACAATCAATTACTGTGATAACCCATATAATCTTGAAAGACGAAGTATGGGATTAGATTTGATCTTAATAGCTTGTGTTTGTATGTTCTACATGGTGATGGAATATATGATTCGTGCTTAGGATAGACATATACCGAAGCACCCCTCGTAGTCAATTGAGGACTTGGGTTCAAACCCTAATTATTTGTAAATCACATAGACATATAGTGGTTCATGTGTATTCTATGAATTGTGGATTATATGTGATATGAGTATGGTACATCGAGAGATTGCTATATTTTACTTTCGTGTTCTCGACTAACAATCCGTTATAATTAATTTGGTTTAACTAGAAGTGTGTTTATTTAAATGATGTAATAAGGGAAATTGTAATCTCATGTCTTTATTATCTAGTCTCATTCTAGGGGGAGTTAGTACTATTTAATTTCATAGTTTAAATATAAAAACTCAAAGCAATCGTTTAAATAAGACTAAAATGGTTATGGGCTAATGCTTGGTGAACTTTATTAATTAATTCTCCGTGGGAACGATACTTTACTTACTCTTTATTACTTATTGACCACGTATACTTGCGTGTTGTGCGTAACTAGAAATTACCCAACAAGTTTTTGGCGCCGTTGCCGGGGAATTATTTTAATAATTTTTGCCAACATTAATTTCAATCAAATTAGTCTTAATTTAAACATTTTATTTTATTTTATTTTATTTTAATTCTCTTCCTATATTTCTCTCTTTTCAGGTACCATGGGTGACTTTTCTTATCAAGGGCCTTATGCAAATAGGATTCAACCAAGGGACACAAGAACTGAAGGACTCAATGTCAGAGTTGGACAAGTACAGTTTGGGGGTGATTACCTCAACAACTATGTTTATCCCAATTATCCTCAAAGTTGGGGGTATCACCCAGATTCTAAATGGAGTTATAACTATCGAGACCAATACTGTGCTGCAAGTCCAACACATCCATCGAATTTCTCATATCCACCTCCAATGCAACAAGAAGAAAATTAAAGGTTGAAGAAAGTCATGTCAAACAGCATAGCAGACCATGAAGAGATGATGATGAGTCAGGAGTTATCAAGCCAAAATCTTAACAAACAGATGGAACATCTCATTAACTCCTCGATGAATGGTCCTCAATACATGGATTTCGAAACTGAGAAAGATAACTCAAAATTGGAGGATTTGTGGTTCAAATTTATAGAATCAACTGAGAAGAAGATAATTGAGCAAGAGAGGTCAATTCAAAATCTTCAGAGTCAGATGGATCTAATGTTTGAAGTCTTGAACAATCGCCCTCCAAACAATTGGTGCTATGACATGAACGTTGAAACTGATGGAGAGCCAGAGGTGTTCATGCCACTGAATGAACTGAAAGGCGTGGACATTGAGGAGACAACTGGGATTATGGAAAATGAAGAACAAGAGCTGACTTGTATAATACCCCAAGTGCCTTCTCAGTTAGAGTTGAAAAATTCAGTGAACTTTGCACACCCATGTCCTGTTGGTAGTCATATCCAAAGCAAAGTTTCTGCAATTATGAGGCCTCTAACAAACCCTGGAGGGCTGAGGAAGGAAAATAGAAGAGCGAAAGCCCATTGTATTTGTTATGCCTCAATGAAAAAAATTATTCACAAATACAACGGACGAAGCACCTAGCTATGAAATAGAACTGGGGGCGTCATGTACAGGAAATAGGCTAGGTTGTTTCAATACACAAACTCTCATGATGGGGAACCTACCAAAGCACATAGCGGTTCTAATGGATGGAGGGTTCCTAGCTTATCGTAGAGGAATTAGATAGCGGTGTCAAGAAAAGAGTCCAGCTAACGGACTATAAACCGAGCGCTCGATGGGAGGCACCCCATCCAATCTTTCTCCCTTCTTGTTTAATTCTTATTTACATTTCCATATTTAGTAAATGTTGATAGTGGTAAATCTTAATAATAGCTTTATTGTTTCCCCTCTCAAGTTAAATCCAATTGCTATAAGCATTCAGGATAAAACAGAAGCAAACTAAACTGAAGCAGAACCAGAGTTGAAGAAGCCGCGCGGTCACGCGACAGAAGAGGCTTGATGACACGCGCCCACGCGAGCACTCGGCTGGACAGACTTTGTACACTACAAGTTGCACGCCCGCGCGAGGATTGAATAGGAGGAGCGCGCGGCCGCGCGCGATGCCTGATTGATGCTTAGATGTTTATTTTAATTTCAAATCTCAAGTATTCGGATAGTTAGAAGCCCACACTTAGTCTCCAACTATAGAATATCTCAAACTTAGCCATCGCCTGATATACCATCGGATCATGAGGAGGCGAACGGAGATGACATTGCCACTTAGGGGAGTATTCTTTCACTTTTAATTACAATAAGGGCATTGTTTATTTTAAGTTTGGGGGTATTGGTTCGTAGTGAGTAGTTGTTTCATATAGTTAGTTGCATATAGTTTGATTGCATGTTTAAGTTGCATAGTAGGGGTATTGTGGTATGAATTTTTTATTTTATTTTTCTTTTGTCTTGTTTACTTAGTATGTGTGTAGTTGTATAACATTGCATAATCCCAGGCTTTTAGTTAGTTGAATTCTAATTTGGCCAATGATGACCTAGAAATTTGATAGATTTTTGATTTATTGGATATCTTGAGCTTAATTATAATTTTATACAGGATATAAATCATGCTTGCTGTTTAGATGCTACCAGGTAGCACAACAATGTTCCTATTTGCTTGTTAGTTAAGATTAGCATGTTTGTCTGCTGAGAGGAAAATGTTGTTTATAATGATAGAATTGTGTAGAAAGAGAGTAATGACTATGAAGACACTTAAACTCAAGTTTTGAGAACACATGGGTATTCTTGCTTTATATATATATATAAAAATAATCGAATAATTACCGTGGCTAGTCTTGTTTCGGGGCCTTTGTTACTTGAGTAAGTACGCCCGAGGGGATTATCTCTACACCTAGCGCCCTAAGGTCTTAATGGTCTGGGAGTCGTTGGTTGAAAGCTCTCTAAGGGGTAGCACTGTTAGCCTAATGGAATGAGGCATTGCACAGCATGAGAAATATATATATATATATATATATATATATATATATATATATATATATACTAATAAAAATCAATAAACACCGCGGGAAAGTGCGAAAATCGCCCCGTGAGTAAAAATAAAGTAGAATAAACCCTTTGTTGAACCTTAGCTTGCACTGATGTGTTGGAGTAGTTGTTGTTTCATTTGTATGCATAGTTCTTGGTTTGAACCTCAGTTTTCTTTATTAAGCAGTATAACATGTGAAATCCACACCTTTTTCAAGCTTATATATGAACACATCACACACACAACATTTTTATAACAGGTTAGGATTATATGATTGTATGTCATTATGCCTTTAGCTTAGTTTGATTCTTTGTTCTTGAATCTTGATATTTCTATGAGGCATATCTTATTGGAATTCTTAACATGGCTGGAAATTTGGGGATTCATTGTCATATTAGCGTAGCTTGCATAGCATGTAGATTGCATTAGCATTGTTGTTGCTTGAGCACAAGCAACGGTTTAAGTTTGGGGGTATTTGATAAGTGGATTTTATATACACTTATCCGGTATCTTTTACTTGAATTAGTTGCTTATATTCATGTGTCTTAGTTACTTTTCATGCATTTTGTGTTCATTTTGTAGGTATTAAGCTTGGGAGCGGTGTGAGCGATTATTGGTAAGGAAAAACAAAGAAAATGCAAAGAAAAGGCAATCCAGACATCATTTGGGCATTCATGTTACTTCATGTTCTTGGCTTGGAACTTAGACTACATTTTAGAGCGTCTTCGTAACTTTTCGGAACATCCTGAATCACTCTAATCGGAGTTCAGATGCAAGAGTTAAGAACGTTGTACCAACGGACGTCAAACTTCGCTGCTTTGGTTAGCCATTTTCATAGCAGTCCCTTCCAGCTCAATTTCAGCCTTCATCCGTGCATTATTTCTCAGTACTCAAAAAATGAAAGTTGTAGAACTCGTCGATATCTTCGATTTGATAAGTGGCAGGCCCCGTAACTCTTCCCAGATCAAAGGCGAGCAAACTTGCGCGCGGCCGTGAGACTTGCAGTAGCAAAAAGACGCGATTTTCACTTGTGCGCGGCCGCGCCCAACTTTAGGCCAATTCTTGATCGGCCGTACGACTTCGGGTGTTGACCAAAGCTGACTTTTAATTAAATAGTGCAATTAAAGCGTAACGGAGAGGGGGATTCAATTAGGGCATATATATTAGACATATTCTCATCATGTAAACATTATTCCACCCCTTGGGGGCTAGAGCTATCATTATTTTCTTTTCTTCTCTTTCTTTTTAGATTAAATTAGAACCCTAGAATAACTAAGATTTGGGGATTGAAGCAATTGAAGATCCTTGAAAGTTCAGAAGTGAAAGAATAGAAGAAACTCAGATTTGCTATTCTTAATCCCTAACTCTCTTTACTTCTATTTGTATCTTTCAATGTATATTCAATTGTGGATGATGGATTTTGATTCTATAATGAGCTAAACTCTATTTTGAGATTACAATGGAATCTATTGCTTAGTTTATTTCGATATACTTCATTGTTAACCTTATTAATTGTTATGGGTTTGTCTATTAAGATTTATGCTTATTTTCTTAGTTGATTGGCCATCAATTACTGTGATAAACCATATGAACTTGAAAGACGAAATATGGGTTTAGATTTGATCTTGATAGCTTGTGTTTGTATGTTCTACATGGTGATGGAATATATGATTCGTGCTTAGGATAGACATATACCGAAGCACCACTCGTAGTCAATTGAGGACTTGGGTTCAAACCCTAATTATTTGTAAATCACACAGACATATAGTGGTTTAGGTAATGTGGGTGTTCATGTGTATTCTATGAATTATGGATTATATGTGATATGAATATGGTACATCGAGAGATGGCTATATTTCACTTTCGTGTTCTCGACTAACAATCCGTTATAATTAATTTAGTTTAACTAGAAGTGTGTTGATTTAAATGATGCAATAGGGGAAATTGTAATCTCATGTCTTTATTATCTAGTCTCATTCTATGGGTAGTTAGTACTATTTAATTTCATAGTTTAAATATAAAAACTCAAATCAATCGTTTAAATAAGACTAAAATGGTTATGAGCTAATGCTTGGTGAACTTTATTAATTAATTCTCCATGGAAATGATACTTTACTTACTCTTTATTACTTGTTAACCACGTATACTTGCGTGTTGTGCGTAACTAGAAATTACCCAACACCCTCTTAGAGAGCACAGACTACCATAATCACACTGATATCCAGGTGTTCTATGTATAATGGCATATACAAATAGGCCACTATACACATCAAGAGTACACGTGCGACATGCCAATCACCCTTAAAAATGGTGAAGTCCCCAGAGTATCGTAGATAGCTGTCCAACGACCCAAATCTGTCAATCAAGAAACTCATGGACACTATATGCCCTGAGTATATCTGTTCTAGGGAAACTCTGCGCCTCAAGCCTGTCAAGGTCATAAAATGCTGGCTTATGTCACTGACAGCCATCCGAGTGCAAGTCCGATCCAATGACAAGTCTGTAAGACGCTCATACTCCTCCAATGTAGTAGTCAAATCCTGGGTATCAAATCTGAATACATGTCTATCTGGTAACCAATGCTCAAGCATGCCCTTTATAACACCCGGTGGAACCTGAAATTTCAGGAAGGTCATGGAGTGCCTCAACAACTGATAACTGTCACCCGATCTGGGGAAGACAAACTGTCATAGCACGATCTCAAAGAAGATGCCAGCAACATAGGTGGGGTATGCTCAATCCAGCTAGCAGTGGATGAAGACATCTGTAGAGCCGTATCGTAAGACCATCTAGGGGTCAATGTTAAACTCATATCTAGAAATTCATATCCATGACATAATACATGCATAATAAATGACAGGTGACAATATGATGTAGGGAATAAAAAATATTATACATAAATTCCTAAGTACATCATTATCTAAATACATCATCTCTGTGTAAAACTAGAAAATACAGGGAAATGGGGCACAACTGCCCAACATCTAATAGAGGCCTATTAAAATATATAACGAGAACTGGGGCATAACTGCCCAATATCTACAAAGGCCTATCAAAAGATATTGTGAGAAATACATTAAAAGAAGTCAATGATGTTGATATCTACATCATCCAATATGTTCATCTGATGTAACTCTTCTTGAGTCAATGAATCTCTGCCAGAAGGTATATCAGGCCGATACAACAGAGGATATGGGCCACCTAAAGGGCCAGTCTTAGAGTTGGAAGGATCAAAAGTATTCGCCTCTGATGGATCTCTGCCCAAATGCCTGAAAAAGAAATGTGTTCGGTCCAACTGCTGGGTTAAACTCTCAATCCGCATTAGATGAGTAGGCTCTCAGATGCAGGTAATCCAATATGTCATCATTATAGAGTCAGGAACCATATCTCCCATAAACTGTATGGCACAGGTCTGAGCTCCAATGCTGAGGGGGAACCACCAGCGGTAAAAAGCCTCCTGACTGAAAGGTCCCTCTGACAAAGTAAAGCCATCCACGCCCATCAATAGGATCTCAGTGGTTGGCTGTGACAAAGGTCAATGACGCCTGACAGGAGGAAATGTCAGAATGTGTATCTTTCCTGTAGTGCTCCTAATAGCACACACTCCTAAATAGAGCTCCTAACCTCCATCAGTAAGGAGAGGAATCCGATGGGTGGACAATACATACTCGACACCAGTCGGGAAACCACCCTTGAAGCCAACTGTCAAGTGGTCCTCAAAGTACAGAACCCATATAATGACCTCTATGGTCAACAACTCCAACTATAGGCGAGAATGGGTGAAACCCTCAACTACAGGAACCTCTAACAAAGTGGAGTAATGCCATCGCCATCCCCGTGAATGAGAGCCTCTCGTAAGCCCAAAACTGCGAATATAAAGATCAAATATTTGTGGTTAGTCAAACTTGTAACCCGAATAAAGGAAAATCAAAAAGAAAAATGTTCACCAGCAGGAATGGATAAAACCCTAACCAAGTCTCCGTCACGCCCTCTGAGCGTAGGCGATCTCCCCGAGGAAGTAGGCAAAGGTATAGGAGCCCCAATCAAACTCTCCAATACGGTCCACCTCCCGAGTGGCACTAACTAAAGCGAATGACATCTTTGAAGAGTGATCAGCTAGGAAACAACCCCTGAGGATGATCATAAACAATCGTCGAAGGATGCAATCTCGAACCCTCTGATCATCGGGTAATGGCTCAGTAAGAGCCCAAATCATGGCATCTACACTCAAGGGACTAAAGCTGAATTTCTTGCCCTTGAGTGCCGTAGCCGGGACTCCCAACAAGGATCTAACGGCAGTCGGGGAAATGTCAGCCATCAAAGGCACTGGCTTCCCAAAAACTCTAATCCAGTTAAGAACCACCAATTCAGCGATGTAATCATCACCTCACATTCCAGCAAATGGAGAGAGTGGGTTTGGTGAAACCAGTGCTCAGACAAAGCCGTGAGATAACCCCAGGGACAACGACGGGGGAGGATGGAGAAGAAAGCCTCGAAGCCCCAAGCATGAACAATCTCTCGATACTCTGGATAAAGAGTCTATTATAGAGAATGTATGCTAAACCAGTTCCCTCTGAACTGCGTAAAGTCGGGAACCTGCATCACAGTGAAAATCAAAATTAGAGCCCTTGACCCCACAAATGGGAAAATGATAATTAACACGGCTTTTACCTCATTCGCATGGAGATAGATTGAGGGGTGACGACTTAAATCATCTAGAAGCTCTAGAATCGTCACATTTATAGCTCGAAGCTCCCTGCGGGTCATAGAAGAAGAAGGAGCAGGATTCGTAATAGGTACATCCTCCTCCTCGTCCTCAACATCTGGTCTCTCAACCCGGATAGGAAGAATCACTGACTCAGTCAACTGACGAGGCTGTCGAGCTGGGCGAGGTCGAGGCACATATGAAGCTCTCCTATTCACACCTGAAGAGGTCCTATGGGAGCTACTCGGCTGGTCTAGATCCATATATCTTGACAAAAGTCTCTAAATCACCTCAGAAAGGTTGTGGTAAATTCTAACCTGGAGCTCAATAAATGTAGTTCATAGCTATATGGATGTATAACCCACATCTGCAATATAGTTAAAAATGCATGATCATTCAATGCCTAGACTCGTGAATTTTTTTTGCCAGAGTCTCCTTTGTAAAAAGGACTATCCATATGCACATAGGCATGACTAGGTGGTCATTCAGTAGCACACCGACTCCAAGTCATAAACATCCTATATGCATGAAAAACATCAAAGACATATCCATAATGGTAGCCTAATTACCAGTATTACTTTGCTTCAAAACCTTTTCTCATTTGTCCTCAAATAAGTTTGAAAATAGAAGAAAAAGGTGCCAAATTGAATGTTTCAAAAGTTAATTTTTTTCACATCAATACATTCAACATGGTCAAATACTAGCATTTACTGTGTTGAATAATTTTTATCAAGTCATATGAGCATGTATATTCACTACTATATATTTTGAAGCATTATGTATTATATCTCACTTTCCAACGGTCAAAATTGGAAAAGATAATGTGTAAACGTTACCAGGATAGTGCAGAACGATTGTACGGTGATGGATTTTGTAGAAAATAGCCCGAACTCAGTAGATCTGAAGAAGAAATCTCAGATTCTCTGTGCGGCTTCAACTTGAAAATGGCTTGTAAAAGGGATGGCAAGTAAGATATAACCCACGGGTGGTCGCGGGTCAACTCGTGGCAGCTGCGGATCTACCTGCAGCCTGGGTGGTCCCCACCCCCTCCGGTTCGATCTAATTTGAGTTACAAAGGAGGTCCCAGAAGCTGAAAAGTCAAATTAAAAAAAAGATGCTACGCGATTAAGTGGAAAAGCCTGAAATCCTAATTTTAAAGACCAAATTGCGGGTCTACATATCAAATCATTGGTGTTCGCCCAAATACAGGGTTCACAGAGCTGATGATAAAAGCTATTGGAAGCTTCCCTTATCAATGCATCGCGAAGGTCCGATGCCATCAACTAGGGGTTGTAATTACAATCAAAAGAATAAATCTCATCAGGAATACAAACCCAGTGGAAATTTCGGACATCCTAAGTCGTTGAAAGTTATTTCAATGAGGATCAGACAATCGATATTACCAACCATTGGAAATAACTCCAACAAAAAATCGGAAGTGATTTGATGATGCAAGCCGTTGAAAGCTACTTCAACGAGGGTCAGGCAGCCCTGACATTACAAACTGTTGGCGATAATCCTAATGAAACGTCAGAGAAACCTGATGATACAAACCACAGAAAACCATCCTCATCAGGAAGGACCGATGATGGAATCTATTATACAGATCCCCAACGATCAAACGCAATCCTAAAGAGTCGCTCACAAAAGAGAAGAACCTTTTCGGTGGAAAGCCTGTGAAAAGGATTAAGAACTTTGGTGATAACTCCAATGTCAACATCATGTGGTCTCATTCATTGAGGAAACATACACTCCAAGAGTTTCAAAGACATCTCTACGACTTGTTAGGAAATCAGACTCAGATAGCACTGATTGACAGTTCAAACCGCTGGCGATAACCCCAGCGTTGTATCAGGAGATTCCTGTTATAAGAGCTTTGGAAACTATCAGTCGAGTAGAGATCAAAGCGGTTCAACAGGGTCATCATTGACAACTCCATCCCCTAATAGAAGCAACAGGGGCAGGCAGTTATCACATCCCGTTGGAAATCATTCCAATAAACAACATTCAGTATAACGTTGCATCATGATGCATTACATTTGCATCATGTTTGTCTTGTCATATTTTAAGTGTCTAGTAGTCTTTATCATATCCATGTCATTGCATCGCATGAATATGATAAAGAGGGGCATCTCTAGAAACTTCAAATTTTGCGATCCTATTACTAACCCTGCAGAAGGGCATAAACGTCTTCTAGAGATAACATTTGAAGTCATATTAGTTTCAACCTCGGAGACAACCCCGGGAAGTTCAGTTTTCAATCTCAGAGATGACCCCGAGAGACTCATTTTTTAACCACGGAGATAACCCCAGGAGATCTATTTCAAACCTCGGAGACAACCTCGAGGGATGCAGTTCAAGTTCTAGAGATAACCCCAGAAAAGTCATTTTTAACCCCGGAGACAACCCCGGGATACTCAGTTTAACCTAGGAGGTCAATCCAATCTCAGAGATAACCTTGAGGACATTCAATATCAATAGCATCCCAATCTCAGAGATAATCATGAGAAACGACTGCTACATCTATACCAAAGCCAGAGATAACCCCAGCGGGGGGAAAATTATCATTTTCCCACCTTAACATCACATCAACATCATCTCAACACAAGTCACATTACACTACGTATCAAGATGTCCCATAAGAACCATAACTAAAATCCCGAGTGACAACTGCATAAGACAGCACAACGAATAGACTTTGAAGACTTGGAGATCTGTTCATGGACCTATCTTCCCAATTTCGTACAACCTCTAATCCCATGTCATTGTGTAGCTCTCAACAACAACATTCTGAAAAGGTATAGCACTCCTTTATTGGATGCATAAATTGAAAGTTATGAAGGTTCGAGCGGATAATGCGTAGCCCAAGTGCACGTACTTTGAGATGACAAGACCCGCATGGTCCGGGCAACCCAAGTAACCGTAGGTAGACTCGCGGATGCCGTGGGTTGACTCGCGGCCATCTGGTGTTTAAATATGAGCTCTTGACAGTTTATTTGAAAAAAAAAGAAACAAGAGAAAACTCTATCCATTTCAGCTTGTAACCCCTGCTAGAGTGCTCTAAACAGAGTGATTCTTTTTTCTAAACACTTGTAAGAACGTGTTTTGTAACATACTAGTGTTTAACCAGTGGAAACCGAGTTTTTAGGCATCTAAAGCTATCTGAAGTCTTCTTGGCAGCCCACGTTCAGATATTTCAGATTTTTAAGCTTTTTACTACTTTTTTTATCTATATATATACTAACGTTGAGAGTCTTTTCAAGTGGGTATGCTTGGATCGTCGATCCATGACTTTTTATTACTTTTATATATATAGTAGTTGTGTCCCGTGCCTCCGGCACTACATGGACGGTGAGATTTATCCCAAACTTTGGAAGGCCCAAATGATTTATTGCAGTGAGCAAAAAATTCAAAATCAGTTGTATTTTGTTATATATATATATATATATATATATATATACATTCCCGTCAGGCCTGGATTTTACTTTGTGGTTATTTACCGCTTATATATATATATATCACTTTTATATAAATATCTGCTTTAATTGCTTTCATAATGTAGATATTTAATCTTCCAGCCTACAGGCTAGATTTGTTTAAATCTGGCTACTTCCAACTTTAGCCGGTTCAAAAGTGACAACTGGAACCGTTGAAGCTAGAATGGTTTAGATTTATTCAAATCTGTGAGCCCAAGTACAAATTAGGGTTCACATACGACCTAAAAAATTGAATGACAAACAGAAAAATCGAAAATAAATGTCTGAGACCTGAGAGACGCCTCCACGTGTCCATAGGCAAAAGACTTGTGGAGGCTACTTATTTTGGAAATTGAGTGAGGGATTAGATTGGTGGCTAGAAGGGTAGCACGATTTGGGCATTACTCTGATGACTAAGGGTAAATTTAGAATTTCCCCGAGGTCATGTGCCTAGCACATGACCACTCTCTAGAAAAAACCTATAAATACCCCTTCCACTCTATTGGGAAAGGGACCTCACTTTGGACTCTTGGACCTTTTGGAAGACTAAGAGATTTGGAGATTCTCTCTCAACCCGAAGACTCAAGAAGGCTCTCTGAATCCTTGCTACCTTAACAAGGTTCTCGGATTCTAAGAGTTCTGCCACGTGTCGCTGGAGTAATCGCCCACCTATTCTTCTCTCATCTTCAATCAATCAATTTTGTAATTTTCGTGGATTTCTCTCCTCCTCAGCCAACACGAAACCCTAACCCTAGCAAGTTACAATTTCCTTGCCCACATTTCTTTGGCGAATCTGCTGGGGAGGTGTAGAATTTGTGAAGGGTATGCCCACAACTCAAAGTGGGAAAACTACAGGAAGATCTACTTCACCAACAAATAGCATTACCTCACTGGATCCAGTTCCAGGGCAAGCAACTCAAGCTTTCCAAAATGCAAACCTGGATTTTGACCAACCACTTATTGAAGACGCTTTATAAGGGAGTTCAACATCACCATACATGGCCAATCAACAACAAACCAACGCAGGAAGGCAAGGCGAGGATACAATCGGAGAGCAGACAAATGTTGTGCAATTGGAGATGCTCAAGGCGTTGAAAGAAGCACGGGAAGGACAAGGGATGATGATGGCCATGATGTTGGAGATGCAGAGGAAGTAAGAGGAAATAGGGAATTTTTGCCAGCAGTTGATGCAGATCTCCACTTTCAAGACCATGTTCCCAGGAAGTTCACATGGAGAACAAGCAGGAGTGGAAGACAACAACAATGGCAGCAACAACAAAGAGAACCAGATTGTACTACCATCGATGGAGAATCATTCGGTTCCAATAATCAACCCGGAGCCTCAGAACAGTGGTGACGTGCCACGACCTAGGTTGGAAGAAAGCCAACCTCAGACAAACATCATTTCGATTACTATCCCCGTATTTTCACAAGTGCAGATATAAACCATCCCAAGCATCGTTCAACGAACCAGCCCACAAACACAACTGATACAGAATTTACATGATGCCAGTGTACATCAGCTAATTTCTGTACCACAGAGAATCCATACCACGCGCCAATATGTGACAAAGGATGATATGATCTATGTGATCAATCAACTTCACAAGTAGACATCCCGACCTTCAGAGTTAGACTTTACTCCACCTTAACCGACACATATTCGAAGACAACCCTGTCCGGCAGGGTATATCGAGCATCCCCCATAATTTCCAAAATATAATGGGGAGAAAGGAAATGCCAGGGAACACATTGCTAGGTTCGTGGAGTCGATGTCTCCATGGTTAGGATATGATGAAAAGAACAATCAAAATTTGTTGATGAGGGAATTCAACAAGACTTTGATGGATAATGCCTTCAGTTGGTACTACAACTTGGAGAAGGGAGCAGTCCATGATTGGGATGATCTAAAATTGCAATTTTTTTAAAAAAATTTCTATGTGCAGAAACAAGTAACCACTGTAAAGCTCATGCGATTCAAGCAAAATCCAAACGAGGAGCTGTCAGATTACGTGGATAGGTTCAGGGCCCAAGCACAGAAGTGTACAAAGCCAATCGAAGAAAATAACTTGGTTAGCATATGCAACAATGGTGCTTTAGACGACTTCAAGCCCCACCACATTACCAAGGCGTGTGATTCATTTGTGATCCTCTCATCTTTTGCATAAGACTTGGGGGGAATCATGACATTTCCCACCAGCCATGCGATGGATACATGGAAGAGCAAGAGGACGATAACTGTAGCTTTGGTGGATTCTCACTCAAAACCACAAGGGGACAAGAGGGAGAAGAATGAGAAATTTGAACGAAGCAGAGAAAAGCATAGGGAGAAGTACACCAAAATTCTAGTTCCGGAGGCTATCACATGCAGCGAGAAGGCGTTCAGGAGCATGTACGAACAATGGTTGGTTATAATGGAAGAAATGAAAAGAAGACCAAACTTCTGTGTATACCACCAATACGCAAGGCATTCCACTATGGACTGTTACAGTCTGCGGAGGATATACCATGAGAAACTGGTGGCCGGAGAGATTGAACTAGGAAACGAAATGTCCAACACTAATACCCATGGTGCAGTCCCGAAAGTTAAGATGATGGACAACCCAAACACTGGCTCTACCATCAAAAGAACACTGAACTATAGATACAAGAATTAACAAATTAAAAATCCGCCCAAGATGGTGGTCCACCAAAAATGGTGGTTTAAGTCCTTAGGAGTATTCCTTGCCAAGTAATTGGATGAACAAGGGAGGAGGCTGTAATAGCCCCAAATCCGGGCCCCAAATCGCCACGGATTCGGTACACTATTTCTATAACTATTTGCGGAAGATATAAACATAAATTGTTTATACATTACATTACACACTATTTTCCCCAAAATCGAGTAACCTTAACTTATACATAATTTATAAAATATCCATTACACAATAATATTTATCAAAATATACTATTACAAACTAGCCACACTTTATATCCCAAGCTGAACTTGGCATTAACCTTTTCTTGTAATCCGAATGCATTCGCTTTATCTGCAATGTTTTATCATGATATAGCAAGGGTGAGCATGAAAGTTGCCCAGCAAGTTTATATACAATAATATAACGATATATCATGATTGAAGAGTATGAATAATGGGCTTGCTATAATTCATCAATATAATTGAGAACTAGCACGAACAAATTTTTGACTGAAAAAGTATTATAAATGAACAAACATTTCTGAACCAACTGGTAATGAAGGTGAGCAGCCTTTCATACCTGACTTATACATGCAAGATGTATAGAATACAATTTTCGTGGCAATCAGCAATGATTAACCATAAGTTTGAATAAAACACTCTTATTAGAGTTAAGTACAAAGAAACTTGCCTGAACCGTTGATTACCGCAACGCAATTTATAACGCTTTACCCGAAGACCTAATATTAGTAATATAGATCTCCAATATTAGAATAATATCATCATAGTATAATACTGTTATATTTATATACACATAATAACCTAAACACATAGCACATAATCCTATCAGTCTATACAACACATAAAACTTAGCATCAAGTTAGACTATTAAGTGTGAGTTGAAACCGACACAATTTTAACATCTCGACGGTCTAGTCGGAATAAATATCGAGTTTAAGTTCAATTAAACTCTGCCTAAGCACTTAACAATTACTTAGAATCACATTTATATGATTTAACACTCGCCTTTTTTATTTCATAAGTATTCGTTAACACTTAGTAAGTTAAATACTAATCCAGAAACCTGGATTCTAAATCTAGCAACCAAATTTCTAATTCAGCAATCTGGATTCACCGATTCATCAATTCAGTCAACTTCTTTTCAATCCAGCAAACTGTATTCACCAAATTTTTCCAATCCAGCAAGCTAGATTTCATTGAAAATACCAAACCAGTTTATTATTTTTCTATCCTTTGTCCAAACACATATACATATATTTTATACACAAAGATTATTTTTCCATAATTTTCTAACTTCCTTTGATATTTTTCAAAAATTAATTCTAGTGCGTAGCTTAAGAAATTAGCTACCTCGTGCTTAACTCCAAACATTCTCATCTCTTGGGATAACCTTATATATGTTAACGTGATGCTCCATTTTAAATTTCGTGGCAATCGGAGTTGTAGAACTCCGTTTATAGCGATTTCCGTCAGAAAATCACAAACATTGTAATGGTCATAACTTGGTCGTTTTAACTCGGAATTAGCTCATTTTTGGACACGAGCTACATAATACCATATATTTTCGTGTCCCAAAAGGGTGGAATTTATTTCACAATTAAAGTTGCCAAAACAGGCCTCGCAAAAATCTGGGCAGCAACTTTTTGGCCAAAAACAGTTTTGGGGTCCTTCACCGTAAAATCCATATCTCTCAAACCGTACGGTCAAAAATTCTCAAATTTTTACACAACCTGCATATCTACTGATATTAACACCCCAAATTTTTCCAGAATTTATAAAGCACAAAAAGGGTACGAAAATGCCCCTGCTACGGACTGATCCAAAACAGTTCCTAGAAACGGGACTGTTTTCACATAAATCAACACCACGACTTTTAGAAACACGATTTTTGAGTTCTACCACTTGGGTTAACTAGTAAACACATATATCTAGCACTACTCTTAGACGGATCGAGAAAAGAATGTCTAGATCAAAAACGGTAAACATTCAAAACAACTAAAAGTTAGGGTTTTCAAAACTAGAAAAATTATTTTTTTTCTTTTCTTTTTGATTCAATCCAAATCAACACCCATTATGGTTAGATCCATACTTGAAATCATATAAATCACATAGATCTTAGGGTTTGAACTACCAAATCAAAAACCCCTTTAATCAATTTCATAAAAAATTAGAGAGAGATTATACCTTTTGCTTTTCTTTTTCTTTTTCCTTCTTCTTCCATGGAGGATTTCTCTACCTTCCCACACAAGGGGCTGCCGCCCCTCCCCTCTTCTCTCCCTCTTTCTCCCGTTCTCTCTTTCTTTCTCTTGGCTTTCTCTCTTCTCTCCTTCTTCTTTTCTATTTTTTGCTTCTATCCCTTTCTCTTTCTCTAGCTTATCTAATTTGGAAAGGAAGAATAACAGTAACTAAAGTGTTAGTATGATTTTCATGTATATTTGCTATAATGTGTAAGTATACTTCTCCCCTTGCTGCTCTCTCTTATCATATCAATTACCAACTCATGTTGCTTGCAAGTATAAGCATATGTGTTGGTTAAATAAAAATTGGACACCTAAGGAGAGTTGTTGAGAGTTAGTAAATAATTCTTCTCAAATTAAATTAACCATGTGCTCCTCTTTCTCTCCCACTTAATCATTTAATGTTGCTTGAAAGCTATACTAAATGTTGGATAAATAAACAAGTGACACATATGGAGAGTTGGTGACCAACTTAGACAAATAAGAGACCAAAATAAATCTTAGTCACATGCTCAATCTCTCCTCATTTTTCCTCCTACATAAACCGACCAATGTGGCCCTTATGCACCCACATGTTGGTTTTATTTTATTGCTTGCAAGCTTAGTAATATGTGATAGATTTGTTAAAAAAATGACACATGTGGTAGTTGGTGGGAGTGGTTGAACCACTTTATCCACTAAAACAAGTTATCAACAACCCTCACATGTTATCTCCTTTTTCTCCCATGCATGATCCGGCCATGTGCCTTAATTCTCCACTCATTCTCTCTTTCTTTCCCCTTAGCAATTGCCAAGTGGTTGCTTGCACCTTTATCTAAATGTGTTGGTTAAATAAAATTTGGACACCTAATAAGATTTGGTAGGAGTTGGTAACCAAATGAATAAATAATTTACATGCTCCTTTCATTCTCTTCCACATACCATCCGGCCAAATGGCTTATTTGATCCCACTAACTCTTGCTCTTTCTCTCACAATCCACTAAAGCTTTGCTTGGAAGTATTGCCAAAGTGTTGGCTTAAACAAATGAGGACACAGTGTGGGGAATTGGTAAAAGTTCTTCAACTACTAAAGTAAATAAATCACATTCATCTCCCCTTCTCTCCTCTCTATCATGGCCGGCCACTTGGCCATAGTTTGCTCCAAGTTCGGCTTATTTACTAAATGCTTATGTGATTTAACAAACGTCCAACATGCCCCACCCACTTGGGCTTATCAATAAAAATATTTGAGCCACTCAATTAATATATTGCTTGGGCCTCTATCCAATTTCATTAGCCAATACTTGGGCTATAAATATACAGAATCCAATACCTTAAATTCTTATCCAACCCAATTCATTTAATTAGGGTTTTCATTCCCTCAATTATAACACAAATCATTGCTCATGCACACTTATTTCCTTAACCCAATTAGACTTGATATACTTAGGTTATAAAATTAATCATCTGAGATATATAAAATAATTCTCCTAGAATTAGTAAGTATTCTAAATACCACAATTCTCTTATTCCATAACCCTTAAGTTATTAAATCCTTCATTCCTAATATATAATTAGGGTTACACTAGTTTCTTTTGTTTGTTTATATAATAAACAAAGATAAACCATCACATAATGTTCATATTCCTTACACACAACTTTTTAACCCTTAGGGTTTAATACTTCGCATTAGGATTCCCAAATTAGGGTTTAAATTCTCGATACTGAAATTAGAGTTTCTGAATATATCGTTAGGGTTTTCTAACTTAATCACCATATTTATATCATGAATTTAGGGTTTCGAATTCCCGGAACTGAAACTAGGATTTCCAGAACCGATTCTAGGGTTTCTCATCAGACGTTAGGGTTTTCTAACAGAACATTGATGTTCTTAATATATACTTAGGGTTTGACACATATATAATTAATCTGGTCAACCCTTGACCCTTAACCACATTTAGTACACATATATATTCACATAAATCCTTAATCCTGAATAATTCACCTATATCCTTCACCGAATTTTTGAAATCCTCAAAATTCAATCCCAATAACATCAAACGCATACACTTATTTTCTGTCTAGATCTATTATTTGACCTTAAATCAATCATTTAAGATTTTCATAAATTGTCCAAATTCTTGGGTTGTCACATTCACCCCTCCTTATAAGAATTTCGTCCCCGAAATTCACTTTACACCTTACACCATACAGCTTACATCATTCACACATATCATCACATGCTACCCAATACACCACTCACAAGGGTAAAAATTTTAAAACTGTGCTGAGGAATCGTATAGACTGTTTGTTTTTCATTTTCGCAAAGGTTTTATGGAAATTCATCCGCAAACCGTCATTACTTACGGATACAAAGGGTGATTAGCCCGATATGCCCTGTACTGGCCAAGTACTGATTTTATCTGTTTTCCCCTCACTGCCAAAGGCACAGAGATTTTACCTCAGTCTTATTTGATTCCACAGTAAAACAATTTGGTTTGAGAAAATTCTTTCAATAAAACATTTTTGAGAATGACGTCATGATGTTGCATTGTATTTAACAGTCCGTTGAGGATTTCGTCATTTTGTGACTTTGTTATACTACATCATACAGTAGTGGGCTGACGATCCTTAGATCACATCCAACACCAAGTAATTCCGCATTGATAACTCCATCATTTTTTATCATCTCTGCACCAGGTCACATGGTACATAAGTGATAAATAAAAATAATTTTTTTTATAAGGCATATAGTGCGTAATTAGCTTGATGTCAAAAATTAAAGTTTAGCAAAGTTAGGGTTTTAGGAAAAACCTAAGTCTCCACTAATGATCATTTGCTTAAACATTCTATCTATTCCTATTATCCTCAATACTCCATTCACACATAACTATACCTAGTTCATAAAACCACCCTTATGAGTCCATAAATTGCCACAATCATATGAGTTCACGAACTTTCCTAGGCAGACCTTTGGCGTCCATTCGCTGAGGGGTTCATAAATATTTCATATAACTATGAGTCAAGAATGTCACATAAGTATGAGTTTTAAGAACTCGTACTTAACCTTATATCATCTACCTATGACCTATCTATTTGTTATATACATGAGAAAGGAATCACCCTCTTAACACGCATATAGTAAATAGCGCGACACAACATTTCAATGATTATCAGTGCCAGAAACTAAGTGGTTGTCAAACCAAACTCGGCCACTAATCAATATAGGAAGCTAAGCGAACAATTCCCCGCCCATACAAAGAATTGGTTAACCTAACCACTACATCGACCAAGAAGCTAAGTGATTCTAAAACCAAGTACAAATTCCCCGCCCATACAAGGAATCATATAACTCAGCTGCCGACAAGAGTCCTCAATTGAATCCCCACCTAATACTTAACCCCCTTTTCCATACGAATTTCATTTAATCCGTATTCATAATACATAACTCTTTCATGAGTTTTCATAGTACAACTGATACACAACATCTTTCTGTAAACTTTTCAATCATTAGATTGATTCTTTTCCCACATCATAACCTTATCAGATCACGGGGTGATCTTATTGTATATATTACGATTCAATTCTATGACTATGATCGTTTTGTTTTACGATCTCCTATCCCTGGACTTTCAGTCTTTTAGACTCGTTATATTCACCATTACTGTTCAACTTTATTATCAGAGTTAGGAAACTCTGTGTCTTTACACTCGCCGAGATTCGTCTTTGAATCTTACAGACCAACTAACTCTATGTGAGTTAGATCTTAACCTAATCACTGCGGTTATTGGTCTCAGGTATTCCTACCTAAGTTTCATAACCAACAACTTTGATACCAACTGTAATAGCCCCAAATCCGGTCCCCAAAGCACCGCGGATTCGGTACACTATTTCTATAACTATTTACGGAAGATATAAACATAAATTGTTTATACATTACATTACACACTATTTTCCCCAAAATCGAGTAACCTTAACTTATACACAATTAAAAAAATATCCATTACACAATAATATTTATCAAAATATACTATTACAAACTAGCCGCACTTTATATCCCAAGCTGAACTTGGCATTAACCTTTACTTGTAATCCGAACGCATTCGCTTTATCTGCAATGTTTTATCATGATATATCAAGGGTGAGCATGAAAGTTGCCCAGCAAGTTTATATACAATAATATAACGATATATCATGATTGAAGAGTATGAATAATGGGTTTGCTATAATTCATCAATATAATTGAGAACTAGCACGAACAAATTTTTGACTGAACAAGTATTATACATGAACAAACATTTCTGAACCAACTGGTAATGAAGGTGATCAGCTTTTCATACCTGACTTATACATGCAAGATGTATAGAATACAATTTTCGTGGCAATCAGCAATGATTAACCATAAGTTTAAATAAAACACTCTTATTAGAGTTAAGTACAAAGAAATTTGTTTGAACCGTTGATTACCGCAACGCAATTTATAACGTTTTACCCGAAGACCTAATATTAGTAATATAGATCTCCAATATTAGAATAATATCATCATAGTATAATACTGTTATATTTATATACACATAATAACCTAAACACATAGCACATAATCCTATCAGTCTATACAACACATAAAACTTAGCATCAAGTTAGACTATTAAGTGTGAGTTAAAACCGACACAATTTTAACATCTCGACGGTCTAGTCGGAATAAATATCGAGTTTAAGTTCAATTAAACTCTGCCTAAGCACTTAACAATTACTTAGAATCACAATTATATGATTTAACACTCGCCTTTTTTATTTCATAAGTATTCGTTAACACTTAGTAAGTTAAATACTAATCCAGAAACCTGGATTCTAAATCTAGCAACCAAATTTCTAATTCAGCAATCTGGATTCACCAATTCATCAATTCAGTCAATTTCTTTTCAATCCAGCAAACTGTATTCACCAAATTTTTCCAATCCAGCAAGCTAGATTTCATTGAAAATACCAAACCAGTTTATTATTTTTCTATCCTTTGTCCAAACACATATACATATATTTTATACACAAAGATTATTTTTCCATAATTTTCTAACTTCCTTTGATATTTTTCAAAAATTAATTCTAGTGCGTAGCTTAAGAAATTAGCTACCTTGTGCTTAACTCCAAACATTCTCATCTCTTGGGATAACCTTATATATGTTAACGTGATGCTCCATTTTAAATTTCGTGGCAATCGGAGTTGTAGAACTCCGTTTATAGCGATTTCCGTCAGAAAATCACAAACATTGTAATGGTCATAACTTGGTCGTTTTAACTCGGAATTAGCTCATTTTTGGACACGAACTACATAATACCATATATTTTCGTGTCCCAAAAGGGTGGAATTTATTTCACAATTAAAGTTGCCAAAACAGGCCTCGCAAAAATCTGGGCAGCAACTTTTTGGCCAAAAACAGTTTTGGGGTCCTTCACCGTAAAATCCATATCTCTCAAACCGTACGGCCAAAAATTCTCAAATTATTACACAACCTGCATATCTACTGATATTAACACCCCAAATTTTTCCAGAATTTATAAAGCACAAAAAGGGTACGAAAATGCCCCTGCTACGGACTGATCCAAAACAGTTCCTAGAAACGGGACTGTTTTCACATAAATCAACACCACGACTTTTAGAAACACGATTTTTGAGTTCTACCACTTGGGTTAACTAGTAAACACATATATCTAGCACTACTCTTAGACGGATCGAGAAAAGAATGTCTAGATCAAAAACGGTAAACATTCAAAACAACTAAAAGTTAGGGTTTTCAAAACTAGAAAAATTATTTTTTTTCTTTTCTTTTTGATTCAAACCAAATCAACACCCATTATTGTTAGATCCATACTTGAAATCATATAAATCACATAGATCTTAGGGTTTGAACTACCAAATCAAAAACCTCTTTAATCAATTTCATAAAAAATTAGAGAGAGATTATACCTTTTGCTTTTCTTTTTCTTCTTCCTTCTTCTTCCATGGAGGATTTCTCCACCTTCCCACACAAGGGGCTGCCGCCCCTCCCCTCTTCTCTCCCTCTTTCTCCCGTTCTCTCTTTCTTTCTCTTGGCTTTCTCTCTTCTCTCTTTCTTCTTTTCTATTTTTTGCTTCTATCCCTTTCTCTTTCTCTAGCTTATCTAATTTGGAAAGGAAGAATAACAGTAACTAAAGTGTTAGTATGATTTTCATGTATATTTGCTATAATGTGTAAGTATACTTCTCCCCTTGCTGCTCTCTCTTATCATATCAATTACCAACTCATGTTGCTTGCAAGTATAAGCATATGTGTTGGTTAAATAAAAATTGGACACCTAAGGAGAGTTGTTGAGAGTTAGTAAATAATTCTTCTCAAATTAAATTAACCATGTGCTCCTCTTTCTCTCCCACTTAATCATTTAATGTTGCTTGAAAGCTATACTAAATGTTGGATAAATAAACAAGTGACACATATGGAGAGTTGGTGACCAACTTAGACAAATAAGAGACCAAAATAAATCTTAGTCACATGCTCAATCTATCCTCATTTTTCCTCCTACATAAACCGGCCAATGTGACCCTTATGCACCCACATGTTGGTTTTATTTTATTGCTTGCAAGCTTAGTAATATGTGATAGATTTGTTAAAAAAATGACACATGTGGTAGTTGGTGGGAGTGGTTGAACCACTTTATCCACTAAAACAAGTTATCAACAACCCTCACATGTTATCTCCTTTTTCTCCCATGCATGATCCGGCCATGTGCCTTAATTCTCCACTCATTCTCTCTTTCTTTCCCCTTAGCAATTGCCAAGTGGTTGCTTGCACCTTTATCTAAATGTGTTGGTTAAATAAAATTTGGACACCTAATAAGATTTGGTAGGAGTTGGTAACCAAATGAATAAATAATTTACATGCTCCTTTCATTCTCTTCCACATACCATCCGGCCAAATGGCTTATTTGATCCCACTAACTCTTGCTCTTTCTCTCACAATCCACTAAAGCTTTGCTTGGAAGTATTGCCAAAGTGTTGGCTTAAACAAATGAGGACACGTGTGGGGAATTGGTAAAAGTTCTTCAACTACTAAAGTAAATAAATCACATTCATCTCCCCTTCTCTCCTCTCTATCATGGCCGGCCACTTGGCCATAGTTTGCTCCAAGTTCGGCTTATTTACTAAATGCTTATGTGATTTAACAAACGTCCAACATGCCCCACCCACTTGGGCTTATCAATAAAAATATTTGAGCCACTCAATTAATATATTGCTTGGGCCTCTATCCAATTTCATTAGCCAATACTTGGGCTATAAATATACAGAATCCAATACCTTAAATTCTTATCCAACCCAATTCATTTAATTAGGGTTTTCATTCCCTCAATTATAACACAAATCCTTGCTCATGCACACTTATTTCCTTAACCCAATTAGACTTGATATACTTAGGTTATAAAATTAATCATTTGAGATATATAAAATAATTCTCCTAGAATTAGTAAGTATTCTAAATACCACAATTCTCTTATTCCATAACCCTTAAGTTATTAAATCCTTCATTCCTAATATATAATTAGGGTTACACTAGTTTCTTTTGTTTGTTTATATAATAAACAAAGATAAACCATCACATAATGTTCATATTCCTTACACACAACTTTTTAACCCTTAGGGTTTAATACTTCGCATTCGGATTCCCAAATTAGGGTTTAAATTCTCGATACTGAAATTAGAGTTTCTGAATATATCGTTAGGGTTTTCTAACTTAATCACCATATTCATATCATGAATTTAGGGTTTTGGATTCCCGGAACTGAAACTAGGATTTCCAGAACCGATTCTAGGGTTTCTCATCAGATGTTAGGGTTTTCTAACAGAACATTGACGTTCTTAATATATACTTAGGGTTTGACACATATATAATTAATCTAGTCAACCCTTGACCCTTAACCACATTTAGTACACATACATATTCACATAAATCCTTAATCCTGAATATTTCACCTATATCCTTCACCGAATTTTTGAAATCCTCAAAATTCAATCCCAATAACATCAAACGCATACACTTATTTTCTGTCTAGATCTATTATTTGACCTTAAATCAATCATTTAATATTTTCATAAATTGTCCAAATTCTTGGGTTGTCACAGAGGCACAAGAATTGACGGGAAAAAAAAATCCACCCAAGATGGTGGTCCACTTTAAATGGTGGCCAAGTCCTCGTGAAATACACTTGCCAAGGAATTAGACGACCCAAGTGACGAGGCACCCGATTTCAAGTCCTCATAGACTGCACTTGCCAAGAAATTGGACGACCCAAGTGATGAGGCACCCGATTCAAAGTCCTCGTAGACCGCACTTGCCAAGAAATTAGATGACCCAAGTGACGAGGCACCCGAGTGTTACACTTTATCATCAAAAGTGAATGAGGCACCTGACTATAAGTCCTCAGATCAAAAAGTTATACTTTTAACTTAAAAAGTAATCTAGGCACCTGACTATAAGCCTCCTAAGTTATACTTTCAACTTCAAAAGTAATTGAGGCACCTGAGTATAAGCCCTTAACCCCGAAAGTTACACTTTATCTTTAAAAGAGTCGAACGTTATGCTTTCTTCGACAAAAGCAAGAAAGTTACACTTTATCTCTAAAGTTGCGAACGTTATGCTTTCTTCAACAAAAGCAAGATTTATTATATGAAACATTATGCTTTCCGTTAAAAGCAATCTGATTATCAATGAATTGACAAACTTTCACTTATACTTGAATGTTTTCTTGATTTCTTAAAAAAAGTATAAATTCAAGTGTTGGTTTGTGGAAAATATATATACATGTTTTTGACAAAATTCATGCTTACTTGTTTACAATACCTATTGTTGTCTTGGAGTATTAATTTGAATAACTTGAGATTCAATGTTAAATTAAGGGATAAATAACGTTTTGGTCATTGTACTAGGGTCCGGTTTTTATTGTGGCTACCGAAACTTTTTTTGTTACAATCGAATAACTGTACTCTCAAAAAAGTACAAAATGGTCAATCCGTTCGATTTTCGTCTAAAAATTTGACAAAAATGCTGACTGTGCATATTGACCCGTTATTTTTGCTGACGTGGAGGGTAAAAGGTTTGCCTTAAAATTTTCTTGAAGAAAATGTTGCTAACAAGTGTAGAACTCTAGACCTCTCCAAACTAGAACCTTATATTCTAACAAAACAACTAGACCAACTACTTGAGATTTCTCTTGGGTGCAATGCAACGAACCATAACATGGAAAATGATCTCGCTCATAAAGGATAATTATAGTCTGAATATACATGACTATTATTGTGACACCCCCAAAATAGGTATACATCACCTATTCTGAGTCGTCAAATACATGGAACAAAATACAAATAAAAACTTAATTATACAAATGTCGTGTAAATACGACAAAACATAAGTTGTGAGTTTTAATACAACATTGTCTTTTAAACAGTATTCAAACTCAAAATAAGTCTTCAATACATTTATTTTCACACTATTTCATAGAACAGTGAGGACTACTAAAGCTATCATCTGAACCGTCACTCCGTTCCCCGACTAGTCCTCGTTACATTCTCATTTCCTAAAGAGAACAATGAAAGCAAAAGGGTGAGCTCAACTAGCCCAGTAAGAAATATTATGACTAAGATAATGCAGAGTAAATTATCATTAGCCTTCAACAGTGTTAAACTGATAAAATATAACAAACATCAAGTTTAACTGTAGCGGAACAAGCAATCCATTAGAAGAGTCAAGTAGAGAATAAAATCTATTATCTTCTATGATTTAAAAGGTTTTTCATTACTTTTATCGATGAGACTCAACTTAATAAATAATCCACATTTTAACGACCCCAAAATAGGTCCATTCCATCCAACCTATTCCGAGTCGCCAAATACATGGTACAGAAAACAACTACAACTTTTTTACAACAATTATCGTGCAAAATACAACAACACATATACTGTGAGTTTGGATAAAAATATATATCAACTGTGACTCATGTCCCAACCGTGGACAACACCTCATAATGACATCTTACATAAAGGTATAGTCAAAAACTGTTTTAGAAATTAGAATCTTTGGGAAGTGCTCAAGGAAACCTTCGTACATGAGAGGTCATGCTTCTAGGTTATGATAGATATCATATGGCCACAGAATTATCCTTAGTTGACCCAATAGACCCCAAAGAAAATCGATAAGATTAATATCATATTCTTCCCAATGGTGAGTCTTCTCGTGACATATCATTATCTCCACTATCTCTAATTGAGAGTTATATTTCAAATAGACTCCAAGATCATATAGGTAGTGCTGGTAGATATACTCAGCAAGTGGATGAGCACAACCATGTCTTATGATGACACGAGGTTGTATGTCAATAGACATCTTGTATGATGGTGGCGAAATACCCTTCCAAGTTAAATTCACCTCACCGTCAACATCTATAGACCACCGTTCTATTCCCTTGTTATTCCCCCCGCTCGACCTAGCTACACTTTTATTACCTGAAAGGAATTGTGAAGCAAAAGGGTGACCACAACTAGCTCAGTAAAGAATTTCATGACTAAAGATAAATAAATTATCAATAGCCTTCAACAGTAATAAATCAGAGATTTAGAACATATGGTAGATGATAAAAATTTTCAACTATAGTTGCAGCGGAACGAGCAATCCATTAGAAGAGTTAAATAGACTACAAAGTCTATTATCTTCTCCATGTTAAAAGTCCACCAACAATATTTTATCCACGTAACATCAATCAACAATTCCTGTCCACAATCACATGTATAACTCATAATCGTAATTGTTGTTCTAAATTCCTTTTCTCATCCAGGACAAAGATAATTTTCATCACCTGAAACATCAAAGATTGTGGTTATACCAAATCACAGTTTATGTTTATAATCCTACTAATAAATTCATCTTTGCACTACGGCTAAAGATATTCATCAACAAGTCATCTTTGTACTACAGGCTAAAGATATTCATCAGAAATCATTCATCTTTGCACTACAGGCCAAAGTTATTCCGTTATATCATCATTTAGGACCGAGGATGATGAAAAAATATTTTAAAGAAAAAGAATCCAGTGAAGCAAAAGAACAAATATTAAAGATTCGTACTTTGAACAATTCTCATTCAAAAATGCTTCATAAATAACCAGAATGGGGTAAAATTCAAGAATGATCAAAACATGGATACAATCAAAGCTAATATCTAGAATAAATATTTTGGACAAAAAGAAGAAATTTCATTTTTCAGTGAATAGTGCCGTATTCGTGAATAGTGTCGTATACGTGAATAGTGTCGTATACGTGAATAGTAACTCCAACACTAAAAGATAGAAATTTCACAAAAAACATCATCACGTTTCGTGAATAGTACTTGTGAATAGTAACTCATGAATAGTAAACCCGACATGAAAAAGTTCCAAATTTGATAAAAATTCACAACAATATTTCGACATAATGATATTGAAGAAATAATATCATTTATGAAGAAAATAATTTTCCTTACAATCCCTTAAAATCCCTTACTATCCATTACCTCAAAAGAGCAGTACTTCTGACTGGAATAACGCTGAAAGAACTTGCACCGTATAACAACACCCAAGATATCAAAATATTCACATGAATACACTCGATAATATAGAGAGAGAAATAAAGAGAAAACTTCAGTTTCTGGTGTGATTTTCAATTCTAACCTAAGCATCCTATTTATAGGAAAATGCTTAGAACACCAAAGCAGAAAATTTAATAAAATATTAATATATATTTATTAAATTCTTACGCACACTTTTTATCAACAGAATTCAGCATTCAACACAAGTAGCCCACCCCACAAAACTTTTTAAAAAAACGTTTTTCTTATTTAACATAATTAAAACTTCAAAAATTAACAATTTTGGAGCTTCGGAACGTCAATAATTCATAATAAATAGCCCTTTTGTTAGAAAATTCGAATCTCGCGATTTTTTATAGGAAATTTAATTCTCTACAACTTTGTAGAAGAAAGGTTTTCCAAATTCCAAACAGAAATTGATCGAAATCCACAAACGGACGATTTTACAGGCTATAATCAAATTTCAGTCAAGAAATGGGGTCCACTGACACACAAAACATGTGTTAATCATTTAATGCAACAAAAATACTCTTTCTCCTCATATACTCATATATCCCATATTCATTGTAAAAATATCATCATTATTATATTATAATAATATAATAAAATATTATTTTATCAGAAAAGATAAAATATCTATTTTCAATAATTGTCACTTTAAAAAATTTCTCCATCTATATCCACATAAAATAAATATTTTTCTCATCATATAAATCAATAATTAATTATTCACAAATAATATTATAGAATCACAATAATGACAATCAGGCAGTTCCCATGAAAGAGGGGGCATTCCAATAAAGATTCCTCCTTACTGGCGCGCAATTAGGTGACCAAACCCCTCCTTAGACAGAACTTTCTAGACATTGCCAATAATGTTATCTAATAATATTATTCAGATAATATGAATTATTGCTCCGATAATGGAAAATACTATGTAGTGATAATTATTGAAATAACAGTAATATAAAATATCAACGCAACAATTATTGAGTCAATAAAATAAAATACTGAACAGTAATTACTGTAACAATTATTGAGTAGTGCCTTCTTACGTAAGAGTCAATAATTCAAAAATATTGTGTAATACCGTGTGCTACTGTGAAACAACGCGTATTACTTTACTTTACCCATCGGTATTCCAACAGTGTTAACGGTAACCACTACGCTATTATTTATAAAAACTTTAATTTATCTTTTTCTTCATCTGACAGTTATTCTGTTATGGGGCTCAAAAATGGCTGCGCCGTCGTACGAATATTCCCTAACAGAAAGAATATTCCACGACCAAACGAATATTCCCCGACAACAATGAATATTTTATAACCACTTGAGTATTTTTGAAAAAAATTTATATATCACCCTTAACTTTAACTTTTTATCAATTTAACCATTTACTGAATTGTAATTATAAGAAAAATTAAATATTTTTATTTCATAAAATTCGGGGTCTTACACACTTCATCCCAGCACTTCGGCCAAGGATATTCATTAGTATCACGACCACAAATTATCCATGCACTACGGGCCAAGGATATTCGTGTATTCATCAATGGTCATGATAATGCCAACAACTGTCCATTAATGCACTACGGCTAATGAGGATTTTTACCACATCATTTCTAACATTACGGTCATGATTATACCGAATAATTCCTGGTCAAAATCATACCAAGGCCATCTATGCACTACAGGCCACATATGACTTTCAACATATTATAAACACGAGGATGATGGAGATTCAATAACACAAGTTCAAGAATAAATTTTAAAGATCTATAAGATAATTTATCCTAAACTCAATAACATCTAAATTCTCAACATGATACTGCTTTGTGGAGTAAAATTTAAGAATGCTCAGAAGAATATTTTCATAAAAAGATACTGGATGAAGCGCAAATATTAAGGGAATTCCACTAATTTCATGGAGTATAGAAGCCAAAACTTTAACCAACTGAGTATAATAGAATATATGAAACCGCAAATGGATTCTTACCGCCATGCGGTAATCCACGTAGACAGATTATTCTAACAGAATAATAAAGAATGGGACCAGGTCTTGCGTAACCCGTACAGACTGGATATTTCAACAGAATAATAAATAATGGAACCAGGTCATGCGTAATCTGCACAGACAGGATGTTCCAACAGAATAATAAAGAAATCTGCACAGACAGGATGTTCCAATAGAATAATAAAGAATGGAACCAAGTCATGCGTAATCCGCACAGACAGAATGTTCTAACAGAATAATAAAGAATGGAATAACAACAGAATTCACCAGGCATGCGATAGACCGCACAGACAGGTTATTCCAACAGAATAATAAAGAATGGAATAACAGAAGAATTTCACCATGTATACGGTACTTCGCATAGACAGGTTATTCCAATATAATAATAAAAAAAGGAATAACAACCCTTACGAGTATTGAAAGAAAATAACTCTCTTCATGAATATGAAAGAATAATACACCTTACGAGTACAACAAATAATATCCCTTACCGTAAAAGAAGAGTATTCCGACTGGTAGTGCGAGGATATTTTTGAAGAAAACTTATATTATTTTTCTACGCTCAAAGCTTCTGAAAACTCTAAAGAAATACGCTCAAGATTATAGAAGAAGAATTCTCTGAATTTCTGGTGTGATTTCAATTCTAACTAAGCATCCTATTTATAAGAGAATTGAAAAGATACTATGCAATAAAATATAATATTATATATATATATATATATATATATATATTATTTAAAATCTAATAAAATAAATAACTTTATAAAAGTGTTCTGTTTTATATAAAAAGATTTTACTATGCAAAACACTATACATACACTATGCATAATAAAATATAATATATTATATTTATAGTCTAATAAAATAAATAACTTTATAAAAGTATTCTGTTTTATATAAAAAGATTTACTATGCATAATAGAATATAATATATTCTATTTATAGTCTAATAAAACAGATAACTTTATAAAAGTAAAAGTATTATGTTTTATATAAAAAGCTTTTCTGTTTTATTACATTAATAATACTAATAAAAATAAATTTATCATAATTATTATAATTCACAATATTAATCGACCAGGTCGTTCCCAAGAAAGAGGGGGCTTTCCAATAAGGATTTCTTGTAAGACCCCAACTTATTATAATAAAATCGAATTTTCTCTAATTATTATTGTGAATAATAAGGTGTTAATTTGATATAATACTTTGGTTATGGGTGAAATGTACAAATTTTGCAAAATAAACAAGTGGTTATAAATTATTCATTTCTGTCGGGGAATATTCGTTTGGTCGTGGAATATTCTTGTTGTCGGGGAATATTGGTACGACGGCGCAGCCATTCGTGGGCCCCATAACAGAATAACTGTCGAATGAAAAAAACGACAAAGTTTGAGTTTTATAAATAACGGCGTAATTTTTACCGTTAACACTATTGGATTACCTAGTGGTTAAAATACAGTAATACGCATGGTTGCATAGTAGCACACGGTATTGCACAGTATTGTTGAATTATTGATTCTTACGTAAGAAGGCACTACTCAATAATTGTTACAGTAATTACTGTTCAATATTTTATTTTATTGATTCAATAATTGCTGCGGTGATATTTTATATTATTATTGTTTCAATAATTGTCACTGCATAGTGTTTACCATTATCAGATCAATAATTCATATTATTTGAATAATATTATTAGATAGCATTATTGGCAATGTCTAGAAAGTTCTGTCAAGGAGAGGTTTGGTCACCTAATTGCGCGCCAATAAGGAGAAATCCTTATTGGAAAGCCCCCTCTTTCCTAGGAACTGTCTGGTTGTGATAATTGTGATTCTGTAATATTATTTATGAATAATTAGTTATTAATTTATATGACAAGTAAATATTTATTTGATGTGGATATAAATGATGGATTTATTTATTTTATGTGGTTATTAATAAAGAAATTAATGTTGAGGTGTTTTATCAGTATTTTATCATATTGGAGGTATTAAAAGATCAAACCAGTGTTCTTAAGATATATTACGTGAGTTATAATTTTGGATCCGACCGTTGAATCGTTGTGATTTTTGGATATGTTATACATATATTAGTTGAGTATATGTCTACAAATTTTGAACCGTTAAAAATGAACGTATAATTTGTTATGAATTTTAAGAGGTGACTGATTCAGAAATTAGGTTTATAAATGATTTTAGTGAAAAATTCTAGAATTAAGTGGGCCCCACTTATGGTTGGTGAAGAAATGTGCTGAATTTTATTTCAAATGTTGTGGGTGTCAATAGTAGCAGGTAAAGCCATCAGGTAGCATGTCAAGTCTGCTTCGGCGTGCTAACATTTTCCTATAAATAGAGGGCTAAGTTAGAATTGAAAAACACACCGAAACATAATCTTTCTCTCTTTCTCTCTCTATATTATCGAGCATATTTTGTGAGTATTTAGATACTTTGTGAGTTTCTATTTATCAGTGCAAGTTTTCTTCAGCCTTATACCGATATTCCAATCAAAAATACTGCTCTTTTGAGGTAAGGGATTTTAAGGGTTATTATGTTTTTCATGTTTCGTAATTTTTCCGACCTTAAAAAATTCTGGAAAAATTTGAAATGGTAATTTGATGAGTTTTCTAGATTGTGTCCAAAAATGGCAATATTTGGATGTATAGATTAAGAGTTATGAATTTTATGGGAAAAGACTATTTTAAAAGTAAACCCTTATAACTTCTTGTGGTTAACTCTAAAATTGGTGAAAATTTTATTGGGAGTACATGTATATAACAGAAAAATACTCTGTAAATTTTTGAATTTTTGCACAAAAGTACAATTTATGATATCTAAATATTCGGCAGTTTTGGCCATATAAAAAATAGTAAATGAATTTAAAAAAATTTGGGAAAAATTTATGTTCAATATGGGACTATATTCTGCTAAATCCCAGAAAAGAAATATTCTACGGACTGATTTGGTATTTTTCATGAAAATGGACTAGTTATGAGTAAATGAATTAAATATGTTATGTGAAGTAAGAAAATTTGAAAATATGATTTTATGGCTTGAGAATCCTATATGAGGTATATGCAGATTTTTGATGAGGGTTTTGGTTATTGGTGATGAAATCTTATGAGTTTGGCATTTTAGGATGATTAAATACATTATTTAGTAAAGTGTAAGCAATTAAAATAAATTGTTTATATGTTTAAGAAATGTTATTCTTTCAATATCATTATACCGAAATATTGGTATGGATTTTATTATGGAATTTCTACCTTTTTCATGAATTACTATTCATGAGTTACTATTCACGAGTTATTATTCATGGGGTACTATTCATGACAAAATTGGTTTCTTTTTCTGACCAAATTATCGTTGATTTATGAATCTTACTCTTGAAATTAAATCCATGTTTTGATCATATTATTTTTATTATCATATATAACATTTTTATAATCCTGGTGAAGAAATTTCTCTTTGACTTGAGTGTAAAGATGGGTAGATTATTGGTATGATCATGACTATGGGTTCTCTTTGGCCCGTAGTGCAAAGATTAACTGTTATTGAATATCTTTGACCTATAGCGCAAAGATGAACTGTTGTTGAATATCTTTGGCCCGTAGTGCAAAGATGAACTATTATTGAATATCTTTGGCCTGTAGTGTAAAGATGAAGTGTTGATGAATATCTTTGGCCCGTAGTGCAAAGATGAATTTATTAGTATGATTATGAACAAGAACTGTGATTTGGTATAACCATGATCTTTGATGTTTCAGGTAAAGACATGTGATGAAAATTATCTTCGTCCTGGATGCGAAGAGGAATTTAGAATCACAATTATTATTATGAGTTATTAATATGATTGTGGACCAGAACTATTGATTGATGTTACAGGGATAAAACATTGTTGGTGGATTTTTAAAATGGAGAAGATAATAGACTTTATGGTCTATTTGACTCTTCTAATGGATTGCTCATTTCGCTGCAACTATGGTTGAAAAATTTTATCATCTACCATATGTTCTAAATCTCTGATTTATTACTGTTGCAGGCTATTGTTAATTTATTTATCTTTAGTCATGATATTCTTTACTGGGCTAGTTGAGCTCACCCTTTTGCTTCACAATTCCTCTCAGGTAATAATAATGTAGCTGGGTCAAGCGGGGGTAACAAGGGAATAGAACGGTGGTCTCTAGCTGTGGAGTTCTCCCTAAACAGTATAGAAAAGTGTGTTGTATTTTATACATCATTTAGTAGTTATATTTGGTGAATCAAGTAGGGTGAGGCGAACCCAACGTTGGAAGGGTGTTTTGCCACTATCATACAAGATGTCTAATGACATACAACCTCGTGTCATCATAAGACAGGGTTGTTCACATCCACTTGCTGAGTATATCTACGAGCACTACTTATATAATCTTGGTGTTTATTTGAAGTATAACTCTCAATTAGAGACAGTGGAGATAATGATATGTCAAGAAAAGACTCACCATTGGAAAGAATATGATAGTAATCTTCTCGTTTTTCTTTGGGGTCTATTGGGTCAACCAAGGATAATTCTGTGGACATATGATATCTATCATAACCTAGACATATGGGCTCCCATGTACGAATGTTTCCTTGAGCACTTCCCAAAGATTCTAATTTCTAGAACAGTTTTTGACTATACCTTTATGTAAGGTGCCATTGTGACTTGTTATCCAAGGTTGGGATGAGAGTCACACTTGGTATATATTTGTAAGACCCCGAATTTTATGAAATAAAAGTATTCAATTTTTCTTATAATTACAATTCAGTAAATGGTTAAATTGATAGAAGGTTAAAGTTAAGGGTGATATATGAATTTTTTTTTTCAAAATAAGCAAGTGGTTATAAAATACTCATTGTTGTCGGGGAATATTCGTTTGGTCGTGGAATATTCATTCTGTCGGGGAATATTCGTACGACGGCGCAGCCTTTTGTGGGCCCCGTAACAAAATAACTGTCGAATGAAGAAAACGACAAATTAAAGTTTTTTTATAAATAACGGCGTAATCGTTACTGTTAACACTGTTGGAATACCTGGTGGGTAAAGTAAAGTAATACGCGTTGTTGCACAGTAGGACACGATATTGCACCAATTATTGATTCTTACGTAAGAAGGCATTAATCAATAATTGTTACAGTAATTATTGTTCAGTATTTTATGTTATTGATTCAATAATTGCTGCATTGATATTTTATTTTATTGTTGTTTTAATAATTGTCATTATACAGTATTTTCCATTATCGAAGCAATAATTCATATTATCTGAATAATATTATTAGATAACATTATTGGCAATGTCTAGAAAGTTCTGTCTAAGGAGAGGTTTGGTCACCTAATTGCGCGCCAGTAAGGAGAAATTCTTATTGGAAAGCCCCCTCTTTTCTAGGAACTGCCTGGTTGTCAATATTGTGATTCTGTAATATTATTTGTGAATAATTAATTATTGATTTATATGATGAGGAAAATATTGATTTTATGTGGATATAGATGGAGAAAATTTTTAATGTGACAATTGTTGAAAATTAATATTTTATCTTTTTCTGATAAAATAATTCATTTAAATATATTATTTTAATAATATATTAACGGTGATATTTTTACGATGAATGTGGGATATATGAGTATATGAGGAGAAAGAGTATTTTTGTTGCAATGAATATTAAAAACAGATTTTGTGTGTCGGTAGACCTGTTTTTTGACTGAAAATTTGATTATAGCCTGTAAAATCGCCCGTTTGTGGATTTCGGTCAATTTATTTTTGGAATTTGGAAAAACTTCCTTCTGCAAAGTTGTAGAGAATTGAATTTCCTATAAAAACTCGCGAGATTCGAATTTTCTAGCAAAAGGGCTATTTATTATGAATTATTGAAGTTTTGGAGTTCCAAAATAATTGATTTTTGGAAGTTTTAATTATTTTAAATAATAAAAACGTTTTTAGTGAGTGTTCCACATGTTATAAATGTGTCATGTTGCTGAATTCAGATCTAGGAGGGTTGGCGTAGAAAACTTAATATATATATTATTAATTTATTAAATTTTCTGCTTTGGTGTTCTAAGCAATTTCCTATAAATAGGGTGCTTAGGTTAGAATTGAAAATCACACCAGAAACTGAAGTTTTCTCTCTTTATATTATCGAGCGTATTCTTGTGAGTATTTTGAGTATACTTTGAGTATTGCTATACAGGTGCAGGTTCGTTCAGTGTTATTCCAGTCAGAGGTACTGTCTTTCGAGGTAAGGGATGGTAAGGGAGGTTATTTTCTTCTAAAATGATATTATTTCTTAAATATCATTATGCCGAAATATTGGTTGGAACTTTTTATCAAATTTGGAACTTTTTCATGTCGGGGTTACTATTCACGAGTTACTATTCACGAGTACTATTCACGAAGCGTGAAGATGTTTTTTTTTGTGAAATTACTATCTTTTGGTGTCGGAGTTATTATTCACGTATACGACACTATTCATCGAAAAATGAAAATTTTCCCTTTTCGTTTAAAATATCTATTGTGGATACTAGCTTTGGTTGTATCCATGTTTTGATCGTTCTTGAATTTTACACCACTATGATGATTTTTGAGGTATTTTTGGACATGAATAAAATAAAGTACGAATCCTTAATCCTTAATCCTTGTCATTTTGTTTCACTGGATTCGTTTCTTAATAAATATTTTTCATCATCCTCAGTCTTAAATGATGATATTATTGGATATCTTTGGCCTGTAGTGCAAAGATGAATGATTTCTGATGAATATCTTTGGCCTGTAGTGCAAAGACGACTTGTTGATGAATATCTTTGGCCTGTAGTGCAAAGATGACTTATTGATGTATATCTTTGGCCGTAGTGCAAAGATGAATTTATTAGTATGATTATGAACAGGAACTGTGATTTGGTATAACCATGATCTTTGATATTTCAGGTAAAGACAGGTGATGAAAATTATCTTTGTCCTGAATGAGAAAAGGAATTTAGAACAACAATTACGATTATGAGTTATACATGTGATTGTGGACAGGAATTGTTGATTGATGTTACGTGGATAAAATATTGTTGGTGGACTTTTAACATGGAGAAGATAATAGACTTTATAGTCTATTTGACTCTTCTAATGGATTGCTCGTTCCGCTGCAACTATGGTTGAAAAGTGTTATCATCTACCATATGTTTTAAATCACTGATTTATTATTGTTGAAGACTATTGATAATTTATTTATCTTTAGTCATGACATTCTTTACTGAGCTAGCTGTGCTCACCCTTTTGCTTCACAATTCCTTTCAGGTAATACGAGTGTAGTTGGGTCGAGCGGGGGAATAACAAGGGAATAGAACGGTGGTCTATAGATGTTGAGGGTGAGGTGAATTTAACTTGGAAGGGTGTTTTGCCACTGTCATACAAGATGTCTAATGACATACCACCTCGTGTCATCATAAGACATGGATGTGCTAATCCACTTGCTGAGTATATCTACCAGCACTATCTATATGATCTTGGAGTCTATTTGAAATATAACTCTCAATTAGAGACAGTGGAGATAATGATATGTCAGGAGAAGACTTGCCATTGGGAAGAATATGATAGTAATCTTCTTGTTTTTCTTTGGGGTCTATTGGGTCAACCAAGGATAATTCTGTGGCCATATGATATCTATAATAACCTAGACGCATGGCCTCCCATGTACGAAGGTTTCCTTGAGCACTTCCCAAAGATTCTAATTTCTAAAATAGTTTTTGACTATACCTTTATGTAAGGTACCATTGTGAGGTGCTGTGGTTGAAGCACCATGAGAGTCACAGTTGGTATCAGAGCCATAAGTAAAGAGCCCCGAGCCTCTATCTGGTGACTTCCTGTTGATGGGTATGCACCGAAGCCAGACTCTCCGTAGGGGACGCCGTTCTGCGGTGGCAAACTGATAGGTATCACTGGTAAGGTGCTGACACATGTTGGTGTCCAGAGTTACATTTGGTATCAGAGCTTAGGGATATGATCTCTGGCGGAGATCGGGATTGGAACTAGGAGGGGAGAGATGAGTAAATCCTTCGCTAGTGTGTCCTACCTAAGCTTAATTGTTGGTCGGTCATAATATATGGATATTATATGATATGTTAATTTGTTTAATTAACCCTTGTTTTATGGCAGTATTTGAGAATGGCTGCTGAGAATGCTAACAATTGGAGTGAATGAGACTGTTGGGATACCTTTAATCACTAATGTGATGACAGACGAAGAAGGAATTAGAGATATCCATGTGGTGAGTGAAGAATTGATAGTTGCACCCGAGATAGTCGCAGAGGTAACAGCTGAGAGTGAGGAAGAAGAGGAAGACGAGGCTAGAGAATTGCAGGCAGTCGTGGAGCAAAAGGATGCAACAATTCAAGCTTGTGTTACCCGATATGTGATGCTTGAACAGAAGTATTCTTTGGCAGAGTGTAAGATGATAAAGATGGAATCTGAGCTGAAAGAAGAAAAAACTGAACGAGTAAGAATGAGTGATGCATGGGTAAAAGCCACACGACACGTGGATATTGTGGAAAGAGATGTCCGATCTAAGAAGACTAAAATAGATGATATGAATTTCTCTTTTTGGAAAGCAATTGGGAGAACTCAACATCGAGTTTTGAATTATCCTGTACAGAACGATCAACCTAAATTTGATAGGGATCGAAGATTGATGATTCAAATCATGAATCAGGAGTACGAAGAGGCAGTTGAGGGAGGAATATGCCCTATAGAAAAGTATATTCCAACGGTAGTGATGAAGTCAAATGATGCCCCAGACAAGTTAAAGCCGAGTAGTTTGAGGGATAGCGGTTGTCATGACTTCCCAACAAATGAGGAATACAAATGAAGTTATCACGGGAGATGAGTAATGGAGAAATCATAATGACTCGGGAGATAGAATCTGGAATAAAAGCAAGGTATTCTCAACTTTTCGAAATACCAGGTACGTAAATTTCGGGGACGAAATTTCATAAGGAGGGGAGATTGTAAGACCCCGAATTTTATGAAATAAAAGTATTCAATTTTTCTTATAATTACAATTCAGTAAATGGTTAAATTGATAGAAGGTTAAAGTTAAGGGTGATATATGAATTTTTTTTTCAAAATAAGCAAGTGGTTATAAAATACTCATTGTTATCGGAGAATATTCGTTTGGTCGTGGAATATTCTTTCTGTCGGGGAATATTCGTACAACGGCGCAGCCTTTTGTGGGACCCGTAACAAAATAACTGTCGAATGAAGAAAACGACAAATTAAAGTTTTTTTATAAATAACGGCGTAATCGTTACTGTTAACACTGTTGGAATACCAGGTGGGTAAAGTAAAGTAATACGCGTTGTTGCACAGTAGGACACAGTATTGCACCAATTATTGATTCTTACGTAAGAAGGCATTAATCAATAATTGTTACAGTAATTATTGTTCAGTATTTTATGTTATTGATTCAATAATTGCTGCATTGATATTTTATATTATTGTTGTTTCAATAATTGTCATTATACAGTATTTTCCATTATCGAAGCAATAATTCATATTATCTGAATAATATTATTAGATAACATTATTGGCAATGTCTAGAAAGTTCTGTCTAAGGAGAGGTTTGGTCACCTAATTGCGCGCCAGTAAGGAGAAATTCTTATTGGAAAGCCCCCTCTTTCTTGGGAACTGCCTGGTTGTCAATATTGTGATTCTGTAATATTATTTGTGAATAATTAATTATTAATTTATATGATGAGGAAAATATTGATTTTATGTGGATATAGATGGAGAAAATTTTTAATGTGACAATTGTTGAAAATTAATATTTTATCTTTTTCTGATAAAATAATTCATTTAAATATATTATTTTAATAATATATTAACGGTGATATTTTTACGATGAATGTGGGATATATGAGTATATGAGGAGAAAGAGTATTTTTGTTGCAATGAATATTAAAAACATATTTTGTGTGTCGGTAGACCTGTTTCTTGACTGAAAATTTGATTATAGCCTGTAAAATCGCCTGTTTGTGGATTTCGGTCAATTTTTGTTTGGAATTTGGAAAAACTTCCTTCTGCAAAGTTGTAGAGAATTGAATTTCCTATAAAAACTCGCAAGATTCAAATTTTCTAGCAAAAGGGCTATTTATTATGAATTATTGAAGTTTCGGAGTTCCAAAATAATTGATTTTTGGAAGTTTTAATTATTTTAAATAATAAAAACGTTTTTGGTGAGTGTTCCACATGTTATAAATGTGTCATGTTGCTGAATTCAGATCTAGGAGGGTTGGCGTAGAAAACTTAATATATATATTATTAATTTATTAAATTTTCTGCTTTGGTGTTCTAAGCAATTTCCTATAAATAGGGTGTTTAGGTTAGAATTGAAAATCACACCAGAAACTGAAGTTTTCTCTCTCTATATTATCGAGCGTATTCTTGTGAGTATTTTGAGTATACTTTGAGTATTGCTATACGGTGCAAGTTCGTTCAGTGTTATTCCAGTCAGAGGTACTGTCTTTCAAGGTAAGGGATGGTAAGGGAGGTTATTTTCTTCTAAAATGATATTATTTCTTAAATATCATTATGCCGAAATATTGGTTGGAACTTTTTATCAAATTTGGAACTTTTTCATGTCGGGGTTACTATTCATGAGTTACTATTCACGAGTACTATTCACGAAGCGTGAAGATGTTTTTTTTTGTGAAATTATTATCTTTTGGTGTCGGAGTTATTATTCACGTATACGACACTATTCATCGAAAAATAAAAATTTTCCCTTTTCGTTTAAAATATCTATTGTGGATACTAGCTTTGGTTGTATCCATGTTTTGATCATTCTTGAATTTTACACCACTATGATGATTTTTGAGGTATTTTTGGACATGAATAAAATAAAGTACGAATCCTTAATCCTTAATCCTTGTCATCTTGTTTCACTGGATTCGTTTCTTTAAAAATATTTTTCATCATCCTCAGTCTTAAATGATGATATTATTGGATATCTTTGGCCTGTAGTGCAAAGATGAATGATTTCTGATGAATATCTTTGGCCTGTAGTGCAAAGACGACTTGTTGATGAATATCTTTGGCCTGTAGTGCAAAGATGACTTATTGATGTATATCTTTGGCCGTAGTACAAATATGAATTTATTAGTATGATTATGAACAGGAACTGTGATTTGGTATAACCATGATCTTTGATATTTCAGGTAAAGACAGGTGATGAAAATTATCTTTGTCTTGAATGAGAAAAGGAATTTAGAACAACAATTACGATTATGAGTTATACATGTGATTGTGGACAGGAATTGTTGATTGATGTTACGTGGATAAAATATTGTTGGTGGAATTTTAACATGGAGAAGATAATTGACTTTATAGTCTATTTGACACTTCTAATGGATTGCTCGTTTCGCTGCAACTATGGTTGAAAAGTTTTATCATCTACCATATGTTTTAAATCTCTGATTTATTATTGTTGAAGGCTATTGATAATTTATTTATCTTTAGTCATGATATTCTTTACTGAGCTAGCTGTGCTCACCCTTTTGCTTCACAATTCCTTTCAGGTAATACGAGTGTAGCTGGGTCGAGCGGGGGAATAACAAGGGAATAGAACGGTGGTCTATAGATGTTGAGGGTGAGGTGAATTTAACTTGGAAGGGTGTTTTACCACTGTCATACAAGATGTCTAATGACATACCACCTCGTGTCATCATAAGACATGGATGTGCTCATCCACTTGCTGAGTATATCTACCAGCACTATCTATATGATCTTGGAGTCTATTTGAAATATAACTCTCAATTAGAGACAGTGGAGGTAATGATATGTCAGGAGAAGACTTGCCATTGGGAAGAATATGATAGTAATCTTCTTGTTTTTATTTGGGGTCTATTGGGTCAACCAAGGATAATTCTGTGGCCATATGATATCTATAATAACCTAGACGCATGGCCTCCCATGTACGAAGGTTTCCTTGAGCACTTCCCAAAGATTCTAATTTCTAAAACATTTTTCGACTATACCTTTATGTAAGGTGTCATTATGAGGTGCTGTTCACGGTTGGGACATGAGTCACAGTTGATATATATTTGTATACAAACTCACAGCATATGTGTTGTTGTATTTTGCACGACAATTGTTGTAATAAAGTTGTAGTTGTTTTCTGTACCATGTATTTGGCGACTCAGAATGGGTTGGATGGAATGGACCTATTTTGGGGTTGTTACAATATTTGTATCAAAACTCACAGCATATGTGTTGTTGTATTTTGCACGACAATTATTGTAATAAAGTTGTAGTTATTTTCTGTACCATGTATTTGGCGACTCAGAATAGGTTGAGTGGAATGGGCCTATTTTGGGGGCGTCACAGTTCTCCCCATTGGCGCGCAATTAGGTGACTAAATTTCTCCTTGATAGAACTTCTAGACATCATTAATATTGCAATTAATAATATGAATAACTTTGTCTTCTCAATTATTAATTTAATAATATATAAAACATTGACAATAATTGAATCAAATAACGTGGGATACTATGCATCAATTACTGTAGCAATAATTGAACAAAACTGAGTGACTTCGCACGTAAGCATCAATAATCAATACTGTGTGCTACCACACGTATTACTGTTCTATTAACACCGGGTGTTTTAACAGTTAACGGTAAAACTTTCGCCATTATTTTTATAAAATATTTTGTCGTTTTCTCAATTCGACAATAATTCCGTTGTAGGGTCCACCAATGATTGTGTTGTTGTACGAATATTCCCTGTTAAAATGAATATTTCCCGACCAATCGAATATTATATAACAACTTGCGTACTTTGCAAAATTTATAAATATTACCCATAACTATAACATTATATCAAATTCATTCCATAATATTCAAAAATGATATTTATAGAAAATTCTTCTTTATTCATAAAAGTTGGGGTCTTACAACCTCCCCTTCTTATGAAATTTCGCCCTTGAAATTAGGGTATGTACCTGGTATGTCGAAGAGGTAATGATACCTTGATTTCATTTCAGATTCTAACTCCCAAGTCATTTCCTCAACATCGTGGTTTCTCCACAAAATTTTGACTTGAGGTATAACCTTGGAGCGTAGAACATGTTCATTCTTATCCAAGATTTTAACAGGAACCTCTTTATACGTTAAATCTTCTTCTATTTTGTCCGGTTCTAACTCAATAATGTGGTGCGGCTCTTTCACATATTTACGTAACATAGATATGTGAAAAACGTTATGAACACGAGACATACTTGGCGGTAAAGCAAGTCTATAGGCCACAGTTCCTACTCGATCGAGGATTAAAAATGGGCCAATGAATCGAGGATTGAGCTTTCCTCTCTTTCCAAATCTCGTAACTCCTTTCCATGGAGCAACACAAAACAACACATAGTCTCCAATATCGAATTCCACGTCCTTTCGATGAAGATCAGCATAACTCTTTTGTAGATCTTGTGAGGTTTTTAAACGTTGCCAGATCGTTTAAATATTTTCCATAGTTATGCGTACCAACTCCAGTCCCAAAAACGTTGCTTCACCCACCTCATCCCATTATACTGGAGAACGACACTTTCTTCTATACAACGCTTCGAATGGAGCCATGCCAATACTTGCTTGATAGCTATTATTGTAGGAAAACTCCACCAATGGTAAGAACTTATCCCAACTTCCATTGAAGTCAAGGACACAGGGTCTTAATAAATCTTCAAGAGTTCGAATAGTCCTCTCTGATTGCTCGTCCGTCTGAGGATGATATGCCGAACTAAATCGTAAATTCGTGCCTATAGCTTTTTGTAAACTAACCCAAAATCGTGAAGTGAATATTGGTTCTTGATTAGAAACTATGGATACTGGCATGCCATGCATTCTTACAATCTCGTTTATGTACATACGAGCAAGACGTTCAAGTGTATCAGTTTCTGGTATCGGTAAGAAATGAGCAGACTTGGTCAATCTATCAACAATGACGCAAATCGAATCTATGCCTTGAGAAACCTTAGGAAGACCGGTAACGAAGTCCATGGTAATGTGCTCCCACTTCCATTCTGGAATTTCAAGTGGTTGCAATGGACCTTTTGGTACTTAATGCTCCGCCTTAACTCGTTCACAAGTTAGACACCTTAAGATAAACAACTTTATCTCTCTCTTCATATTGCTCAACCAAAATGTATGACGAAGATCACGATACATTTTGGTACTCCCAGGATGGACTGCAAACGGTGTATTGTGCGCCTCCATCATGATTTTATACTTTAAACCATGGTCATTAGGAACACAAAGTCTGGAGTTGACTCAAAGTATTCCTTCTTCATCGATTCTTGCTTCCGAAATAGCACCTTCTTGCACTTTCTTCCTCATATGCATCAGCTCCAGGTCTGTAGTTTGAGCAACTTTAACTTTATCGATTAAAGTCGGTTCTACTCGTATATTTGCCATCATCACATGGGTCTCTGGAGTCTTTAACTCTATCTCCATCCTTTGCAAGTCACACAAAATGGGCCTTTGCATTGACAATATCGCACTGGTACCCGCAAATGATCTTCTACTCAATGCGTCAGCTACCGTGTTCATTTTTCTAGGATGGTATGATCATAATCTTTCAACAGTTCAAGCTAATGTCGTTGTCGCATGTTGATTTCCTTTTGAGTGAAGAAATAATTGAGGCTTTTATAATCCGTAAAGATCTCCACTTTCTCTCCATACAAGTAATGCCTCTAAATTTTAAGTGCGAAGACAACAGCTGCCAACTCTAGATCATGAGTAGGATAATTCTTCTCATATTATTTGAGTTGTCGCGAGGCATATGCTATGACTTTTCTATGTTGCATGAGAACACATCCCAGCCCTTTGCCCGAAGCATCACTGTAGATGACGAAACCCTCCGAGCCAGATGGTATTGTCAGAACAGGTGCTGAAATGAGTCTCCTCTTGAGTTCTTGAAAACTCTTCTCACATTCCACGCTCCAACCGAATTTTATATCTTTCCAAGTCAGCTGAGTTAATGGAGTAGTGATTTTAGAAAACCCTTTCACGAATCTCCGATAATAACCAGCTAATCCGAGAAAGCTACGTACTTCGATCACTGATTTAGGTTGCTCCCAGCTTTGAATAGCTTCAATCTTTGTCGGGTCAACAGATATTCCATAACTTGATACTACGTGCCCAAGGAATGCTACTTTCTTAAGCCAGAACTCACATTTTTTCAACTTGGCATAAAGCTTGTTTTCACGAAGATTTTGGAGTATCAGCCTCAAGTGTTGCTCATAATCTTCACGACTTATGGAATATATGAAGATGTCCTAAATAAAGACGACCACAAAGTGATCCAAATATTTCTTGAATACTCGATTCATCATATCCATGAAGGCAGTAGGAGCATTAGTTAATCCAAAAGACATGACTAAAAATTCATAGTGCCCGTACCGAGTTCTGAATGCAGTCTTTGGAATATCCTCAGTTTTAACCTTCAGCTAATGATATCCAGAACGAAGATCGATCTTTGAAAAGAATTGTGCTCTTTGCAACTGGTCAAACATGTCATCAATGCGAGGTAACAGATACATATTCTTGATGGTGACATGGTTCAATTCCCGGTAGTCAATACAAAGTTGCATACTCTCATCTTTCTTCTTCACGAGTAGAATAGGAGCACCCCAAGGAGACGAACTAGGACAAATAAAACCAATGTCTAACATTTTCTACAATTAGGTCTTTAACTCCTAAAGTTCAATAGGAGTCATTCGATATGGGGCTTTGGAAATGGGTTTTGTACCGGGTTCCAGGTCGATACAAAATTTAATTTCACGCTCTGGGGGTAGGCCAGGAAGTTCTTCAGGAATACGTCAGGAAATTTATTAACAATAGAAATATCATTCAAATCTAACGTATTTTTTGTTTAAATCTGTGACATAAGCTAAGAAAGCTTGACATCCGTTTTTCAATAAACGAATAGCTTTATGGCTTGAGATGATAGTTATTTCTTTTAATGGTTTGGTTGCTTGAATTCACATAATAGGTTGGTTAGGAATATGAAAGATAACAACCTTACGAAAACAATCAATTTTTGCATGATGAGTAGTTAACCAATCAATCCCTAGAATCACATCAAATACAAGTATTTTTAATGAAATAAGATCGACAGGTAATGTGAGGGTACCGATTTGAACCAAACAAGACTTATAAACAGTGGATGTAATGAAGGTTTCTCCCAACGAAGTTTCCACAGATAAGTCAAAGTCTAATTTTTTCGGAGTCAAATTTAATCGTTGAGCACAAGTAGGAGAAATAAAAGAATGGGTAGAACCGGTATTAAATAAGGTATAGACTTCGCTAGAGTTTATGATAAGCTTACCCGTGATGACCTCGTTCGGATTCCTTGCTTTCTGGGAGGTCACAACAAAAGTTCTCCCTTGAACTACTGGTTTTTACTTGTCTGGGACGGTATTTTGTGTCACCATTCCAACCGGACTTGGTGCATGACAAAATCGGGCTAGGTGACCTTCTCTTCCACAATTATAACAAGCTTTGGATGGCATCGCGCAGTTTGGACTGATATGTCCCTCCCCTCTGCATTTGAAGCATATGATAGGTGGTCGTTCTCCTTCCTTAACCACAAGTGCTGATGCTGACGTCTTTCCATCATTGTTGAATCTCCTCTTCTTGAAATGTCCATTCTTATTATCTTGTCCATGATTACCACCGAAGTGGTTACCATTTCTGGCATGTTGATTCCCTCCACGTTTGTTGTCACCGCTTCGATGACTGCTACCACTGGTATTATCATTTTGTCGGCTGCTTTCTCTTGGCCGAGTTGACTCGTTATCGCGCTCCAATAACTGAGCCCTATTTACAACATATGAATACAAACACAGTTTATGAGAAATTAGATATTGATGTATCTCGGGTTTCAAACCTCTTAGAAACATTCCGCGTCATTCTTTCCTCATTATCAACCAAGTGAGACGCAAACCGGGAAAACTCGGCAAACTTAGCTTTGTACTGCGACACGGTCATATTGTTCTGCTCCAACTTGATGAACTCTACCTCTTTCATGTGATGAATACTTTTGGGAAAGTACTTTTCGTTGAATAGTTCTTGGAACTTCTCCCAAGACATCTTCAGTACGGCAGGTTGAGTACGCTTTACCGATTCCCACCAGTAATCTGCCTCTCCTCGCAACATAAAGGTGGCAAAGGGAACCTTTTGCTCCTCGGAGCATCCCAAGACATCAAATATCATGGTGATCTGCTTTATCCACGTCTCTGTCTTAAGCGGTTTTGGCTCTCCAATATACTCCGGTGGTCCCAGCTCCTTGAACTGTTTAGAGGTGACCATCCGAGAGTTTCCAGTGTTTCCACCAACATTTTGGACAGGAGCCACTCTCGCCAGATATTGCATGAATTGTATAAAGCCTCTGAACATTCCATCATTCATCATTTGGTCAGTGTTGTTGTTTGCATGAGGATTGTCGCCTTCCTAATGCACATTCTCCTGATTATTGATATGTGGAGACTCAACGGTCTCATGTGCTCCATTACTATTCTCAACATTCTCGGATGTCATTTTTAGATACTGCCACAAAACAAGGGTTAGTTATCATATCACATATTATCCTTATACTCTGACCGACAAATTAAATACCAAACAAACTTAAGTAGGTCATACTAGCGAAGGAATTCCCCGTCTTTCCCCTCCTAGTTCTTGTCTCACATCTCAGCCAAGGATCATATCCCTAAGCTTTGATACCAACTGTGATGCCCCCAAAATAGGTATATATCACCTATTCTGAGTCATCAAATACATGGTATAAAATACAAATAAAAACTTAATTATACAACTGTCGTGTAAAATACGACAAAACATAAGCTGTGAGTTTTAATACAACATTGTCTTCTAAGTAGTATTCAAACTCAAAATAAGTCCTCAATACATTTATTTTCATACTATTTCATAGAATAGGGAGGACTACTAATGCTATCATCTGAACCGTCACTCCGTTCCCTGACTAGTCCCCGCTACGTTCTCATTTCTTGAAGAGAACAATGAAAGCAAAAGGGTGAGCTCAACTAGCCAGTAAGAAATATTATGACTAAGATAATGAAGAATAAATTATCATTAGCCTTCAACAGTGTTAAACTGATAAAATATAATAAACAACAAGTTTAACTGGAGCGGAACAAGCAATCCATTAGAAGAGTCAAGTAAAGAATAAAATCTACTATCTTCTATGATTTAAAAGATTTTTCATTACTTTTATCGCTGAGACTCAGCTTAATAAATAATTCACATCATCCCTGCACTTTGGCTAAGGATATTCATTAGTATCACGACCACAAATTATACATGCACTACGGGCCAAGGATATTCGTGTATTCATCAATGGACATGATCATGTCAATAACTGTCCATTAATGCACTACGGCCACTAAGGATTTTTACCACATCATTTGTAACATTACGGTCATGATTATACCGAATAATCCCTGGTCATAATCATACCAAGTCCATCTATACACTACAGGCCACATACGCTTTTCAACATATTATAAACATGAGGATGATGACAATTCAATAAAACAAGTTCAAGAATAAATTTTAAAGATTTATAAGATAATTTATCCTGAACTCAATAACGTCCAAATTGTTAACATGATACTGCTTTGTGGAGTAAAATTCAAGAATGCTCAGAAGAATATTTCCATGAAAAGATACTGGATGAAGCGCAAATATCAAGGATATTCCACTAATTTCATGGAGTATAGAAGCCAAAACGTTAACCAACTGAGTATAATAGAATATATGAAACCGCAAATGGATTTTTACCGTCATGCGGTAATCCACGAAGACATATTATTTCAACAGAATAATAAAGAATTGAACCAGGTCATGTGTAACCCGCACAGACAGGATATTCCAACATAATAATAAAGAATAGAACCAGGTCATGCGTAATCCGCACAGACAGGATGTTCCAACAGAATAATAAAGAATGAAACCAGGTCATGCGTAATTCGCACAGACATGATGTTCCAACAGAATAATAAAGAATAGAACCAGGTCATGCGTAATCCGCACAGAAATGATGTTCCAACAGAATAATAAAGAATGGAATAACAACAGAATTCACCAGGCATGCGATAGACCGCACAGACAGGTTATTCCAATAGAATAATAAAGAATGGAATAACAGAAGAATTTCACCATGTATGCGGTACTTCGCATAGACAGGTTATTCTTACATAATAATAAAGAAAAGAATAACAACCCTTACGAGTATTGAAAGAAAATAACTCTCTTCATGAATATAAAAGAATAATACCCCTTACGAGTACAACAAATAATATCTCTTACCGTAAAAGAAGAGTATTCCGACTGGTAGGGAGATGATATTCTTGAAGAAAACTTATATTGTTTTTCTACGCTCGAAGCTTCTAAAAACTCTAAAGAAATACGCTCAAGATTATAGAAAAAGAATTCTCTGAATTTCTGATGTGATTTCAATTCTAACTAAGCATCCTATTTATAGGAGAATTAAAAAGATACTATGCAATAAAATATAATATATTCTATATATATATATATATATATATTTATTTAAATCTAATAAAACAAATAACTTTATAAAAGTATTATGTTTTATATAAAAAGATTTTACTATGCAAAACACTATGCAGGCACTATACAAAATACTATGCATAATAAAATATAATATATATACTTATAGTCTAATAAAACAAATAACTTTATAAAAGTATTCTATTTTATATAAAAAGATTTTTTTATGCAAAACACTATGCATTATAGAATATAATATATTCTATTTATAGTCTAATAAAACAGACAACTTTATAAAAGTATTCTGTTTTATATAAAAAGTTTTTCTATTTTATTACATTAATAATACTAATAAAATTAAATTTATCATCATTAATATAATTCACAATATTAATCGATCAGGTCGTTCCCAGGAAAGAGGGGGCTTTCCAATAAGGATTTCTCTCCATTGGCACGCAATGAGGTGACAAAACCTCTACTTGACAGAACTTTTAGACATCGTTAATATTGTAATTAATAATATTAATAACTTTGTCATCTCAATTATTGATTTAATAATATATATAATATTGACAATAATTGAATCAAATAACGTGAGATACTATGCAGCAATTACTGTAACAATAATTGAACAAAATTGAGTGACTTCTCACGTAAGCATCAATAATCAATACTGTGTGCTACTATGCAATCACGTGTATTACTGTACTTTTAACACCGGGTGTTTCAACAGTTAACAGGTAAAACTTTCGCCGTTATTTTTATAAAGTATTTTTGTCGTTTTCTCAATCCGGCAATAATTCCGTTGTGGTGTCCACTTGTGCCGTTGTACGAATATTCCCTGTTAAAACGAATATTTCCCGACCAATCGAATATTATATAACAACTTGTGTACTTTACAAAATTTATAAATATTAACCATAACTATAACATTATATCAAAATCATTCTATATTATTCAAAAATGATATTTATAGAAAATTCATCTTTATTTATAAAACTTGGAGTCTTACAATTATATATCTTTAAAATATTACAAACGAAGATTCATTTTGGAAGAGAGAAGAGAGTTGGTAAGTTGGCATACTCGGGAGAAGTTTCAAAGTAGAGAATTTTAATAATCAGTTAGGAAATAGGAGGCGACCGAAACAGATAATAAAATAAGAAATCTTTTGACCTTTTTGGTCAAACAAATCTATCATGTACTTAAGAACCAACAACCGAACTGAATGTGATTGAGATTGATACAAAGCTACCTAGCTATGCAAATAAATTTTATATTAAGCTAGTTAATCAGCCACAATTAAAACTAATCAAGGCATATATATATGAGTTGTTAATGCATGTCAGTAAATATCTGAGCAAGCAATCTATCCAGCAAATGATGTGATATAACCTAATAACATTAACAATAATGGGTGGCAAGGTGATATATAATTTATCAAAATCATAATACCAATAATTCAGTCTCAAAAGGCCTTCAGGACAGTTACCACCATATATATTTTACGTAAATTGTTGCATGGATAGGAACGGTCACATTCATCAAATAACCCCTTAATGGGATAAATAACGTTTTCTAAATTAAATCTGTATTTGTTTTGCTTGATCACATACAATTATCAGTATCTCATTGATTTATTTCTAATCTTGAAATTTATCATGGTGCTTACTTGATAATTTTATGAATGAAATGAAGTGTAAATGAGAAAGAACTAATTATATCGGAACAAATTATTATTATTATTTAAATTATTACAATAATTATTATTATTTAAAATTTAGTATTATTATTACAATAATAATTATTACAATTATTACAATTATTATTATTACAGTTATTATTATCTCATCTTCACATGCATATAAACGATGGTAGGTGGTTTAAATATTAGTGTTATATAAATTTTAACCTAATAGGTAGTTGGTTTAGTGATTTTTGTTAGAATATAAGGTTTTAAGTTTGGGGAGGTCTAGAGTTCAATACTTTTTAACAACATATTCTTTAAGAAAAATTTTAAGGCAAGTCTTCTACCTTCCACGTCAGCAAATAACGGGCCACGTCAGCAAAAATAACGGGTCAATATGCACAGTTAGCATTTCCGTCAAATTTTTGGATGGAAAATCGAACGGAATGACCATTTTGTAATTTTTTGAGAGTACAGTTATTCGATTGTAACAAAAAAAGTTTCGATAACCACAATGAAAACTGGACCCTAGTACAATGACCAAAACGTTATTTATTCCGTTAAATTAATATTGATTTTTAAGGTATCATTCAAATTAAAGGCAATCAATAAGGATTAAAAAACTACCATTGGATGAATGAAATATATGTAAATGAATTTTCTTATACATGAAATGAAAAATACTACAAAAGTTCATGATCTAAAGGTCATGACATGTCGACTTGAAGAAAGGGGAATAGTTAAAGCCTCCAAGTCAACAATGGCGGTAGCCCGAGCCTTCGTATTTGAGGCTATCAGGCCTTTGAGGTCTTGGGACAGCTGACTCAATTTCCCAAAAGTTTGGTCTTCAATTTATCCAGGGCATCTTGAAGCTCCTAAAGCTCTACATAAAGTAAGTCATTCTCATGGTGACATGAAGAGACTTCCCAACGAAGTACAACAACATGATGATGGGAAATAAAGAGATCCAACCTAGCATAGAAGGAAGACATGTCCAAGGAGAGTTAGGAGATGCCACGGGAGACGGAAGGTCATTCAACCCACCCAAAGTGCTATCTACAATACATTCCCGAGCAATCACCAACTTGACAGAATCCTATTTAGGAGGATGAACATCAGCAATAGTCTCAAAAGGATTCCGCCTCAAAGAAGCAGGAGTCTCATCGGCACCCTCAAAACTGTCACGTGGAGAAGTTGTAGAAAGGTGTAAAGAGAGCGATGCACCACCCACAACAGGCCATCCAAGCTTACATCAGACAAAGAATCCTTAGCATCAAGATTGACACAATCATCATATGGTGAAGAAGACTCGATACAAATAGTGAAATGCTGGGACATCTCACAAGTAATGGAAGCCGCTGTCGCCGCTGCCACCGCTGCCCCATTTGCGATACTCACAAAGAGCCCAATGGGAACATAATCATCATCCTCTTCATCAGCATTGGTCTTCTCAATGACTTCTTAATTCTAAAGAAAAGAGAAATTTCAAGAGAGGGTATGAAGGATTAGATCGAAGATTTTTCAAGATATCCCAAGATAACTTTTTTAAGGCTCACCCTCCTAAGGTTTTCTCCACTAGAGATTCCCTCTCCTAGGACTTTCATTTTTGAGGCTTGCAAAATATTAAGCTCCGCGAAGTGTAGACTTCAACATTTAAAATATTTTGCGCGATCATCTAATCAAATGCGTGACTCACGTGCAGGGGGGAAAGGGGAGAAGCAAAAAACAATAAAAAAACACAAGCATTAGGAGTCATTCAAATAAAAATAGGGTAGAGGAAGAACAAAAAAATGTGGAGGAGGCCACTAGGTTTGGTCGCCCTAGGGTTTGGCCCCAAGGGTTTAGCCACCTAGGGAGCTCTTCTCCTCTTACATTTAACTTCTCCTTGTTCATTGAATCAACCGCTTGGGATGAATGCTACTTCTTCATAAAAAACAAAAGTTGTGGCCTTTCTTTGAGAATATTCAGAGAAAAAGTCAAGAGCCTGTTAAGGTGAAGTGACTTTTTCTTTAAGAATATCCGAGCCAAGATCATTGTTAAGGTGATGTGGCCCGAAATATATGCTTCCTCGTTGCGATGTTGCCTCTTTTCTTTATAAATATCTAAGCCAAGATCCTTGTTAAGGTGAAATCGCCCGGAATAGATGCTTCCTCCTTGCCGTGTTGCATTTTCTTTGAGAATATCCGAGCCAATATCCTTGTTAAAGTGAAATGGGCCGAAAAAGATGCTTCCTCCTTGCGGTGTTGGTTTTTGTTTCTTTGAGTATATCCGAGTCAAAATCCTTGTTAAGGTGAAGCGGCCCAAAAAAGAAATACTACAGTTACCTGAAAAGAGAAGTCGATGAAGCAATCATAAAGAATTAACCAAACAAAAAATTAACACGACAAGAGGACTTCAGCAACAGCCAGCCTCAAAGACTCCCGTAATTCACTATCAGGAACTGACCACTGAGATTGCCTTTGATGAAGTTCCTCAAATTGAATGTTGAAAGTCATGTAGCGATCTTTCACCATTGCCCTTGAAACTCCACTATTGCTTCCAGGATCGCCTGTAAATGAATTCCCACCTGATAAAAGACCCTGATGGAGAGATATTGCAAAATCTGCACAACAACGTAGACAAACCAACTTAGCCTTCTCTATATTGAAAAGTTTCCGGATATCATAAGTATTGAGGGAATCAAGCCTGATCATATCACTCATCCACAAAGAAGAAATCATCACACAAGCTCTTCAGGGAATCAAGGTTCTACCAAGTCATGCATCCTACTCATTTTTATTATTTTCTGGGTAGTTTTTATGATTGACATTGTCTGCATTCTAATTATCAACATTAGTGTGAACAAATAATAATAATAAATAAATAAATAAAATAAAATAAAAGACGAAACTCATCATCCGCAATATGTATTCATTGTCCAGCTTAATTGTGTCGGCAATATAGGTATCTTCCAAAATATTAATGCTGTGAGCTTTCGAATTTCTGGTCATGCATGGACTGCAGAATAGTTGATAAAAAAATAGGAGAAGGCTATTACCACTTAGGACGCGCAGAGACCCTCAATACCCATAGGTTGCCGCTCCCTGCAAGGCAATGGCAACCTTATGAATACTAGAACAGCATAAAACCAATTCAGTTGTCTCTATCCCCTACAGTCATATAATATATCACCTATATTATTTTATTCATGGATATATGATATTAATCTAATTAGCTGTTGTTGTAGACTTGTAGGATAGCAATTCTTTTCAATCAACCGTGAATGAATACTACGGTATCATCAATCAAGGGAAAAAAGGATCTTGCCTTTAAAAAATAATAATATATTATTATTATTGTACAAAATTAAATTATTCCTATATTATAAACTGATAGTTTGTAGCCTACCAATAATTTGAGATTTAACTTTTTGAGCATATATATAATTATTGATGTGTTAAAATTATGTACTGCAAGTGCACAGTGTCGAATTGAAGAACTGACAAGTACAGGTCCGGGCCGGGCCGGCCCGCCCGCCAAAAAGCGGGCTTTGGGACGCACGTTTTTGGCCCACAAAAAACCTGGGACTTTTTGGCCCGGCCCGCCTGCGGGCTTAGCGGGCTGAAAAAAATGCAAAAAGTAGGCATAAACCGCCCGTGAGCCCGAGGGCTATGGGCTTCATTTTTTTTGGCTCGGCCCGTTTTGGCCCGGCCCAGCCCAGCCCGCTCCCGCTTGCCCGTTTGCCACCTCTAATTATTTACGCAACAAGTTTTTGGCATTGTTGCCGGGGAATTATTTTAATAATTTTTGCCAACATTAATTTCAATCAAATTGGTCTTAATTTAAACATTTTTTTATTATTTTATTTTAATTATCTTCTTATATTTCTCTCTTTTCAGGTATCATGGGGGACTTTGCTTATCAATGGCCTTATGCGAACATGCCTCTACCAAAGGACATAAGAACTGAGGGACTCAATGTATTTTCAGTTACATGTGAATATTGTGTTGGCGAGCATTCGAGTTATCAGTGCAACATCAGTGTTGGACAAGTACAGTTTGGGGGTGATTACTCCAACAACCATGCTAATCCCAATTATCATCAAGGTTGGAGGTATCACCCAAATTCTGAACGGAGTTATAACTATCGAGACCAATACTGTGTCGCAAGTCCAACACATCCATCGAATTTCTCATATCCACCTCCAATGCAACAAGAAGAAAATTCAAGGTTGAAGAAAGTCATATCAAACAACATAGCAGACCATGAAGAGATGATGATGAGTCAGGAGTTATCAAGCCAAAATCTTAACAAACAGATGGAACAACTCATTAACTCCTCAATGAATGGTCCTCAATACATGGATTTTGAAACTGAACAAGATAATTCAAGAGTGGAGGATTTGTGGTTCAAGTTTGTAGCGTTAACTGAGGAGAAGATGATTGAGCAAGGGAGGTCAATTCGGAATCTGCAGAATCAAATGGATCAAATACTCGAAGCCTTAAACAATCGACCTTAAAACAATTGGTGTTATGACATGGACGATGAAACTGATGGAGAGCCAGAGGTATTTATGCCACGGAATGAACTGAAAGGAGTGGACATTGAGGAGACAACTGGGGGTATAGAAAATGAAGATCATGAGCTGACTTGTATAATACCCCAAGTGCCTTCTCAGAAAGAGTTAAAAAATTTAGTGAAATTTGCACACCCATGTCCCCTTGGTAGTCACATCCAAAGCAAGAATTTCTGCGATTATGAGGCTTCTTATAAACCATGGTGGGCTGAGGAAGAGATAATAGAAGAAGAGAATTATGTTGTATCTGTTATGCCTCAATGCAAAAATCTATTCATAGACACAACGGAAGGAGAACCTGGCTATGCAATAGAACTAGGGGCATCATGTACAGGAAATATGTCAGGTTGTGTCAATTCACAGACAAGCATGATGGGGAACCTACCTATGTACATTGCAGTTCTAATGGATGGAGGGTTCCTAGCTTATCGTAGAGGAATTGGATAGCGATGTCAAGAAAAGAGTCCAGCTAACGGACTATAAACCGAGCGCTCGATGGGAGGCACCCCACCCAATCTTTCTCCCTCCTTGTTTAATTCTTATTTACATTGCCATATTTAGTAGATGTTAGATAGTGGTAAATCTTAATAATAGATTTATTGTTTCTCCTCTCAGGTTAAATCCAATTGCTATAAGAATTCAGGATCAAACAGAAGTCAAACCAAACTAAAGCAGAACCAGAGTTGCAAAAGCCGCGTGGCCGCGCGACCACCCGGCTGGAAAGACTTTTCACACTGCATGTGACGCGCCCGCGCGAGGATTGCATAGGAGGAGCGCGTGGCCACGCGTGATGCCTGATTGATGATGAGCTATTTATTTTAATTTCAAATCTCAAGCATTCGGACAGTTAGAAGCCCACACTCAGTCTCCAACTATAGAATATCTCAAACTTAGCCATCGCCTGATATAACATCGGATAATGAGGAGGCGAACAGAGATGACATTGCCACTTAGGGGAGTATTCTTTCACTACAATGAGGGCATTGTTTATTTTAAGTTTGGGGGTATTGGGTCGTAGTGAGTAGTTGTTGCATATAGTTTGATTGCATGTTTAAGTTGCATAGTAGGGGTATTTTAGTATCTTGTAGTTAAATTCTGCATGAATTTTTTAATTTTTTTTAGTTTTCTTTTGTCTTGTTTATTTATTATGTGTTTAGTTTCATAACATTGCATAATCCCAGGCTTTTAGTTAGTTAAATTTTAATTTGGCCAATGATGAAATAGAAATTTGATAGATTTTTGAATTATGTTGATATCTTGAGCTTAGTTATAATTTTATACATGATATAATTCATGCTTCCTGTTTAGATGTTACCAGGTAGCAAGATAATGTTCTTATTTGCTTGTTGGTTAAGATTAGCATATTGGTTTGCTGAGTAGAAAATGTTGTTTTTAAAGATGGAATTGTGTATAAAGTAGACATAGACTATGAAAACACAGATACTCAAACTTTGGGAACACATGGGTATGCTTGCTATTGGGACGAGATGGAGCGTAAAATGCACTCGTTTAAATGGAAATGGAAAGCGATATGGAGCGTAAAACGCACTCGTTTAAATGGAAATGAAAAGTGAGATGGAGCGTAAAACGCACTCGCTATTTACAGATATAAAAAAATATCAATAAACACCGCGAAAAAGTGCAAAAATACCCTCGTGAGTAAAAACAAAGCAGAATAAACCCATTGTTTAACCATAGTTTGTATTGATGTGTTGGAGTAGTTGATGTCTCATTAGTATATGCAATTCTTGATTTAAACTCAATTTTCTGCGTTAAGCAATAAAGCATGTGGTATCTTCATATTTGTCAAGTTTATCTGTGAACACATCACACACACAACATCTTTATAGCAGGTTAGGATTATCTGATTGTATGTCATTATGCCTTTAGCTTAGTTTGATGCTTTGTTCCTGAATCTTGATATTTCTCTGAGGTAGGTCTCACTGGAATTCATAACATGGGTGGAAATCTGGGGATTCATTGTCATAGTAGCGTAGCTTGCATAGCATATATATTGCATTATATTATGTTGCTTGGGGACAAACAACGGTTTAAGTTTGGGGGTATTTGATAAGTGGATTTTTTATACACTTATTCGGTATCTTTTACTTGAATTAGTTGCTTATATTCATGTGTCTTAGTTACTTTTCATGCATTTTGTGTTCATTTTGTAGGTTATATGTTTGGGAGCAATGTGAGCGATTATTGGTAATGAAAAGTAAAGAAAAAGAAATCCGGACATCATTTGGGCTGTCATGTTACTCCATGTTCTTGGTTTGGAACATAGCTTACATTGTAGAGCATCTACGTAGCTTTCCAGAACATCTTGAATTGCTCTAATCGGAGTTCAGATGCAAGAGTTATGATCATTGTACCAACGGACGTCAAACGTCGCTGTTTTGGTTAGCTATTTTCATAGCAGTCCCTTCCAGCTCGATTTCAACCTTCATCCGTCTAGAATTTCTCAATAATTAAAGAATGAAAGTTGTAGAGATCGTCGATATCTTCGATTTGATAGGTGGCAGGTACCATAACTCTTACCGGATCAAACGTTATGGCCATTATACCAGAGCACACTGCAGCAGAAAATCAACCGCGCGCGGGCGCGCGAATCAGTGCGCGGCCGCGAGACTTGCAGTAGCAAAATGACGCGATTTTCACTTGTGCGCGGCGCCGCCCAACTTTAGGCCAATTCTTGCACGGCCACGCGGCTTCGAGTGTTGACCAAAGCTGACTTTTCATTAAACAATGCAATTGAAGCGTAACGGAGAGGGGGATTCAATTAGGGCTTATATATTAGACATATTCTCATCATGTAAAGAATATACCACCCCTTGGGGCCTGAATCAAGATTACATATGCTCTTTTCTTCTCTTTCTTTTTAGATTAGATTAGAACCCTAGATTAGATTAGAGTTGAAGATTGAAGCAATTGGAGAGCATAAGGAATTCAGAATTGGAGCAAGAGAGATCAGATTTGCATTCCTAAATCCCTAACTTCTCTTTACTTCTATCTTTATTTCTCAATGTATAATCAGTTGTGGATTGTGGGTTTTGATTCTATGATGAACTAAACTCTATTTTGAGATTGCATTGGATTCTATGGATTAGTTTAATCTGATATATTTCATTGTTAACCTTATTGATTGCTATGGGATTGTCTATTAAGATTCATGCTTATTTGCTTAATTGATTGGCCATCAATTACTGTGATAACACATATGAACTTGAAAGATGAAGTATGAGTTTTGATCTGATCATGATAGCTTGTGATTGTATATTCTGCATTGTGATGGGATGTATGATTTATGCTTAGGATAGACATATACCGAAGCACCACTCGTAGTCAATTGAGAACTTGGGCTTAAACCCTAATTATTTGTAAATCACATAGACATATAGTGGTTTAGGTAATGTGGGTGTTCATGTGTATTCTATCAATTGTGGATTACATGTGATATGGGTTGGTACATTGAAAGATGGTTATACTTTACTTTAGTGTTCTCGAATAACAAACCGGTACAATTAGTTTGGCTTAACATCAAATGTATGGATTTGAATGAGTCAATAGATGAAATAGCAATCTCAGGTCTTCATTATCTAGTTTCACTCCAGGAATAGTTAGGTTTATTTAATTTTCATAGTTTAAATATAAAATATATTATCCTTCGTTTAAATAAGACTGAAATTGTTATGGGTTAATGCTTGGTGAACTTTATTAATTAATTATCCGTGGGAACGATACTTTACTTACTCTTTATTACTTGTTGACCACGTATACTAGCGTGTTGTGCGTAACTAGAATTTACCCAACAGGTATAACCTTGGAGCGTAGGATATATTCCTTCTTATCCAAGATTTGAATAGGAACCTCTTCATACGTCAAATCTTCCGCTATTTCGTCCGGTTCTAACTCAATAATGTGTTTCGGGTCTTCTACATATTTACGTAACATAGATATGTGAAAAATATTATGAACACGAGACATACTTGGTGGTAAAGAGAGTCTATAGGCCACAGTTCCTACTCGATCAAGGATTAAAAATGGGCCAATGAATCGAGGATTGAGCTTTCCTCTCTTTCCAAATCTCGTAACTCCTTTCCACGGAGCAACTCTTAACAACACATGATCTCCTATATCGAATTCCACATCCATTCGATGAAGATCAGCATAACTCTTTTATCGATCTTGTGAGGTTTTTATACGTTACTGGATCGTTTGAATCTTTTCCGTAGTCATACGTACCAACTCCGGTCCCAACAACGTTGTTTCACCCACCTCATCCCAGCATACTGAAGAACGACACTTTCTTCCATACAACGCTTCGAATGGAGCCATGCCAATACTTGCTTAATAACTGTTTTTGTAGGACAACTCCACCAATGGTAAGAAATTGTCCTAACTTCCCTTGAAATCAAGGACACAGAGTCTTAATAGATCTTCAAAAGTTTGAATAGTTCTCTCCAACTGTCCGTCCGTCTGAGGATGATATGCCGAGCTAAATCATAAATTTGTGCCCATAGCTTTCTGCAAACTAACCCAAAATCGTGAAGTGAATCTTGGGTCTCGATAAGAAACTATGGATACTGGCATACCATGTCGTCTTACAATCTCGTTTATGTACATACGAGCACGACGTTCAAGTGTATAAGTTTCTTCCTCATATGCATCAGCTCCAGGTTTGTAGCTTGAGCAGCTTTAACTTTATCAATTAAAGTCGGTTCTACTCGTATGTTTGCCATCATCACATGGGTCCCTGGAGTCTTTAACTCTATTTCCATCCTTTGCAAGTCACATAAAATGGGCCTCTGCAGTTGTCAATATTGCACTCGTACCCGCATATGATCTTCTACTCAATGCGTTAGCTACCACGTTCTCTTTTCAAGGATGGTATTGGATGGTATGATCATAATCTTTCAACAGTTCAAGCCAACGTCGTTGTCGCATGTTGAGTTCCTTTTGAGTGAAGAAATATTTGAGGCTTTTATGATCCGTAAAGATCTCCACTTTTTCCCCATACAAGTAATGCCTCCAAATCTTTAGTGCGAAGACAACAGCTGCCAACTCTAGATCATGAGTAGGATAATTTCTCTCATATTCTTTGAGTTTTCGTGAGGTATAGGCTATGACTTTCCCATGTTGCATGAGAACACATCCTAACCCTTTGCCCGAAGCATCACTGTAGATGAAAAATCCCTCCGAACCAGATGGTATTGTCAGAACAGGTGCTGAAATGAGTCTCCTCTTGAGTTCTTGAAAACTCTTCTCACATTCCTCGCTCCAACCGAACTTTGTATCTTTCTAAGACAACTGAGTTAGTGGAGTAGCGATTCGAGAAAACCCTTCTACGAATCTCCGATAAAAACCAGCTAAGCCGAGAAAGCTACGTACTTCGGTCACTGATTTAGGTTGCTCCCAGCTTTGAATAGCTTCAATCTTTGCTGGGTCAACAGATATTCCATGACTTGATACCACGTGCCCAAGGAATTCTACTTCCTCAAGCCAGAACTCGCATTTCTTCAACTTGACATAAAACTTGTATTCACGAAGCTTTTGTAGTATCAGCCTCAAGTGTTGCTCATGATTTTCACGGCTTTTGGAATAAATAAGGATGTCATCAATAAAAATGACCACAAAGTGATCCAAATATTTCTTGAATACTCGGTTCATCATATCCATGAAGGCATCATGAGCATTAGTCAATCCAAAGGACATGACTAGGAATTCATAATGCCCGTACCGAGTTCTGAAAGCCGTCTTTGGAATGTCATCTATTCTAATCTTTAATTGATGATATCCAGAACGAAGATCAATCTTTGAAAAGAATTTGGCTCCTTGCAACTGGTCAAACAGGTCATCAATACGTGGCAATGGGTACCTAGTTTTGATGGTGACATGATTCAACTCCCGATAATCAATACAAAGTCGCATACTCCCATCTTTCTTCTTTACAAATAGAACAGGAGCACCCCAAGCAGAAGTACTAGGACGAATAATGCCAATGTCTAACAATTCCTACAGTTGAGTCTTTAACTCCTGAAGTTCAATAGGAGCCATTCGATATGGGGCTTTGAAAATGGGTTTTGTATCGGTTTCAAGGTTGATACAAAATTCAATTTCACGCTATGGGGGTAGGCCAGGAAGTTCTTCAGGGAATACATCAGGAAATTCATTAACAATAGAAATATTATTCAAAACTGACGTATTTTTGTTTAGATCCGTGACATGAGCTAAGAAAGCTTGACATCCGTTTTTCAATAAACGAATAGCTTCATGGCTTGAGATGACAGTGATTGATTTTAATGGTTTGGTTACTTGAATTCGCATAATAGGTTGGTTAGGAATATGAAAGCTAACAACCTTACAAAAATAATCAATTTTTGCATGATGAGTAGTTAACTAATCAATCCCTAGAATCACATCAAATGTAAGTATTTTCAATGAAATAAGATTGACAGGTAATGTAAGGGTACCGATTTGAACCAAACAAGACTTATAAATAGTGGATGTAATGAAGGTTTCTCCCAACGGAGTTTCCACAGATAAGTTAAAGTCTAATTTCTCCGAAGTCAAATTTAATCGTTGAGCGCAAGTAGGAGAAATAAATGAATGGGTAGAACTGGTATCAAATAAGGTATAGACTTCGCTAGAGTTTATGATAAGCTTACCCGTGATGACCTCGTTCAGGTTCCTTGCTTTCTGGGAGGTCACGAAAAATGCTCTCCCTTGTACCACCGGCTTTGACTTTTCTGGGACGACCTTTGGTGCCTCCATCCTAGCTATACTTGTCTTTGGTGAACGATAAAATCGGGCTAGGTGACCTTCTATTCCATAATTATAACACGCTTTGGATGGCATCACGCATTTTGGACTGATATGTCCCTCCCCTCCGCATTTGAAGCATATTATAGGCGGTCATTCTCCTTCCTTAACCACGGTTGCTGGTGCTGACGTATTTTCATCATTGTTGAATCTCCTTTTCTTGAAATGTCCATTTTACTGTCTTGGCCATGATTACCACCGAAGTGGTTACCATTTTTGGCATGTTAATTCCTTCCACGTTTGTTGTCACCGCTTCGATGACTGATACCACTGGTATTTTCATGCTTGCCGGCTACTTTCTCTTGGTTGCGTTTACTCGTTATCGCGCTCTAATAACTGAGCCCTATTTACAACATCTGAGTACAAACACAGTTTATGAGAAATAAGATATTGACGTATCTCCGATTTTAAACCTCATAAAAACATTCGCGTCATTCGCTCCTCATTATCGACCAAATGTGATGCAAACCAGGATAACTCCGCTAATTTAGCCTCGTATTGCGACACGGTCATATTATTTTGTTCCAACTTGATAAACTCCACCTTTTTCATGTGACGAATACTCTCGGGAAAGTACTTATCGTTGAATAGCTCTTGGAACTTTTCCCAAGATATCTTGAGTGCGTCAAGCTGGGTACGTTTTACAGATTTCCACCAGTAGTCTGCGTCTTCATGCAACATGAAGGTGGCAAAGGGGACCTTTTGCTCCTCGGAGTATCCCAAGACATCAAATATCTTGGTGATCTGCTTTATCCATGCTTTCGCCTTAAGTGGTTTTGGCTCTCCAATAAATTCCGGTGGTCCCAGCTCCTTGAACTGTTTAGCGGTGACCGTCCGAGAGTTTCGAGTGTTTCCACCTATATTTTGTACAGGAGCCGCTCTCACCTGATGTTGCATGAATTGCATAAAGCCTCTAAACAATCCATCATTCATAATTTTGTCAGTGTTGTTGTTTTCTTGAGGATTGTTGCCTTCCTGATGCACATTCTCCTGATTATTGATATGTGGAGACTCAACGGTCTCATGTGCTCCATTGCTATTCTCAACATTCTCGGATGTCATTTTTAGATACTGCCACAAAACAAGGGTTAGTTATCATATCACATATTATCCTTATACTCTGACCGACAAATTAAATACCAAACAAACTTAAGTAGGTCATACTAGCGAAGGAATTCTCCGTCTCTCCCCCTCCTAGTTCTAGTCTCATATCTTAGCCAGGGATCATATCCCTAAGCTTTGATACCAACTGTGACGCCCCCAAAATAGGTATACATCACCTATTCTGAGTCACCAACTACATGGTACAGAACATAAATACAATCTTTATTATATAACAAGAGAGCTGTGAGTTTAAATATAAATATTGTCTTCTAGACAATATCTACTCTCAGAATGAGTCCTCATTACATTTATTGTCACACTATTTAATAGAATAGTGAGGACTACTAACTAATACTATCATCCGAACCATCACTTTGTTCCCCGACTCGTCCCAGCTACGTTCTCATTTCCTGAAGAGAACAGTGAAAGAAAGGGTGAGCTCAACTAGCCCAGTAAGAAATATTATGACTGAGATAATGCAGAATAAATTATCATTAGTCTTAAACAGTGTTAAACTGATACAATATAACAAACATCAAGTTTAACTGTAGCGGAAAACAAGTAATCCATTAGAAGAGTCAAGTTGTAAGACCCCAACTTTATGAATAAAGATTTAATTTTCTTGAAATATATTTTTGAATATTATGGTGTGGATTTGATATAATGTTATAGTTGTGGGTAATATTTACAAATTTTGCAAAGTACGCAAGTTGTTATACAATATTCGATTGGTCGGGGAATATTCATTTTAATAGGGAATATTCATACAACGGCACAATCATTGGTGGACCCCCACAACGGAATTATTGTCGGATTGAAAAAACGACAAAAATACTTTATAAAAATAACGGCGAAACTGTTGAACTACCCGGTAGTAAAAGTACAGTAATACGTGTGGCTGCATAGTAGCACACGGTATTGATTTTTGATGCTTACGTGAGAAGTCACTTAATACTAAATTATTGCTACAGTAATTGCTGCATCATATCTCTCATATTATTGATTCGATTATTGTCATAATATCACCTGCATAATATGTTATTTTATTAAATCAATAATTGAGACAACAAAGTTATTCATATTATTAAATTGTAATATTTACAATGTCTAGAAGTTCTATCAAGGAGAGGTTTGGTCACGTAATTGAACGCCAATAGGGAGAAATCCTTATTGGAATGCCCCCTCTTTCCTAGGAACGCCAAGGTTGATAAATATTGTGAGTTATAATATTAATAATGAAAGTTATTAAAATTGAAGTTGTGTTCGGAGTTGAATTTGGAGACAGCGGACGTGATATTTGAGTCCGGAATGATGAAATTAGTAAAAATAGTCTACAAACACAAAATTTTTCGAAATTCACTATTTGGTCAAAAAGTCAATAGCTGAATTTTTCGAGAAAAGTCAAACTTCAAAATTTCAAAATTTATATTTTTGATAAAAATGGTTTCATTGTTTTGGAATTATTTATGTTAGTGAAAATCGACAATTATTTCGATAATAATTGATGTCTGGAGGTTATATTGACCAATCGGGTATTTAACTGGATAAATGAGCAATTGATTGCTATTATTTAATAAGATTATAACTATTTGTTCACATGTGCATACTATTGCTTCACGTTCTTATTACTATTAGGGGAGTTGGTGCAAGATTGATAATATTTGCATGACTAAGTCTACTATCTTCTATGATTTAAAAGGTTTTTCATGACTTTTATCGCTGAGACTCAGCTTAATTAATAATCCACATCATCGAATCACCCCTGCACTATGGCGAAGGATATTCTTTATTATCACGACCACAATTATCCATGCACTACGGGCCTAGAATATTTGTGTATTCATTAATGGTCATGATCATGCAAACAACTGTCCATCAATGCACTACGGGCCAATGAGGACTTTTACCACATCATTTGTAACATTACGATCATGATTACACCGAATAATCTCTGGTCATAATCATACCAAGTCCATCTATCCACTACAGGCCACAGATGACTTTCAAAAAATATAAATATGAGGATGATGATAATGATATAAAATTCAATAAAACAAGTTCAAGAATTAATTTGTCCAAGAACCAATAACGTCCAAATTGTCAACATGATACTACTTTGTAGATTAAAATTCAAGAATGCTCAGAAGAATATTTCCATGAAAAGGAATTGGATGAAGCGTAATTATCAAGGATATTTCACTAATTTCATGGAGTATAGAAGTTAAAACTTTAACCAACTAAGTATAATAAAGAATGGAATAACAAAAGAAATCACCATGCATGAGGTACTTCTCATAGACAGGTTATTCTAACAGATTAATAAGTAACGGAACCAGGTCAGGCGAAATTCGCACCGACAGGATGTTCCAACAGAATAATAAAGACAGAACCAAGTCTGGCGTAAATGCACAGACATGATATTCCAACAGAATAATAGTAAAGATGGAACCAGGTCCGGCGTAAACGCACAGACAGGATATTCCAATAGAATAATAAAGATGGAATCAGGTCTGGCGTAAAAGTCACAGACAGGATATTCCAACAGAATAGTAAAGACAGAATAATAGAAGATTGTCACCAAGTATAGGGTAGCCCGCGTATACAGGTTATTCCAACATAATAACAAAGAATGGAATAACATAAGTTCTCTTCATGAATACAAAAGAATAACACCCCTTACGAGTATAACAAATAATATTTCCTACCTTAAGAAGAAGAGTACTGGATATATAAGTAGTAAAGTAGCAGAATACTTTCTTCTTTCTCTCTATAGTTTATCTCTTTAGAGTTTCAGTGAATTCGTAAGAAAATAATGTAGGAATGAGCTTCTATTTATAGAAAAATGGACTGCATAGTAACTAACTCATGAACGGTCAAGATTGATTTACTTTAATCTGACGGTCCATATTTCAAGCAAAATCTTTTAAATAAAATATAATATATTCTATTTATAATCTAATAAAACGAATAACTTTATAAAAGATTTTACTATGTAAACACTATGCATAATAAAATATAATATATTCTAATTATTGTCTAATAAAACAGATAACTTTATAAAAGTATTCTGTTTTATATAAAAAGATTTTACTATACAAAACACTATGCATAACAGAATATAATATATTCTATTTATAGAATAACTTTATAAAAGTATTATGTTTTATATAAAAAGATTTTTTGTATTATTACATTAATAATACCAACAAAACTGAGTGACTTATCACGTAAGCAACAATAATTAATATCGTGTGCTACTATGCAACCACGCGTACTACTGTACTTTTAACACCGGGTGTTTTAACAGTTAACGGTAAGACTTCCGTCGTTATTTTCATAAAGTATTTTTATCATTTTCTCAATCCGACAATAATTCCAGTTGTGGGGTCCACCAATGATTGTGCCGTTGTACGAATATTCCCTATTAAAACGAATATTCCCCGACCAATTGAATATTATATAACAACTTGCGTACTTTGCAAAATTTATAAATATTACCCACAACTATAACATTATATAAATTTCACTCCATAATATTCAAAAATAATATTTATAGAAAATTCATCTTTATTCAAAAAGTTGGGGTTTTACAATGGCACCTTACATAAAGGTACAGTCAAAAACTATTTTAGAAATTAGAATCTTTGGGAAGTGCTCAAGGAAACCTTCGTACATGTGAGGCCATTCGTCTAGGTTATGATAGATATCATATGTCCATAGAATTATTCTTAGTTGACCCAATATACCCCCCAAAAAATGAGAAGATTACTATGACGTCCCCAAAATAGGTATACGTCACCCATCTTGAGTCGCCAAATACATGGTACAAATTTCAAATACAACTTAATTATATAACAATCGTGTAAAATACGACAAATTATAATCTAAGAATTTTATTAAGAATATTTTCATCTAGACAATATCCACACTCAATGGAGTCCTCATTACATTTATTGTTATACTATTTAACAGAATAGTGAGGACTACTAATGCTATCATTTGGACCGTCACTCCGTTTCCCGACTAGTCCCGACTACGTTCTCATTTCCTGAAGAGAACAGTGAAAGAAAGGGTGAGCTCAACTAGCCCAGTAAGAAATATTATGACTAAGATAATGCTGAATAAATTATCATTAGCCTTCAACAGTGTTAAACTGATAAAATATAATAAACATAAAGTTTAACTGCAGCGGAATAAGTAATCCATTAGAAGAGTCAAGTAGAGAATAAAATCTACTATCTTCTATTATTTAAAAGGTTTTTCATCACTTTTATTGCTGAGACTCAGCTTAATAAATAAACCACATCATCCCTGCACTACGGCGAAGGATATTCATTAGTATCACGACCACAAATTATCCATGCACTACGAGCCAAGGATATTCGTGTATTCATCAATGGTAATGATCATGCCAATAACTGTCCATCAATGTACTACGGCCAATGATGACTTTTATCACATCATTTGTAACATTATGGTCATGATTATAGCGATAATCCCTGGTCATAATCATACCAAGTCCATCTATGCACTACAGGCCACAGATGACTTTCAACTTATTATAAACATGAGGATGATGACAATGATATAAGAATTCAATAAAATAAGCTCAAGGATAAATTTGTAAAGATTTATAATTTAATTTTTCCAGAAATTAATAACGTCCAAATTGTCAACATGATACTGCTTTGTGGAGTAAAATTAAAGAATGCTCAGAAGAATATTTCCATGAAAAGATACTGGATGAAGCGCAAATATCAAGGATATTTCACTAATTTCATGGAGTATAGAAGCCAAAACTTTAATCAACTGAGTATAATAGAATATATGAAACCGTAAATGGATTTTTTCCGCCACGCGGTAATCCACGTAGATAGACTATTCTAACAGGATAATAAAGAATGGAATAACAGAAGAATTCACCAGGCGTGTGTAATCCGCACAGACAGGTTATTCCAACAGAATAATAAAGAATAGAACCAGGTCATGCGTAATTCGCACAGACAGGATGTTCCAACAAAATAAAAAAGAATGGAACTAGGTCATACGTAATCCGCACAGACAGGATGTTCCAACAGAATAATAAAGAATGGAATAACAACAGAATTCACCAGGCATGCGATAGACCGCACAGACTGGTTATTCCAACAGAATAATAAAGAATGGAATAACAGAAGAATTTCACCATGTATGCGGTACTTCGCATAAACAAGTTATTCCAAAATAATAATAAAGAATGGAATAAAAACCCTTACGAGTATTGAAAGAAAATAACTCTCTTCATGAATACGAAAGAATAATACCCCTTACCTTAGAAAAACTGGATACTAGAATAGTGAGGTAGCAGACTTCTCTTCTCCTTTCTCTCTATAATTTCTCTCTATAATAATTGCTCTAAATCTTTTGTGAATTGTTGAGAAATGAAGGAAGAATGAGCTTCTATTTATAGGAAAAAATAGTTTTGATAATTGCACATTTTGGGGCTCAAAATATTACAGTATAATACCATCCTCTTTTTCTTCATTTTTAATGTAGTCTTGCAAGTATTATCAAACTTGCACCACCTCCCCTAATAGTAAATAATGTGAATTAATAGTTCATTAATGTGACTCAATAGTATAATCATGTGAAAAAACTAATTACAGTATAGTACCTTCAACTATACCTCCATTTTTAATTTAGTCATACAAGTATTATCAATCTTGCACCACCTCCCCTAATAGTACATGAATGTGAATCAATAGTACACACATGTGAACAAATAGTTATAAGCATGTGAAATAATAGCAATTAATTTCTCATTTATCCGATTAATTACCCGATTGGTCAATATAACCTCCAAACATAAATTATTATCGAAATAAATGTCGATTTCCACTAACACTAATAATCCCAACACAATGGAACTATCAATTTTATCTTTAATCAACACAACTTATTCATAATTAATATTATAACTCACAATATTTAACAACCAGGTAATTCCCAGGAAAGAGGGGGCTTTCCGATAAGGATTTCTCCTTATTGGCGCGCAATTAAGTGACCAAACCTCTCCTTGATAGAACTTCTAGACATTGTCAATATTGAAAATAATAATATGAATAACTTTGTCGTCTCAATTATTGATTTAATAATAATAAATATTATGCATATGATACTGTGACAATAATTGAATCAATAATATGAGAGATATGATGCAGTAATTACTGTAGCAATAATTGAGTATAACTGAGTGACTTCTCACGTAAGCATCAATAATCAATATTGTGTGCTTCTATGCAACCACGCGTATTACTGTACTTTTATTATCGGGTAGTTCAACAGTTTTAACGGTAACACTTTCGCCGTTATTTTTATAAAAAGATAATTATGTCGTTTTCTAATTACGACAATATTTCCGTTATGGGGTCCACTAATGATTGTGTCGTCGTACGAATATTCATTGTTAAAACGAATATTCCCCGACCAATCGAATATTATATAACCACTTGCTTACTTTGCAAAATTTGTAAATATTACCCACAACTATAACATTATATTAAATCCACACCATAATATTCAAAAATATATTTTGAGAAAATTATTTTTTATTCATAAAAGTTGGGGTCTTACAACCTTCCCTTCTTATGAAATTTCATCCTCGAAATTAGGGTACGTACCTGGTATATCGAAGAGGTGAGAATACTTTGATTTCATTTCAGATTCTAACTCCCAGGTCATTTCCTCAACATCGTGGTTTCTCCACAAAACTTTGACTTGAGGTATGTGACACCCCCAAATTCTGGTACTTCATTTCCTCAAAATTTGGTGTTCACTTAATCAAAACATTCATTACTAACTACCTTTGTTTTTCAACCAAAACCATTGATTCAAACTATCACGTTTATGTTATTCATCTACTTTCAAAATCAATAGTCAATATATATATATATATATTAACAATAAATCCAACCTTAATTTTATTTTAAACTAAGTCATATTCATATATTTTTTATATAAACACTCTATAATATAGTTTCTTCATAAAACACATACATACATGAACTAGTTTCTCTATAATCATATATAAACTCATGAAACCATCTTTTAACCAATAATTTATCATATAAAACCATATACTACATACAATTTATCCTTCATGAAGATTTTTACAAAGAATTTTAGAAGAGGAAAAACTAAACTTTAAAAATAAAAGGATTAAGATTCTACCTTTGTTTAAGAAGATGATACCCTTCCCTTTTGATCAAGAACCTTCTTTTCCCCAATCTTCTCTCCAAACCTCTCAAGAAATCTCTCTAATTTTCTCTTAGTTTCTTCTTTTCATCTTTTTCTTTCTTCTCCTACTCTATCTTACGTACTAACATATAACGTATAATAGTAATAATATATATTAATTACATAATATAAATATAGATATAACTGATATCATTTATGTAAGTTTTGAAAATCAAAAGTCATAAGGCTTGTTTGGCTAACATAATAAAATAACCCATTAATTCATATACATTGTTTGGTAAACCTAATTAAAATAAATCAATTAATACCTATACCTTGTTTGGAAAAATATTATTAGATTAAAGACTTAATATGCATTAAGACTTGTTAGGCAAAACTATTTAAACTTCTTTAATTTATTTTAATAATTCCTTTATAGCAAGGTTCTTTGTCACACTTCTATTTAATTAAATAATCAATTTAATCAATTCAAATACTAATCTATTAAATTACTTTAACACATAAATCACTACCACATAATTATAATTTTCTTTATAATTATAATTTTATTTAACCAACTAACACCTTATTTTAATTACAAATTCCAATTAAATATTATTATTCATTTAATTATTATAAACTCTATAACTTAATTATTAAATTAAATTAGTATATAATCTTATAACCATTAATTTTCTTAACTCCTTAATTATTTACTTAATAAATAATTAACTAGATCAAATCAAATCAAATTGAACAATTATTTATTCAACAATAAACATATCCATTAAATACTTATAAATATATCCATTAAATACTCATATAATTCAATAAATATTTATATTACAATTTAAAATTCTGGAATATTACATCATTCCCTCCTTACAAGGATTATGTCCTTAGAATCACAACTTAAACAAATCATTCATTACATTCTTTCTACTTACAATGATTTTGTCCCCAGAATCGAAGACACAGATTAAACAAATAGCTCATGGTAATCTTTCATCATTTTATCATTGAGTTCCCACGTAGCTTCTTCGGCGTTGTGGTTTCTCCATATCACCTTCACAGAAGGTATAACTTTATTCCTGAGCACCTATTCTTTCCTGTCAACTATCTGGATATGAATCTCTTCATAAGACAAGTCTTTATCAAACAACAACGGTTTGTACTCAATCACGTGTTTGTAATCGGGTTTATACGGTCCTAACACCGAAATGTGAAAAACATTGTGAATATTTTCCAACTCTGGAGGTAGAGCTACCTCGTAAGCCACTTCTCCCACTCTTCGTAGCACTTCAAAGGGCCCAATAAACCTCAGACTTAGCCTTCCCTTTTTATCTAAACGAATTTTCCCATTCTAAGGAGAAACTTTTAGAAATACGAAAGTTCATACGTCGAATACACGATCTTGTCTGTGTTGATCAACATACTTTTTCTATCTATCTTGGGTTGCTACCAATCTTGTTCTGATGAGTTTGACAATCTCAACAGTTTGTTGTACCAGTTCTGGTCCTAACAACTGGCGTTCACCGACTTCATCCCAGCACAGTGGAGTTCTGCACTTTCTGCCGTATAATGCCTCGTAAGGCGGCATGTCGATGCTTGCGTGGTAACTGTTGTTGTAGGCGAATTCCACCAACGGTAAATGTTCTTCCCAGTTTCCTTTGAAATCCATGACGAATGCTCTCAGCATATCTTCCAATGTTTGGATTGTTCGTTCGCTTTGCCCGTCGGTTTGCGGACGATATGATGTACTCATTCGCAACTGTGTTCCCATACATTCTTGTAGTCTCTTCCAAAAGTTTGATGTGAACCTTGGATCTCTATCTGACACAATTGACATTGGAACTCCATGTCTTGACATGACTTCTTTAACGTACAGCTTCGCTAGTTGATTAAGATCAAATCTAATTTTTATTGGCAAAAAGTGTGCAGATTTGGTAAGTCTGTTCCCTATCACCCAAATCGCATCACATCCTCTCGGAGTAGTTGGAAGACCCACCACAAAATCTATTGTGATGTGTTCCCACTTCCATTCCGGTATTTACAACGGATGAAGTAATCCACTTGGTCTTTGATGCTCGACCATGACCCTTTGACATGTCAAGCATTTGGACACACATTCGGCAACATCTCTTTTCATATTTGGCCACCAAAAATATCGCCGCAAATCTTGATACATCTTTGTACTTCCTGGATGAATCGAATATCTTGTGTTGTGTGCTTCGGTCAAAATTTTGTCTTTAAGCTCGGGCAGTACTGGAACCCAAATTCTTCCCTCGAATCGTAGTAATCCTTCGGTATCGATCTTGTATTTTACATCACTATCGTCAACCAGATTATCTTTTATTTTCCCACACTCTTCATCTTGTAGTTGAGCATTCTTTACTTTGTCCACTAGAGTTGGACCAGCTTTTATCTGGAATAGTTGTTCATCGGATTCTTCTGGAAATTTGATTTCCAACTCCAGTTTTGTCATTGCTGAAATGAGCTCCTCCTGAGTTGTTATCAGCATCAACTTTTCCCGACCTTTCCTACTTAAAGCATCTGCAACCACATTCGCTTTTCCCAGATGATAAAAGATCTCAAAATCGTAATCTTTTATCAATTCCATCCACCTTCTTTGACGCATGTTTAGGTCTTTCTGAGTGAAAATATACTTTAGACTCTTATGATCTGTGTAGATTTCACATTTCTCTCCATAGAGATAATGTCTCCATATCTTCAGAGCAAATACAACTGCAGCCAATTCTAAATCACGAGTTGGATATCCTTTCTCATAATCCTTCAGTTGTCTTGATGTATATGTGTTGGTTGATTTCACAATCAAAGAATACGTGCAAGTATACACGGTCAACAAGTAATAAAGTGATAAAATATAGTGTCGATCCCACAGAGAATTCTAATTAATAAATTCCAACTACTAGCACTATATCAACCCAATTTTATTTAAATAATGATAAATTATGATTTTCTAAAATATTAAAACTAAATTAAACAATTAAAGATATTACTCTAAAATAGACAAATAACTAAACTAAGATTTTAATGAATGATTTCCGATAAATAAGGATTAAGACTTCAATATCCCCAATTATGAACTATAACTCAATTACCCAATTATCCCAATTATTATGTCTACTGAATTGTTAATAGGAATTCTCAAATGTCAAAAGTCCTTTTCCAAGTAATCAACTGACTTCTATTTAATCCAGATTAATCTTGCTATATTCCTATGCAAAACAAGTGAATTAAACTCCTTCAATTCCAATTCCTTATGTGTTACATGCGGTGAACAAATATTTTCATTCAATTCACAAACCTACTTATTCACTATGCAAATAAATAAGTCACAAGTTATCAAGCCCAGTTCTAATCCTAGAATTCCTCTTTCAATTCCTTCTAGAGTAACAAGGTAATTATTTGCCAAATAATTAATCAATAGATACAAGGCATGATAAACAATTCACTTCAACCTAAATAATTGGAATAAACTAAATAACTAATTTATAGCCATAAAAGGTTCAATTGAAATCTTAATTAAAGAGTTAGTTCATAACGGAAATAATAACCAATAATCGTTTGTAAATCATCCTTAAAGAATTACAAATTGAAAATAAGGAGAAGAATAAGAAGAAAACTCTATAGCCAATCCTTAGTCTTCAAGTAATCCTCTGTGTAGCCTCCAATGAATGAATGAATGATAAGATGATTAGATGTTTAATTTCAGCACTTAATCTCTTTTTATAGATTGCCACAATCCCAATCCAATTAGGCTTCAAATCACCTTCAATAATCAAGTCAGCCGAAAAGTCAACGCGCGCCCCAGTCAATGCCAACCGAGGCCCAGCGCCCCGGCGCTGGCTATAGTGTTATTCTCAGCGCCCCGGCGCTGTAGGCTGATTATTTATCGTAATGCCATTAAACACTTGAAATTCCCAGAAATGCCCCTGCAGCTCCCGAATCTGCAAAATAACAACTAAACACACTAAAAATGCTTCTAAATAACTTGAGAATATAATAACTTAAGTCCAAATATATTTAATTCATGGGTATATTACCCAATCATCAAATACCCCCAAACTTAAATCGTTGCGTGTCCTCAAGCAAGAAAACACAAATCAATACTAACAATACAAAAACGACAACTCATGTAAATGCAACTAACTAAATGATCGTAATTCTAGCAATCTAATAGCTCACGTATATCCATAGGCCTCAAAAAAATCACAAAAACATGTTAATACATCATGTAAAAATAGATCAATAATGTCCCCAACAACTAATAAATCTGAATCTGTTATTACTGATATTGTGAGTGTGTGTTCAACAACCATACTAACCCATGAAAGGCAAAAATATGAAAGATAATAAATTTCTTAGTAACCATCATACAGTGTAAACTTGAGAACTCATCAAATATACTTGTTTCAACTGAAATCAAACAATTACCCGAATTCAAGAGTCAAAATGGAATACTTATGCTTTTCTTTATTTTATTTTCTTTATAACAGGGGCGTTTTTGCACTTTTCCCGCTTTATTCTTAATTTTTTTTCTAAATATACATAAATGACAGTGCAATGTCTTATCCTATTAGGCTAACAGTGTTACCCCTTAGCGAGCTTTCGACCAATGACTCCCAGACCATAAAAGACCTTAGGGCGCTAGGTGTTATAAAGACAATCCCCTCGGGCGTACTTGCTCAAGTAACAAAGGCCCCGAAACAAGACTAGTCACCATGTACACCATTTTTTTAGGTTATATATTCCAAATATTTTCCCCCAAACTTGAGTATATGTCTAAATTCAGTCTTCTCTAGCTATTCAAATTGTCCTTGCATTTCACTAGCAATCATCCTTTAGAACTCTATTATCTAACCATTTAAACTAGCATAGCCAAAATGGTCATTTTTCAAAGTGCTTTCCTATAATATCAGTGTCAAACAGCTAAAGATTCAACTTATGTCAAGAAAATCATATCCCTAACTCAACAATCCTTACTAGACTTGTTCATGCAATTCTAATTTCATCATTGGCCCCCACATATACGTACTATCAAAAACTGGAATTAACATGCAATCCTAAATGCAACATTACTAACAATCAATCCACAAACTAATAACAAGCTACAACTTAGAAATAAAAATTAAATACCCCCAAACTAATCTAGAGCAATGTCCTCATGCGAAAAATAAGGAAAAATAAAACAGAGGCCTTCCCTGAAAAGCTTATTCCTCAGGTGGAGCATCATCGTCCTCGCTCATCTCTTGATCGGAAGAGGGAAACACTGGCAAAACAGGAGCAGTTGGGAACTGGCTAAGGTGAACGTCCAGATGTAATTGGACGGTCAATGCATTCTGTGCAGCAGATTGGTCAACTAAGAATTTGAAAATCACGTCTTGACGTTCTGACAAGCGCACATTCTGGGACTCCATGTTGTAAAACCATCCGTCTATCTCTCGCTGGACTGCTTCGGGAAACACACCACGATGAACTGCTGCAGATGGGCCATAAGTAGGTGGAGCCTGAGGTGGTGGGGCTTGTGTAGGTGCAACTTGGGGAATTATGAAACCTAATCCCCTAGGGTGATTTGCCCCACCTGTCCACACTTTATACCTGCTGATCAACTTGTGGTCCAAAACTGGCATAGGCATTTGGATCATCTCATCCGATTTCCATTTGACTCTGAACTTAGCACACAGAACACAAATCAACGAAGGATGGGGTAAACCTCCTATGGTTCCACCTCGAGATGTTCAGAGAATGGACTGCTGGATCACGTGACCGACATCTATTTGCAAGCCTTGAATAATTGAATATAGCAGCACCGCTCTTTCTTTGGTGACATGGCTCACATGTGTGCATGGCATGAGTTTGGCACAGATAAAGGCATACCACGCCTTCCCATATAGACTGAGGTGAGAATGGGGGAAGGTTATGCTGCCACGTTCATTCACTGTCCATGTGGTACCCGGTTGACACAGCTCTCAGATTATTTTCTTGTAGTCTGGACCTTGGCTCAGAAGATCGGCATACTCATCGTTAAGCTCTTCCAAATTCAGTTGGTAACACCCATTGATGTCCTCTTCACTGATTTCCACGGTTTCCCCCCGCACAAACACTGTATAATGATCATGTTGTGGAACGTTGGCATATAATTCTTTCATGACTGCAATCACTTGCCGGGTCAGGTTGTTTGGTGAGGGAGAACCAGTTTCTTTTAGCAATCATCACTGCTATTTCTCCATCCTTGGTTTGATCGGGACGTAGACCACGTTCGGGGACTAGGGAGCGGGTAGACATGCGGCTATAACGTTCCTGTGCCTCGGTAGAGACAAATTGTCGGCTATCAAATCTCGGAGGAGCCGAGGCAGAACCGGAACCGTCTCCACGTTGTCGCCTTGAAGCCATATCGAAAAATTCTGCAATAATTCACAAGCACATGTATTAGACTTGAATGTATGGTGCATATGTAAAAACTTACCCACATGACCACCCCCAAACTACCAAACAAACAGGTGTGAGTTGCGTGTGATACCCACGAGATGTGGCATGTTACAATTAGAGCAAGCAAGTACACATTCACAAGGGATATACAAGCCTTAACAAGAGAAATAACATTCAATTTCATTGAGGCCATACATCAAACACTTTGTGAGCATGTTATAAGTCTATCTGAACACTCCTAATATTATAGCGATCCAACCCTACATTATTCCATCACCATGTGTATACAACATAAGCATCCCACTCGGAAGTGATTTACACAATTACCAAAGGAAATAGCGACCCAAAGAACGATAATGTGCACAATAGTCATATAGAAGATGAATCAAAGTGGATATTAACCCACAAGTGAGCCATTATCGTATGCGATTCAGACATTGTGATAAAATAGAGAGTGGAACTTAATACAGAGCATACCTTGGAGATGTGTGTAATAGACAAAATTGAGTGGCACAAAAATGACCAGATTGCAGATGTGGAAACACTTGAAGGATTAATCAGATATATGAAGATGGATTGGGGAGGTAGTGAACAGAGCAAATCGAATATGGTGCGAAAGAAGTGGAACGTGTGTTTGGGTTAAGTGGAAGAATGAACCGAATAGACTTGTAATTGAAATAGGAATCGCAAACCTGGGACAAGCGCCGAGGCGCTGGCGTTTATACTGGATTGAGCGCCGGGGCGCTAGGACTGGGATTCAGTTTCTGCCTTGCAGCGCCGGGGCGCTGAGAACCTATATATTTAGAGCGCCGGGGCGCTGGGACTGTTTGAACGTTCTAGAAGGCAGCGCCGGGGCGCTGAGGTATATGATGTTTGGGTGCCGGGGCGCTGTCGCTTCATAACCTGTGCTACTGTCCCCTTTTTCTCGCCCTGTATGGAAATCTGTTGGTCGTGGAACAAGTGGGGAAAGCATGAAAATTAGTATACCATAGTACTAAAATAAATAAATAAATATATGTATAAAGAATGACTAAAAATAAAATAAAATAAACGAAATTTTTAGGGTTGCCTCCCTAAAGCGCTTGGTTATCGTCGTCAGCCCAAATTTTCGGTGTTGTGTTCATTTGGCCCCTGGGTCGGAGAGGTACATGATTGTAGCTTGACGTTCGAATGGTCCACTCCAGTAATGTTTGAGTCGTTGAACGTTTACCTAAAATTTTTGTTTAGAATTCGGTTCTTCGACCTCAATGTTACCGTGTGGAGCAACAGATAAAATCACGAATGGCCCGGACCACCGTGATTTCAATTTCTCAGGAAATAAACGCAAGCGGGAGTTAAAAAGTAATACTTGTTGTCCCGGTTCAAATGTTCGATCGAGAATTTTCTTATCATTCTAGGCTTTGACTTTCTCTTTGTAAAGCTTTGCTTTCTCATAGGCATTGAACCAAAATTCGTCCATCTCGTTTAAATGCAGTACCCTTTTCTCACCCGCCGCTTCTAGATCAAAGTTCAGTTTTCGAATGGCCCAGTGTGCACTGTGTTCTAGCTCGACCGGGAGGTGACACGCCTTTCTATATACCATTCTGTAAGGTGACATGCCGATCAGATTATTGTACGCTGTTTGATATGCCCATAGAGCATCGTCAAGACGCAATGACTAATCTTTTCCTGACAGATTGACCACTTTTTCCAGAATTCGCTTGACTTCCCTATTTGACACCTCCACTTGCCCATTGGTTGGGGGATGATATGCGGCAGCAATTTTATGACGAACACCGTACTTTACAAGAAATTTAGTGAACTGCTTATTACAAAAATGAGTCCCCTCGTCACTTATTATCACCCTCGGCGTCCCAAATCGTGTGAAGATGTTTTTTTTTAAAAATTGGAGGACCACGTTGGCATCATTTGTGGGTAGAGCTGTGGTTTCTACCCATTTGGAAACATAATTGACCGCCAACAAGATCTACTGATTATTGAAAGATGATGGGAAAGGTCCCATAAAGTCGATCCCCCATACGTCGAACAGTTCTACTTCTAAAATTGTGTTGAGTGGCATTTCATTGCGCTTAGAGATATTACCTACTCGTTGGCACCGATCACATTTCAGCACATAAAAGGTAGGCATCTTTGAATAGAGAAGGCCAGAAAAATCCCAATTGTAGCACTTTTGCTGCTGTTCGATCACCGGAATAATGACCTCCGTAATATGAGGAGTGACAATGGCCTAATATACTATCCATTTCTTCATGAGGCACACATCGTCTAATCATTTGATCGGCGCAAGCTTTAAACAAGAATGGTTCTTCCCAATAGTTTTGCTTAACATCGTGGAGGAAATTCTTACGTTGCTGTGAAGTCAAATCCGGTGGTAATACTTTGGCAACCACGTAGTTCGCATAGTCAGCATACCAAGGCAATATTGTGGTTACCCGAAACAGTTGTTCATCCAAAAATATTTCATTAATCAGTATGTTGTCTTCCTTCTGTACCTCTGCATTTTCCAACCAAGAAAGATGATAAGCCACTTGATTTTCGGTACCTTTTCTATCCCGGATCTCCGGATAAAATTCTTGTAACAACAGTACCCACCGTATTGAACGCGGTTTTGCATCCTTCTTCTCAATCAAATATTTAATGGCAGAATGATCAATGTAGACAATTACCTTGGTACCAATAAGATAAGCTCTGAATTTGTCGAAGGAAAACACCACTGCAAGTAACTCTTTTTCGGTGGTTGTGTAGTTCAACTGAGCGTCCGTCAACGTCTTGCTAGAGTAATAGATAGTGTGAAAAATCTTGTCATGACGCTGACCCAACACTGCTCCGACCGCATAATCACTAGCGTCGCACATCAATTCGAATGATAAAGACCAATCGGGCGCCACAATAATTGGTGCAGAGACCAATTTCTTCTTTAATACCTCAAATGCTTCGAGGCATGACTGATCCATTTTGAACGGTACATCTTTCTCCAAGAGGGAATATAAAGGTTTCGAGATTTTGGAGAAGTCCTTAATAAAACGTCTGTAGAACCCCGCATGTCCCAAGAAGGTTTGTATTCCCTTCACAGATGATAGAGGAGACAGTTTCTCAATCGTCTCAATTTTTGCTCTATCAACCTCTAATCCTGATGCAGAAACCTTATGCCCTAGAATAATCCCTTCTTGCACCATAAAATGGTATTTTTCCCAGTTAAGCACCAGGTTAGTCTCCATGCACCGCTTTAATACTAAAATTAGATTTGTCAAACATAAATCAAAGCTATCCCCGAACACAGAAAAGTCATCCATGAATACCTCCAAATTATGTTCGACCATGTTAGAGAAAATCGCCATCATACATCGTTGAAAGGTTGCCGACGCATTACATAAACCAAAAGACATACGCCGGAATACAAACATACCGTATGAACATGTGATTGTGGTCTTTTCTTGATCTTCCAGAGCTATGGAAATTTGATTATACTCAGAATATCCATCTAGCAGACAGTAGAATTATTGTCCCACTAACCTGTCTAACATCTGATCAATGAACGGCAAGGGAAAGTAATCCTTACGTGTGGCTTTGTTTAGCTTGCTGTAATCCATACATACTCTCCAGCCTGTAACAGTTCTAGTAAGAATGAGCTCATTAGCTTCATTCTTCATCACCGTCATGCCCCCTTTCTTTGGTACACACTGTACAGGACTTACCCACGAACTGTCTGAGATTGGGTAAATAATATCGGCATCCAACCATTTTATTATCTCCTTTTTCACCACACCCTTCATAATGGGGTTTAGCCTTCTTTGCATCTCAATGGTTGGTTTTGACCCCTCTTCCATTAAAATCTTATGCATACAAAAAGATGGGCTAATACCTCGAATATCCACTATAGTCAACCCAATCGCTATTTTAAACTCTCGCAAAATCCATAGCAGTTTCTCCTTTTGCGTGTCAGTTAACTCCGTAGAAACAATGACGGGTAGAGTCGCATCTTTCCCCAAATGAGCATACTCCAGATGAGAGGGAAGTGGCTTTAATTCCAACACTGGTGGCTCTTCTATTGAAGGTTTGTACTTTTTAGCTTCAGTTTCGGACTTATCAAGGGTATCGAATGGTTTATTGTTTTTTCGGAAGAACGATGTTGTATCTAGCCATTTGATATATTGAATGTCCTCGTCAATATTGTAGTCGTCTATGCCGAACAACAAGGATTCAACCGGGTCCTCTGAGTAATTTTCGCAGAACTTATGATTAACTAACTCATCCATTAAATCCACCCGCAAACACTAACCTTTTTCCTTAAGATAAGATATTGACTTAAACACATTAAAAGTGACCGGTTGATCTTCAACTCGCATCGTCAATTCTACTTTCTGTACGTCGATCAATGTTCTCCCCGTTGCTAAAAACGGTCGCCCGAGAATGATGGGAATTTCCATATCTTCTTCACAATTAAAGATAACAAAGTCTGCTTGGAAGATGAATTTATCCACCCTTACTAATACGTTTTCAACGATACCTCGGGGATATGTAACTGATCGGTCTGCCAACAATAAACTGATATTTGTCGGGTTTGGTGCCTTGAGTCCAAACTGATTATAGACTGATAATGGCATCAAATTTATATTGGCCCCCAAATCACACAATGCTCTTCCCGAAAATTGATTACCAATGTCGCATGGAATAGTGAAACTACCTCGATCTTTTAACTTCGGAGGCAGCTTGTTCTGGATAATTGCGCTGCATTCTTCGGTTAGCGCTACTGTTTCAAAATCACCCAGTTTCCTTTTCTTTGAAAACACATCCTTCATGAACTTAGCGTAGCTCGTCATTTGTTCTAAAGCTTCGGCAAATGGGATGTTGATATGCAATTTCTTGAAAATATCCAAAAATCTTGAAAACTACTTATCTAACTTGGATTTCTGAAACCTCTGCAGATATGGTATGGGAGGCATTGTGATAGTTGGTTCCGGTGCATTCTGCTCTATAATTTCATCTTATCTTTCCCGATTTCCTTAACTTCTTCTGTTTCAGCTGTTGCTTTGTCCCCCTTTTCCATATCCTTAACTGTATCTTGCAAATCCTTCCCACTGCGTAAAGTTACTGCCTTGCAATGCTCGTTTCTGCCCGGATTTATTTCTATATCACTCGGGAGTGTTCCTAGTGGATGGTTATTCAATGAATGTGCTATTTGCCCCGCTTGATTTTCCAGATTCTTTAGCGATTCCCCTTGGCTTTGCAAAGTCAGCTCTACTTGATTCATTTTCTTATCTTGTTCCTCGTTACTTTTGTCAGACGCTCTAATGAATTTTTCTAAGGATTCTTCCCAACTTGATTTCCTCTCTGGTTATTATTGAGTCTAATTTTGAAATCCGGATGTGTTTTGTTGTCTAGGTGCTTGGGCTACTGCTTGAGTGTTACTCCATGAAAACCCCGGGTGATTTTTTCAACCTGGATTATATGCATTTTGAGTCGGATACGGTTGAGTTGAGCGATTATAGCTTCCTACGAACTGTGCTGATTCAGAATTTATGGCACATTGATTCTTAGCATGACCCCCAGCACACAATTCACAAACCATCGCTACCTGCTGTGTGGCTTGTGGACGCCATATTTTCATATGCTTAGCTATTGCGGTCACTTGTGTTGTTTGTCATCACATCCACTTCATACTTTCCCGATGCTTTCGGATGATTAGACCTCGTCATGGGCCACTGATAGTTGTTGGTTGCCATTGTCTCTAACAACTGATATGCCTCATCAAAACTCTTAGACATGATCGCTCCTCCTATTGCTGCATCAATACTAGACCTCGTGGACGCGTGCAAACCATCACAAAATATCCCTAATTGCATCCACTACGGAATTCCATGATGAGGGCACTTACGGATCATATCCTTGAATCTTTCCCACGCCTCATATAATGACTCTGAATCAAATTGTGTGAAAGTGTGAATATCATTTCGTAGTTTTGCCGACTTCGCTGGTGGAAAGAACTTAGCTAAAAATTTTTGAGCTAAGTCATCCCAAGTGGTGATTGAGCCAGGAGGCAAAGAGTGTAACCAGCTTCGTGCTTTACCTTTCAAAGTAAACGGGAACATCCTCAACCTTGTAGCATCTTTCGATACATTGTTAAATTTGAAGGTATCACAAACTTCCAAGAAACTCAAGATATTCTCATTAGGATCATCTATCGAATTACCCCCAAACTGACATGTATTATGTAACATCTGAATTGTTCCCGGTTTTATCTCGAAACTGTTCGCATTGATTTCTGGCCTCCTAATACTCAACTGTATATCCGTGACATTCGGCATGGCGTAATCCCTAAGTGATTTCTGTTTGTTCCCTGCCATGTTCAATGGTATTTCCTGGTCTGCCAGTTCTTCTTCCAAATGCATAACCTCACTATTCAACTGCAATTTCCAGAACTTCCTTTCGATATCGTTTGTATACGAAAAAAGTTCCTTTTTAGCTTTCGATCTAGTGTGCATACACTCACAAGAATTCATGCCAATCCAAGAAGAAAAATAAGTAACATTTAAATTAAGACCGAATTGATTATAACTAATATGAAATTAATATTAATAAAAATTTCCCGGCAACGGCGCCAAATACTTGTTGGTTGATTTCGCAATCAAAGAATACGTGCAAGTATACATGGTCAACAAGTAATAAAGTGATAAAATAGAGTGTCGATCCCACAGAGAATTCTAATTAATAAATTCCAACTACTAGCACTATATCAACCCAATTTTATTTAAACAATGACAAATTATGATTTTCTGAAATATTAAAACTAAATTAAACAATTAAAGATATTACTCTAAAATAGACAAATAAATAAATTAAGATTTTAATGAATGATTTTCGATAAATAAGGATTAAGACTTCAATATCCCCAATTAAGAACTATAACTCAATTATCCAATTATCCCAATTATTATGTCTACTGAATTGTTAACATGAATTCTCAAATGTCAAAAGTCATTTTCCAAGTAATCAACTGACTTCTATTTAATCCAGATTAATCTTGTTATATTCCTATGCAAAATAAGTGAATTAAACTCCTTCAATTCCAATTCCTTATGTGTTACATGCGTTGAACAGATATTTCCATTCAATTCACAAACCTACTTATTCACTGTGCAAATAAATAAGTCACATGTTATCACACCCAGTTCTAACCCTAGAATTCCTCTTTCAATTCCTTCTAGAGTAACAATGTAATTATTGGCCAAATAATTAATCAATAGATGCAAGGCATGATAAACAATTCACTTCAACATAAATAATTGGAATAAAATGAATAACTAATTTATAGCCATAAAAGGTTCAATTGAAATCTTAATTAAATAGTTAGTTCATAACAAAAATAATAACCAATAATCGTTTGCAAATCATCCTTAAAGAATTACAAATTGAAAATAAGGAGAAGAAGAAGAAAACTCTGTAGCCAATCCTTAGTCTTCAAGTAATCCTTTGTGTAGCCTCCAATGAATGATACGATGATTAGATAATTAATTTCAGCACTTAATCTCTTTTTATAGCTTGACACAATCCCAATCCAATTAGGCTTTAAATCACGTTCAATAATCAAGTCTGCCAAAACGTCAACGCACGCCCCAGTCAATGCCAATCGAGGCCTAGCGCCCCAGCGCTGGCTATAGTGTTATTCTCAGCGCCCCGGCGCTGTAGGCTAATTATTTACCGTAATGCCATTAAATGCTTGAAATTCCCAAAAATGCCCCTGCAGCTCCCGAATCTGTAAAACAACAACTAAACACACTAAAAATGCTTCTAAATAACTTGGGAATACAATAACTTAAGTCCAAATATATTCAATTCATGGGTATATTACCCAATCATCAATATGCAATAACTTTGTCGTTCTGCATAAGAACACAACCCAACCCTTTGTGTGAAGCATCACTATACACCACAAAGTTTCCTGTATTATCTGGTAATGCCAACATAGGTGCCATACTTAACTTTTTCTTCAAATCTTGAAAACTTTTTTCACACTTTTCTATCCAAACAAATTTTACAGCCTTCCTTGTCAAATTTGTTAGCGAAGTGGCTATCTTAGAAAATTTTTGAATGAATCTTCTATAATAATCGGCCAGTCCCAAGAAACTCCTCACTTCTGACGGTGTTCTTGGTTGTTCCCAATTGATTAAAGCTTCCACTTTTGATGGATCCACTAAAATCCCATCTTTGTCAATCACATGACCAAGAAATTATACATGATCTAACCAAAATTCGCACTTAGAGAATTTTGCGTACAATTTTTCCTTCCTTAGTGTCTCCAATGTCAAACGTAAGTGTTCCACGTGTTCTTCTTGAGTTTTGGAATACACCAGAATGTCATCGATAAATACCACTACAAACTTGTCTAAGAATGGTTTAAACACTCTGTTCATCAAATCCATGAATGCAGCAGGGGCATTGGTTAAACTAAAAGACATCACCAAAAACTCATAATGTCCATACCGAGTTCTGAATGCCGTTCTAGGTATATCCTTCTTCCTTACCTTCAATTGGTGATACCCACTTCTCAAATCTATTTTAGAGAAATATTTAGCACCCTTCAACTGATTGAACAAGTCATCTATTCTTGCCAACGGGTATCTGTTTTTAATAGTTACTTTATTCAATTCCCTATAATCAATGCAAAGTCGCATCGACCAATCCTTCTTTTTCATGAATAATACCGGCGCTCTGCACGGCTATACGCTTGGTTGAATATACTTCTTGTCTAGTAGCTCTTGCAATTGCACCATCAGTTCCTTCATTTCTACCGGAGCCATTTTGTACGGGGCCTTCGATATTGGTGTTGTTCCCGGCGCCAAGTCAATCAAAAACTCAATTTCTCTGTCAGGCGGAAGTCCTGGTAAATCCTCTAGAAACACGTCCTCGAATTCTCTTACCACTGGTATTTGTTCCAGTTTTATATTCTTCTTCTGAGTATCGACTATGTAAGCTAAATAGCCCACATAGCCTTAACTCAACAATTTCTTGGCCTGCATAATCATCAGATATTTCATTTGTCTAGGCGACTTGCTACCATAGAATACTACCTTTGACGGAGTCATAAGGTTTACACACTTCTTTTGGCAATCAATTACCGCTCCATACTTGAACAGCAAATCCATTCCCAAAATAACATCAAACTCTCCAAGTCTAATCGGAATTAAATCTACCATAAAGATATTTTCCTTAATATTCACCCTACAGTTCTTGTATACGAACCTAACATGGATTACTTCCTTATTCGCAATTTCTATGTTCAAAGGAAAATTTAGTTCTTCACTAGGCATTCCTAACCTCTTCGCAAATTAATAAGATATAAAAGAACAAGTAGCACCCGAATCCAATAATACATAAGCATATATTGCACAGCATCTTGTACAGTCATGTTGAAGGTTCTGGCTGTGGGCTTGTTTGATATTGCAGGTCCTACAATGGCCCATGTACCTCCATTGTTACCTCCATTATTTCTGGTTGTCATTCCATCCTTCTTCTTAGGGCATTCATAAGCAAATTGATCCTTGGATCCGCACGTGAAGCACACATTCTTCTTCAGTTGAGTGCAATTTGGGGCGATGTGACCCTCCTGGCCACAATTGAAGCAAACTCGTTTCCCCATTAACCACTCACCCTTGTAAAATTTCCTACATGTCGCACATGCTTCAAACTTTTTATTTTGTTGGCTACCCTGCTGGTTTCCATCACCCATGTTCCCATTCCACTTCTTCTTCAAATTGTTGTTGTTGTTGTTGTTGTTTCCACCACCACCACCTCCATTCTTAATCTCATTCTCATTCTCATTCTTCTTCTTCTGTTCTTGATTGAATTTTTTCACTGCCTCGCCTCCACCTTCAGCGAGTACTGCCTTCTCCATCACTGCTACAAACGTCTTCAACAGGAACAGGGAAACCCTAATGTACAACCAGGGCTTCAGTCCCTGTTCAAACCTCTTCGCCTTGCGTTCGTCCGTACTGACTTGATATGGCGCAAACCTCGTCAACTCTTTGAATTTAGAGGTATACTCAGATACCGTCATCGTTTCTTGCTTTAGTTCCAGAAATTGCACTTCTAGCTGATTCTTCGAACTCTCTGTAAAATAGGTCTCGAAGTATATTTCCTTAAACCTATCCAAGGTCATCACCCCTGGCCCTTCACAAGTTTTATTGGCCTGGCACCAATAACTAGCTTCTGCTTTCGTAGCTTTCAATATGAATATTGCGAAAGCAGTCTTCTGATCTTCCCTTACCTTAGCGACATCGAACACCTTTTCTATCTCCAAAATCCAGGTCTGTGCTTCGACTGGATTCATGGACCCATGGAACTCAGGTGGTCCAACCGCTTTGAAATCCTTAAACGTTGTACCATGGTTTTGTGGTTGATTTTGCAACGCTCCTGTTAATAGCGTCACTAGTTGTTGAACAGGGTTACCATCGACATTGTCGTTATTGTTGGTTCCTTCAGTGGCTATATGTCATGGTGGTTGACGTCTGGGAGGCATTTTCTGTTAAAAATACATTCATTAGATTATTATTCAATTCTTTTAAGTAATTTCTACTTAACTTGCCTACAAAAAGAAATAACCACATAACACATAACACTTTGAATAAAGTAACAACTTTTATTTATTCATTACCTTTTTAAAAACATAAAACAATAGCATCACTGCTATTTACATTATTTCTCTGAACTACAAAAGTTTCAGGACAACATTATCGTCATATCCCATAGGTTACATAGCACTTGGGATTTACAATTTATTTAACATTTTATTCATCGTACAACAACTACGATGTTCTACTAAGATATTGCTTAGCCTTACTACGTTCTTCCTCCATGACTCGGAACATTGTTCTGCAATCTAATACGTATGATGGCAGCGTCTCGAACCGAATAGGATATCCCATGACCCGATCTGGAGCTTGATTAATCGTGGTGTTAAATACTTTATCCGTCTCTTACATCCTCGTCCTCTTTGACTGCACGTCTCTCACTGCTATTCTGGTTCGTTGATAAGCTTCCTCGTAGGCACCTTCAGCTTTTGCCCTCTTAGTAGCTTCTTCTCTCAGCTTGTTCTTCAGTTCAGCTGTAAGACCCCAAATTATTAATAAATGAAATTTATTTTCCTCTATTTATTATTTTGAAATATTAAGGGTTGATTTGATTAATGTGGATAGTTATGGGTAAAATACGCAAATATTTCGAATAAGCAAGTGGTTATAAAATATTCATTATTGTCAGGGAATATTCGTTTGGTCGTGGAATATTCGTACTATCGGGGAATATTCGTACGACGACGCAGTCTTTTGTGGGCCCCATAACGGAAAGCGATTGGATGAAGAAAACGAAAAATATAAGTTGTTTATAAATAACGACGTAGTTGTTACCGTTAATACTGTTGGAATACCCGTTGGTTAAAACACACTAATACGCGTTGTTGAATAGTAGCACACGGTATTGCAGCCAATTATTGATTCTTACGTAAGAAGGCACTACTCAATAATGGTTATAGTAATTACTGTTCAGTATTTTATTTTATTGATTTAATAATTGTTGCGTTGATATTTTATATTGCTGTTGTTTCAATAATTGTCATTACACAGTATTTTTATTATCGAAGCAATAATTCATATTATCTGAATAATATTATTAGATAACATTATTGGCAATGTCTAGAAAGTTCTGTCTAAGGAGAGGTTTGGTCACATAATTGCGCGCCAGTAAGGAGAAATTCTTATTGGAAAGCCCCCTCTTTCCTAGGAACTGTCCTAGTTGTCAATATTGTGATTCTGTAATATTATTTGTGAATAATTAATTATTGATTCATATGATGAGGAAAATATTGATTTTATGTGGATATAGATGGAGAAAAATTTTATAGTGACAATTGTTGAAAATTGAAATTTTATCTTTTTCTGATAAAATAATTCATTTAAATATATTATTATATTTTAATAATATAACAATGATGATATTTTTACGATGAATGTGGGATATATGAGTATATGTGGAGTAGTAGTATTTTTGTTACTAAAAATATTTAAAGCATGTTTTATGTGTCGGTGGACCCCATTTCTTGACTGAAATTTGATTATAACATGTAAAATCGCTCGTTTATAGATTTCGGTGAACTTCTGTTTAGAATTTGGAAAAACTTTCTTCTGCAAAGTTGTAGAGAATTGAATTTCCTATAAAAAGTCGCGAGATTCGAATTTTCTGACAAAAGGGCTATTTATTATGAATTATTGAAGTTTCGGAGTTCCAAAATAATTGATTTTTGGAAGTTTTAAATATTTATAATAAGAAAAACGTTTTTTGTCATTAAAGTGGGTCTAGCATGTGATTTGAGTGGGTTGAATTCAGATTTTTAGATTCAAGAAGTGTGCGTAGAAGATTTATTATATATATTATTATTATATTAAATTTTCTGCTTTGGTGTTCTAAGCATTTTCCTATAAATAGGGTGCTTAGGTTAGAATTAAAAATCACACCAGAAACTGAAGTTTTCTCTCTCTATATTATCGAGCGTATTCTTGTGAGTATTTTGACTATACTTTGAGTATTGCTATACGATGCAAGTTCAAGTCATAGCCTATATCCGGTATTTCAACTAGAAGTATTGTCTTTCGAGGTAAGGGATAGTAAGGGTGATTATTTTCTTCTAAAATGATATTATTTCATCAATATCATTATGCCGAATTATTGGTTGGAAATTTTTATCAAATTTGAAACTTTTTCATGTCGGAGTTACTATTCATGAGTTACTATTCACGAGTACTATTCATGAAGTATGATGATGTTTTTTGTAAAATTCCTATCTTTTGGTGTCGAAGTTACTATTCACGTTTACGACACTATTCACGTATACAACACTATTCACGAATACGGCACTATTCACCGAAAAATAAAATTTCTTCTTTTCGTCCAAAATATCTATTCTGGATACTAGCTTTGATTGTATCTATGTTTTGATCATTCTTGAATTTTACTCCACTCTGGTTACTTATGAAGTATTTTTGAACTTGGATTGTTTAAAATACGAATCCTTAATAATTGTTATTTTGTTTCACTGGATTCGTTTCCTTTAAAATATTTTTCATCATCCTCAGTCCTAAATGATGATATTACTGAATATCTTTGGCCTGTAGTGCAAAGATGAATGATTTCTTGATGAATATCTTTGGCCCGTAGTGCAAAGATGAACAGGTGTTTAGATGAATATGACCAACTGATGAATATCTTTGGCCTGTAGTGCAAAGATGAATATTTAATTCCAGATATATATTGATTGATGTTACAGGGATAAAATATCGACGATAAACTTTTAAATTCATATATAGAAGATAGTAGTTTGCATTCTCTACTTAACTCTTCTAATGAATTGTTGTTTCCGCTGCAGTTGTTGATTTAAAATTGGTTGTCTATTGTATTCTATTGGATTTTTCCCTGTTGAAGACTAACGATAATTTGTTGTATATTATCTTAGTCATAATATTCTTTACTGGGCTAGTTGAGCTCACCCTTTTCCTTTTTGTTCCATTTTTCTTCTCAGGAGGCGAGAATGTAGCGAGTACTAGTCGGGGTATGGAATGAAGGTACTAGAGAGAGTTGTTTAGTAGTCCTCACCATTTTTGTAAAATAATGTATAAATAATTATGATGAGGATTTATTTGGGTATGTATATTGTCTAGAAGACAATAATTGTAATTAAACTCACAGTATATATGTTGTCGTATTTTGCACGACAAATGTATTAATAAAGTTGTAGTTATTTCTGTACCATGTATTTGGCGACTCAGAATGGGTTGGATGGAATGAACCTATTTTGGGGGCGTCACATCAGCGACCACTTCGATCAGTTGTTCTTTCTCTCCTTCAGTCTGTACTAGTTTCTCCTTGAAATTTGTTTGTCGTTCTTCACGATCCTGGATCTCGTCGTCTTTTTGTGTCAATGCGGTCTGTTGCTCAACTACTATCTTCTGCAACTCCTCAACTATATCCTGAAGTTCCACGTTACGGTCGTAGACTTCATCGTACATACGAGCAGCAATCGAGGTTAATGGAGTCTCTTCCTCCTCGTCCTAATCATCCTCATCCTCCTGTGGCAACTCAACGGGATCCTCCTCATCCGTCTCCATGTCATCATCCTCATCTTCAACTACTGTGACCAACGGGGCTGACTCCCGTGGCAGTAATTATTCCCAAACAACCTGAATGTCGCGAGGTTCCTCCTCTATAGGCATCTGAGGTCCTCCATCCCTAGCCTGACTGGATTCTCAGACATTAGTCATCATGACAATAAAATTTTAAGCTTTAATTATAAATCATTACTACTCGACACTCACGAGCACATAAGTTATAAACACATAATCACATAAGTGTTTTATTACTTCTTCCTTAAAACTCGATAAGAGTTAATCACCACTATCTTTTCAAAGGTTACTTCCTAAGGCTTTCCCCACCTAAGGTTCATAACCTAATGCTTTGATACCAACTTGTGACACCCCCAAATTATGGTACTTCATTTCCTCAAGATTTGGTGTTCACTTAATCAAAACATTCATTACTAACTACTCAATTATAATAAAATCGAATAATTAAAAACCTGCCTATACAGGATTACATTTAATAAAAATCTCCCAGGTGTTCTAACCTTTAATTACAATCATTCAAACTCGGAAATTTAAAATTTATTACATCACATCATATTTAAAAGTCTATTATCACAATGATAAAAATAAAATTACAAGTCTTCATCACTTGTATATTTTTCCCTTTCCTTTGCTAGTGATAGGTTCATTGACCTTCTCAATCTTAGCTACAATAAGAGTATTAATATGCAAGAGTGAGCAAACAAAGCCCACTTGAAGAAGAATAAATAACTTTACCACATTATAACAACTGCCAGAAATAGGCTCAATAGAACTGAATGATATGTCCTATTAATATTCTAAAACCTACTACTGAGGGTCTAATGACCACGAATCATGTCCACGGTTATAAGTAATCTTTTAACTTTAACTTTAACAGTCATAAGACTATAAGGACTCCATGTACTTAGGGGGATCAACCCTTCATACAATGTATTGTGCACAACCATTTCAATGCTAAGCGTAATCCTCTAATAAAAGAGTTGTTCATCTCAGTATTTAGAATACAAGTCCGCACCAAAGTAGGTTTGGTTTGGATATATTAAAAGGTAATTTAGAATTCAACGGTCATCAACTAAGGATTAGTTGAATACAAAAGAACTAATTGTATGCTATGGAATAATCATAACTGAATCGATATTTGTAAAACATCGTGCTTTAGGAATAATCTAATAGCATAAACCTTGAATAATCATAACACAATTTGCTTAAACAATACTAAGTCAAGGTTATTGAAAATTGGATACTAAGCATACATAGTGAATAGTAATTTTAACGATAAAGTTGTTCAACACTAGAATATTAAAATATTGCAACTCGCATGCTAAATAACAAGTTACATATTAAAGAAACTTGCTCAATATTAAAAATACAAGATTTAGAATACTTGCATCCTCATGAACAATAGATACAAACACTTTCTCAATAATCAACAATCTAGCTCTACAAAAGTGTAGAAGTAGCAATTTGCGAAATTGTAATTGAATTTAAAAGCAATAACGTACTTAACAAAATTATACTTGCACAACGAAGTTTTAGGGTTAGAGAACTTGCCTTGAGCACAAGCTAAACCTTACAACTTGAATTTCAATACACTATATATATGTTATCATGACATAATTAGTCACTACCAACATTTTGTATACATAAACAAGTATGCACATCATGTAGGTTTAATTATTAAATCACATAATCGAATTACGTTAACACTAATACTAGTTAACCCTTGATAACATACTCATTCTTAGTTTAGTACTACTAAAATCATAATTTAACAGTCCACATAACATTTATTTTCAGACTTTGTATAATTAAATAAAATTGTCAGACCATTTTGCTAACTCGCGCTACGGCGCCACAGTTTACACTGTGGGTTGGAGCTGCGACGCGAGACTCAGGCTAGCAGTTGGCGTTGCGGCATGATACCGACGCTACGGCACGAGAAAAGTACCGCTGGGCCGCGCTGCGGCGCCAAACTCCAGACGTCGGCACCCAGCCTCGGCAACAGCGTGAACAAAAAGCAAAATTGGCCTACAAGCTCCAATCTAACAAACTAATTAACATGTAATACACATATAGACATTATATAAACATAATTTCAATACTCTTAACATGTTTTTACACATATAATAACATAAACATAAACTTTATAACACCTAATTTCAATGTTTTTGGCAAAACTCCATTTTTGACATTTTTAATGAAACTTATCACTATAACTTTGTTTTTCAACCAAAACCATTGATTCAAACTATCACGTTTATGTTATTCATCTACTTTCAAAATCAATAGTCAATATATATATATATATATATATATATATATATATATATATATATATTAACAATTAATCCAACCTTAATTTTATTTTAAGCTAAGTCATATTCATATATTTTTTATATAAACACTCTATAATATAGTTTCTTCATAAAACACATACATACATGAACTAGTTTCTTTATAATCATATATAAACTCATGAAACCATCTTTTAACCAATAATTTATCATATAAAACCATATACTACATACAATTTATCCTTCATGAAGATTTTTACAAAGAATTTTAGAAGAAGAAAAATTAAACTTTAAAAATAAAAGGATTAAGATCCTACCTTTGTTTAAGAAGATGATACCCTTCCCTTTTGATCAAGAACCTTCTTTTCCCTAATATTCTCTCTAAACCTCTCAAGAATTCTCTCTAATTCTTTCTTAGTTTCTTCTTTTCATCTTTTTCTTTCTCCTGAGTCTTTTTTCTCCAACTATATCTTATGTACTAACATATAACGTATAATAGTAATAATATATATTAATTATATAATATAAATATAGATATAATTGATATCAGTTATGTAAGTTTTGAAAATCAAAAGCAATAAGGCTTGTTTGGCTAACATAATAAAATAACACATTAATTCATATACCTTGTTTGGTAAACCTAATTAAAATAAATCAATTAATCCATATACCTTGTTTGGAAAAACATTATTAGATTGAAGACTTAATATGCATTAAGACTTGTTTGGCAAAACTAATTAAACTCTTTTAATTTATTTTAATAATTCCTTAATAACAAGGTTCTTTGTCACTCTTCTATTTAATTAAATAATTAATTTAATCAATTCAAATACTAATCTATTAAATTACTTTAACACATAAATCACTACCACATAATTATAATTTTCATTATAATTATAATTTTATTTAACCAACTAACACCTTATTTTAATTACAAATTCCAATTAAATATTATAATTCATTTAATCATTATAAACTCTCTAACTTAATTATTAAATTAAATTAGTATATAATCTCATAAACATTAATTTTCTTAACTCCTTAATTATTTACTTAACAAATAATTAACTAGATCAAATCAAATTGAACAATTATTTATTCAACAATAAACATATCCATTAAATACTTATAAAAATATCCATTAAATACTTATATAATTCAATAAATATTTAATATTACAATTTAAAATTCTGGAATGTTATCCTTACAAGGATTCTGTCCTCGGAATCACAACTTAAACAAATCATTCGTTACAAGGTATAACTTTAGAGCGTAGAATATGATCCTTCTTATCCAAGATTTTAACAGGCAAATCTTTATACGTTAAATCTTCCTCTATCTCGTCTGGTTCTAATTCAATAATGTGGTTTGGGTCTTTCACATATTTACATAACATAGATATGTGAAAAGCGTTATGAACATGAGACATACTTGGCGGTAAGGCGAGTCTGTAGACCACAGTTCCTACTCGATCGAGGATTAAAAATGGGCCAATGAATCGAGGGTTGAGCTTTCATCTCTTTCCAAATCTCGTAACTCCCTTCCATGGAGCAACACGTAACAACACATGATCTCCAATATCGAATTCCACGTCCTTTCGATGAAGATCAGCATAACTCTTTTGTCAATCTTGTGAGGCTTTTATACGTTGTCAGATCGTTTGAATCTTTTCTGTAGTCATATGTACCAACTCCGGTCCCAACAACGTTGCTTCACCCACCTCATCCTAATATACAGAAGAATGACACTTTCTTCCATACAACGCCTCAAATGGTGTCATGTCAATACTTGCTTGATAACTGTTGTTGTAGGAAAACACCACCAATGGTAAGAACTTGTCCCAACTTCCTTTGAAGTCAAGGACACAAAGTCTTAATAAATCTTCAAGAGTTTGAATAGTCCTCTTCGATTGCCCGTCCGCCTGAGGATGATATGCCGAGCTAAATCGTAAATCCATGCCCATAGCTTTTTTCAAACTAACCCAAAATCTTGAAGTGAATCTTGGGTCTTGATCAGAAACTATGGATACCGGCATACCATGCAGTCTTACAATCTCGTTTATGTATATATGAGCAAGTTGTTCAAGTGTATAAGTTTCTCGTATAGGTAGGAAATGAGCAGACTTGGTCAATCTATTAACAATGACCCAAATTACATCTATGCCTTGAGAAACCTTGGGAAGACTAGTAACGAAATCCATGGTAATGTGCTCCCACTTCCATTCTGGAATTTCAAGTGGTTGCAATGGACCTTTTGGTACTTGATGCTCCGCCTTGACTCGTTGACAAGTTAAACACCTTAAGATAAACTCTACTATCTTTATCTTCATATTGCTCCACCAAAATGTATGTCGAAGATCATGATACATTTTGGTACTCCCAAGATGGATTATAAACGGTGTGTTGTGCGCCTCCATCATGATTTTATACTTTAAATTAGGGTTGTTAGGAACACAAAGTCTGGAGTTGACTCGAAGTATTCCTTCTTCATCGATTCTTGCTTCCGACATAGCACATTCTTGCACTTTCTTCCTCATACACATAAGCTCCAGGTCTGTAGCTTGAGCATCTTTAACTTTATCGATTCAAGTCGGTTCTACCCGTATATTCGCCATCATCAAATGGGTCCCTGGAGTCTTCAACTCTATCTCCATCCTTTGTAAGTCATATAAAATGGGCTTTTGCATTGACAATAATGCACTCGTACCTGCATATGATCTTCTATCAATGCATCAACTACTACGTTCGTTTTTCCAGATGGTATTGAATGGTATGATCGTAATCTTTCAACAAATCAATCCATCGTCATTGCTGCATGTTGAGTTCCTTTTAAGTGAAGAAATATTTGAGGCTTTTATGATCCGTATAGATCTCCATCTTCTCTCCATACAAGTAATGCCTCTAAATCTTAAGCGCAAAAATGACTGCTGCCAACTCTACATTATGAGTAGGATAATTTCTCTCATATTCTTTGAGTTGTCGTGAGGCATTGTCTATGACTTTCCCATGTTGCATGAGAACATATCCTAACCATTTGCCAGAAGCATCGCTATAGATGATAAATCCCTCCGAGCCAGATGATATTGTCAGAACAAGTGCTGAAATGAGTCTCCTCTTGAGTTCTTGAAAACTCTTCTCACATTCCTCGTTCCAACCGAATTTTGTATCTTTTCGAGTTAGCTGAGTTAATGGAGTAGAGATTCGAGAAAACCCTTCCATAAATCTCCGATAATAACCAGCTAAGCCGAGAAAGCTACGTACTTCGGTCACTGATTTAGGTTGCTCCCAGCTTTGAATTGCTTCAATCTTTGTCGGGTCAACAGATATCCCATGATTTGATATCACGTGCCCAAGGAATGCAACTTCTTTAAGCCAGAACTCGCATTTCTTAAACTCGACATATAGCTTATTTTCACGAAGCTTTTGGAGTATCAGCCTCAAGTGTTGCTCATGGTCTTCACGAGTTTTGGAGTATATTAGGATGTCATCAGTAAAGACGACCACAAAGTGATCCGAATATTCCTTGAATACTCGGTTCATCATATACATGAAGGCAGCAGGAGCATTAGTCAATCCAAAAGTCATGACTAAGAATTCATAATGCTCATCAGTTTTAATCTTCAACTGATGATATCTGAAACAAAGATCAATCTTTGAAAAGAATTTGGCGCCTTGCAACTAGTCAAACAGGTCATCAATGCGAGGCAACAGGTACCTATTTTTTATGGTGACATGATTCAACTCTCGATAATCAATGCAAAGTCGCTTATTTCCATCTTTCTTCTTAACGAATAGAACAGGAGCACCCCAAGGAGATGTACTAGGACGAATGAAACCGATGTCTAACAATTCCTGCAATTGGGTCTTTAACTCCCGAAGTTCAATAGGAGTCATTCGATATGGGGCTTTAGAAATGGGTTTTGTACCGAGTTCAAGGTCGATAAAAAATTCAATTTCACGCTCTGGGGTAGGCCAGGAAGTTCTTCATGGAATACGTCAGGAAATTTATTAACAATGGAAATATATTTCAAATCTGAAGTATTTTTATTTAAATCTGTGACATGAGCTAAGAAAGCTTGACATCCATTTTTAAATAAACAAATAGCTTTATGGCTTAAAATGACCGTGATTGATTTTAATGGTTTGGTCGCTTGAATTCGCATAATAGATTGATTAGGAATATGAAAGCTAACAATCTTACAAAAATAATCAATTTTAGCATGATGAGTAGTTAGCAAATCAATCCCTAGAATCACATCAAATGCAAGTATTTTTAAAGAAATAAGATCGACAGGTAACGTGCGGTTACCGATTTGAATCAAACAAGACTTATAAACAGTGGATGTAATGAAAGTTTCTCCCAACGGAGTTTCAACCGATAAGTCAAAGTCTAATTTCTCCAGAGTCAAATTTAAACGTTGAGCGCAAGTAGGAGAAATAAAAGAATGGGTAGAACCAGTATCAAATAAGGTATAGACTTCGCTAGAGTTTATGATAAGCTTACCCGTGATGACCTCGTTCGGGTTCCTTGGTTTCTGGGAGGTTACGACAAACGCTCTCCCTTGAACTACCGGCTTTGACTTTTCTGGGATGACCTTTGGTGCCTCCATCCCAGCTGGACTTGTCTTTGGTGCACGAAAAAATTGGGCTAGGTGACCTTCTCTTCCATAATTATAACACGCTTTGGACTGCATCGCGCAGTTTGGACTGATATGTCCCTCCCCTCCGTATTTGAAACATATGATAGGTTGTCGTTCTCCTTCCTTAACAACGGTTGTTGGTGCTGACGTCTTTCCATCATTGTTGAATCTCATTTTCTTGAAATGTCCATTTTTACTGTCTTGGCCATGATTACCACTGAAGTGGTTACCATTTCTGGCATGTTGACTCCCTCCACGTTTGTTGTCACCGCTTCGATGACTGCTACCACTGGTATTATCATTTTACCGACTACTTTCTATTGGTTGAGTTGACTCGTTATCGCGCTCCAATAACTGAGCCCTATTAACAACATCTGAATACAAACACAGTTTGTAAGAAATTAAGTATTGACGTATCTCAGGTTTCAAACCTCTTAAAAACATCCGCGTCATTCTCTCCTCATTATCAACCAAGTGAGACGCAAATCGGGACAACTCGACAAACTTAGCTTCGTACTATGACATGGTCATATTGTTTTACTCCAACTTGATGAACTCTACCTCTTTCATGTGATGAATACTTTCAAGAAAGTATTTGTCGTTGAATAGTTCTTAGAACTTTTCCCAAGACATCTTCAGTGCGACAGGTTGAGTACGCTTTAGCGATTCCCACCAGTAATATGCCTCTCCTCGTAACATAAAGGTCGCAAATGGAACCTTTTGCTCCTCAAAGCATCCCAAAAAATCAAATTTCTTGGTGATCTGCTTTATCCACACTTCCGCCTTAAGTGGTTTTGGCTCTCCAATAAACTCCGATGGTCCCAACTCCTTGAACTATTTAGCAGTGATCATCCGAGAGTTTCCAGTGTTTCCACCTACATTTTAGATAGGAACCGCTCTCGCCTGATGTTGCATGAATTGCATAAATCCTCTGAACATTCCATCGTTCATCATTTAGTCAATATTGTTGTTTGCATGAGGATTGTCACCTTCCTGATGCATATTATCCTGATTATTGATCTGCGAAGACTCAACGGTCTCCTATGCTCTATTGTTATTCTCAACATTCTCGGACGTCATTTTCAAATACTGCTACAAAACAAGGGTTAATTGACATATCACATGTTATCCCTATACTCTGTCCGACCAAATAAATACCAAATAAACTTAGGTAGGTCATACTAGCCAAGGAATTCTCTGCCTCTTTCCTCCTAGTTCTTGTCTCACATCTCAGTTAGGGATCATATCCCTAAGCTTTGATACCAACTGTGACTCCCCCAAAATAGGTATACGTCACCCATCTTGAGTCGCCAAATACATGGTACAAATTTCAAATACAACTTAATTATACAACAGTCGTGTATAATACGACAAACCATAATCTAAAAATTTTAATAAGAATATTGTCATCTAGACAATATCCACACTCAATGGAGTCCTCATTATATTTATTGTCACACTATTTAACAGAATAGTGAGGACTACTAATACTATCATCTGGACTGTCACTCCATTCCCCAACTAGTCTCGGCAACGTTCTCATTTCCTAAAGAGAACAGTGAAAGAAAGGGTGAGCTCAACTAGCCCAGTAAGAAATATTATGACTAAGATAATGCAGAATAAAATATCATTAGCCTTCAACAGTGTTAAACTGATAAAATATAATAAAAATCAAGTTTAACTGTAGCGGAACAAGCAATCCATTAGAAGAGTCAAGTAGAGAATAAAATCTACTATCTACTAAGATTTAAAAGGTTTTTCATCACTTTTATCGCTGAGACTCAGCTTAATAAATAAACCACATCATCCCTGTACTACGGCCAAGGATATTCATTAGTATCACGACCATAAATTATCCATGCACTACGGGCCAAGGATATTCGTGTATTCGTCAATGGTCATGATCATGCCAATAACTGTCCATCAATGCTCTACGGCCAATGAGGACTTTTACCACATCATTTGTAACATTACGGTCATGATTATACCGAATAATCCCTGGTCATAATCATACCAAGTCCATCTATGCACTACAGGCCACAGATGACTTTCAACATATTATAAACATGAGGATGATGACAATGATATAAGAATTCAATAAAACAAGTTCAAGGATAAATTTATAAAGATTTATAATTTAATTTATCCAGAAATTAATAACGTCCAAATTATCAACATGATACTGCTTTGTTGAGTAAAATTCAAGAATGCTCAGAAGAATATTTCCATGAAAAGATACTGGATGAAGCGCAAATATAAAGGATATTCTACTAATTTTATGGAGTATAAAAGCCAAAACTTTAATCAACTGAGTATAATAGAATATATGAAACCGCAAATGGATTTTTGCCACCACGCGGTAATCCACGTAGACAGATTATTCCAACAGAATAATAAAGAATGGAATAATAGAAGAATTCACCAGGCGTACGTAATCCGCACAGATAGGTTATTCCAACAGAATAATAAAGAATGGAACCAGGTCATGCGTATTCCGAACAGACAGGATGTTCCAACAGAATAATAAAGAATGGAACAAGGTCATGCGTAATCCGTACAGACAGGATGTTCCAACAGAATAATAAAGAATAGAATAGCAACAGAATTAACCAGGCATGCGATAGACCGCACAGACAGATTATTCCAACAGAATAATAAAGAATGGAATAACAGAAGAATTTTACCATGTATGCGGTACTTTGCATAGACAGGTTATTCAAACATAATAATAAATAATGGAATAACAACTCTTACGAGTATTGAAAGAAAATAAATCTCTTCATGAATACGAAAGAATAATACCTCTCACCTTAGAAAAACTGAATACTAGAATAGTGAGGTAGCGGACTTCTCTTCTTTTTCTCTCTATAATAATTGCTCTAAAACTTTTGTGAATTGGTGAGAAATGAAGGAAAAATGAGCTTCTATTTATAGGAAAAAATATTTTCTATAATTGCACGTTTTGGGGCTCGAAATATTACAATATAATACCTTCATCTTTTTCTTTATTTTTAATTTAGTCCTGTAAGTATTATCAAACTTGCACCACCTCCCCTAATAGTAAATAATGTGAATTAATAGTTCATTAATGTGACTCAATATTATAATCATGTGAAAAAACTAAATACGGTATAGTACCTTCAACTATACCTCTATTTTTAATTTAGTCATGCAAGTATTATCAATCTTGCACCACCACCCCTAATAGTACATGAATGTGAATTAATAGTACACACATGTGAATAAATAGTTATAAGCATGTGAAATAATAGCAATTAATTGCTCATTTATCCGATTAATTACCCGATTGGTCAATATAACCTCCAGACATCAATTATTATCGAAATAAATGTCGATTTCCACTAAAACTAATAATCCCAACACAATGAAACTATCAATTTCATCTTTAATCAACACAACTTATTCATCATTAATATTATAACTCACAATATTTAACAACCAGGTCGTTCCCAGGAAAGAGGGGGCTTTTCGATGAGGATTTCTCCTTATTGGCGCGCAATTAGGTGACCAAACCTCTCCTTGACAGAACTTCTAGACATTGTAAATATTATAAATAATAATATGAATATTCTCTGACCAATCGAATATTATATAACCACTTGCTTACTTTGTAAAATTTATAAATATTACCCACAACTATAACATTATATCAAATCCACACCATAATATTCCAAAAATATATTTCGAGAAAATTATTCTTTATTCCTAAAAGTTGGGGTCTTACAATTACTATCATATTCTTTCCAATGGTGAGTCTTCTCTTGACATATAACTATCTGCACTGTCTGCAATTGAAAATTATATTTCAACCAAACTTCAAGATTATATAGGTAGTGCTCGTAGATATACTTAGCAAGAGGATGTGTACAACCCAGTCTTATGATGACACGAGGTTGTATGTCATTAGACATCTTGTATGATAGTGGAAAAACACCCTTCCAAAGTTGGGTTCGCCTCACCCTATTTGATTCACCAAATATAACTACTAAATGATGTATAAAATACAACACACTTTTCTATACTGTTTAGGGAGAACCTTCACAGCTAGAGACCACCGTTCTATTCCCCTGTTATCCCCACTCGACCTAGCTACACTCTTATTTCCTGAAAGGAATTGTGAAGTAAAAGGGTGAGCACAACTAGCCTAGTAAAGAATATCATGACTAAAGATAATTAAATTATCCATAGCCTTCGTCAGTTATGAATCAGAGATTTAGAACATATGATAGATGATAAAAATTTTCAACCATAGTTGCAGCGGAACGAGCAATCCATTAGAAGACTCAAGTAGAACATAATGTCTACTATCTCCTCTAGATTAAAAGTCCATCGTTAATATTTCATTCCTATAATACTCATCAACAATTTTTTGCTATACACCAGATAAAGAGAATTCTCATCACCTGTCTTCACCTAAACCACCATAGATTATAATTAAATCACAGTTCATATTTATAATCGAGTAAATCAACAGTCCAACTTTGCTCTACAGGTCAAAGATATACAACTGAATAACCAATAACCAACAGTCAATCTTTGCACTACAGGACCAAAGATATACAACTGTAAAACAAATAACCAACAGTCCATCTTTGCACTACAGGCCAAAGATATACAACTGTAAAATCAATAATCAACAGTCCATCTTTGCACTACAGGTCAAAGATATATACAACTGTAAAACCAATAATGTTGAGACTCATCTTAATAGTATCACGACCACGAATTATCCATGCACTACGGGCCAAGGATATCCGTGTTTTCAATTACGGTCATGATTATACCGAATAATCCCTGGTCATAATCATACCAAGTCCATCTATGCACTACGGGCCAAAGATGACTTTTACCACATTATTTTGTAACATTACGGTCATGATTATGCCGAATAATCCATGGTCATAATCATACCAAGTCCATCTATGCACTATTGGCCATAGATGACTTTCAACACAATATAAGCATGAGAATGATGACAATGATATAAAGAATTAATCACATAAGATAAAGGATAAATATTAAACACTTATAATATAATTTATCCAGAGTTCAAGAATATCCAAATTGTCAACATGATACTTCTTTGTGGAGTAAAATTCAAGAATAATTTTATATCAAAAATGATTTGAACAGAAAAAAATATTTCAACGAATATTTAACGAAGATAATAACATTATTCATTATATTATAAACTCCATTTAATATTATTCATTATATAATAACATTAAATTCATTTACTAATATTATTAATATTACCACAATATTTTAATCATTTTTTAAACTTATAAACAATTTATTTCCATATTGTTTACACTTTACTAATTAATGCATTTAATCATCCTAAAATGCCAAACTCATAAGATTTCATCACCAATAACCAAAACCCTCATCAAAAATCTGCATATACCTTATATAGGATTCTCAAGCCATAAAATTCTATTTTCTAATTTTCTTATTTCATAAAACATATTTAATTCATTTACTCATAACTAGTCCATTTTCATGAAAAACACCAAATCAGACCCAAAAAATTTTCTTTTCTAGGATTTAGCAGAATATAGTCTCATATTGAAAATATATTTTTTTCAAAATTTTTAAATTTCATTTACTATTTTTCATATGGCCAAAACTGCCGAATATTTAGACATTTATCATAAACTGTACTTTTGTCCAAATATTCCGAAATTTACAGAGTATATTGCTGCTTTATACATGTACTTCAAATAAAAATTTTACCAATTTTAGAGTAAACCACAAGGAGTTATAAGAGTTTACTTTTAAAATAGTCTTTTCCCATAAAATTCATAACTCCTAATCTATACCTCCAAAAATCGCCATTTTTGGACACAATCTAGAAAACTTATCAAATTATCATTTTAAATTTTTCCAAAATTTTTCAAGGTCGAAAAAATTACGAAACTGAAAAACATAATAACCCTTACAATCCCTTACCTCAAAAGGGCAGTATTTCTGACTGGAATATCGGATGTAAAGCCAAAGGAAACTTGCACGGAATAGCAACTCTTAAAGTATCTAAATACTCACAAAAATACGCTCGATAATATAGAGAGAGAAAATTTATGTTTCTGGTGTGATTTTCAATTCTAACTTAAGCACCTATTTATAGAAAAATGCTAGAACGTCAAAGCAGACTAAAATAATATTATAATTTTTCTACGCATGCATGCTTTGAACAAAACTCAGCCACCACAAGTGGGGCCCACCAGAAATCAGCCATCTTCCCAAAAAACCAAAAGTGGGGCCCACCCATATTTTTAATAAAAATATTTTAATTTCTGAAACTTCAATAATTTATAATAAATAGCCTTTTATCAGAAAAATACGAATTTTATTTCCATTTCATACGAAATTGAATTCTCTACAACTTTGTAGCTTTAGGTTTTTCCAAATTCCAAGCAGAAAATGTCCGAAATCCACATACGGACGATTTTCAACACCTCTTAAAATTCATAACAAATCATACGTTCATTTTTAACGGTTCAAAATTTATGGAGATATACTCAACTTATATATGTATAACATATCTAAAAATCACCACGATCCAACGGTCGGATCAAAATTATAACTCACGCAATAGAGTTTTAAGAACACTAATTTGATTTTCGGACTATAAGTCCCTCGTACTAGTTTCACTCAAACAGTCCCTCGTACTAGATTCAAATTTCTACGTTTAGCTTACATCCAGGGCTTTCTTTTGATATATGGCTTATCTCCTAACTCATTATACACAAAGAGTTATGGATTTCACAAAATCAAGTAACAAAATAATTTTTTTGAAAATCTCATATTTTGTTCTTCTTTTCGACAAAATACTAATAAAATACCTCAGCATTAATTCCTTCATTTATATCCACATAAAATAAATATTTCTTTATCCATCATTTATATTCACATAAAATAAATATTTTCTTATCATAATAAATCAATAATTAATTATTCACAAATAATATTACAGAATCACAATTATGACAACCAGGTCGTTCTCAGGAAAGATGGGGCTTTCCGATAAGGATTTCTCCTTATTGGCACGCAATTAGGTGACCAAACCCCTTTCCTAGACAGAACTTCCTTAGACATTGCCAATAATGATCTCTAATAATATTATTCAAATACAAAATTATTGATATGAAAATGGAGATACTGTGCAGTAATAATTATTGAACAACAATAATATAAAATATCAACGTTGCAATTATTGAATCAATAAAATAAAATATTGAACAGTAATTACTGTAACAATTATTGAGTAGTGCCTTTTTACGTAAGAATCAATAATTCAAAAATATTGTGCAATACCGTGTGCTACAGTGCAACAACGCGTATTACTTTACTTTACTCACTGGGTATTCCAACAGTGTTAACAGTAATGATTACGCTGTTATTTATAAAAAACTTAAATTTGTCATTTTCTTCATCCGACAGTTATTCTGTTATGGGGTCCCACAAATGGTTGTGTCGTCGTACGAATATTCATTTTAAACAGGGAATATTCGTACGTCGGCACAATCATTGGTGGACCCCACAACAGAAGTATTGTCGTAGTTAAAAAATGACAAAATTATCTTCTTATAAAAATAACAGCGAAAGTTTTGCCGTTAAACTGTTGAACTACCCGGAGGTAAAAGTACAGTAATACACGTGGTTGTATAGTACTACACGATATTTATTATTGATGCTTACGTGAGAAGTCATACAGTTATACTCAATTATTGCTACAGTAGTTGCTGCATAATATCTCTCATATTATTAATTCAATTATTATCACAGTATCATCTGCATAATATCTTATATTATTAAATCAATAATTGAGACGACAAATTTATTCATATTATTATTTGCAATATTGACAATGTCTAGAAATTTTCTGTCAAGGAGATGTTTGGTCACCTAATTGCACGCCAATAGGGAGAAATCCTTATCGGAAAGCCCCCTCTTTCCTGGGAATGATCTGGTTGTTAAATATTGTGAGTTATAATATTAATGATGAATAAGTTCATGTTGATTAAAGATGAAATTGATATTTCTATTGTGTTAGAATTATTAGTTTTAGTGGAAATCGACATCAATTTAGATAATAATGGATGTCTAGAGATTATATTAACCAATCGGGTAATTAATCAGATAAATGAATAATTAATTGCTATTAATTCACATGCTTATAACTATCTGTTCATATGTGTGTACTATTAATTCTAATGCATATACTATTAGGGAAGGTGGTGCAAGATTGATAATACTTGTATGACGAAATTAAAAATGGAGGTATAGATGAAGTTATTATACTGTAATTATTTTTTTCACATGATTGTACTATTGATTCAATTGTACTATTGATTCACAAAATGTACTATTAGGGGAGGTGGTGTAAGTTTGATAATACTTGCAGGGCTAAATTAAAAATGAAAGAAAAGATGAAGGTATTATACTGTAATATTTCAAGTCCCAAAACGTGCAATTATCGAAACTATGTTTTCCTATAAATAGAAGCTCATTCTTCTTTCATTCTCACCAATTCACTAAGACTCACAAGAGCAATTATAGAAAGAGAAGCTTTAGAGAGAAAGTAGAAGAGAAGTTCGCTACCTCACTATTCCAGTATCTAGTCTTCTTCTGAGGTAAGGGATATTTTTTTCCATTATTGATGAGTAGGTTTTATACCTATGAATCCGATATTATTAAACTTAATTATTGTTATCTTTTATTGTTTTTAGTATCTTTTTATGTGTTTTGTGTTTATTTGTTGTAGGTTGGAGCTGGAGGGACAAATTGGTCATTTCGGAGTAGAAAAAGGTCAAAAATCTTGAAAATTAAAGCTGAGTGGCATTTCTGTAATTACGTGGTCCTGGTCAAGCGCCTGGGCGCTTGAAAATAGCCTATGATGAGCGCCTAGGCGCTCTAGTGCGTAAAGATGTGCGTTTTTCTACTGTCAAGTGGGTTTTTGAAGCCAAATAGAAGTCTGAATGAGGGCTGAGACCAATACAAATAGGAGAAGATTTTAGAAAAGATCAATCAATTTTTTTTTCAAGAGATTTGCAGAGAGAACAAGGAAGAAAAACACGAAGGAGAATTGCAAAAGCAAAAGATATAAGAGAGAGTATTGGAGCAAATTCAGAGTTTCTTATTCTCTTTTCTAGTTTTATTTTTTGTAATTATCTGGGATGTTTGGATTATTAATTTGGATGATGTTTTTCTTTATTATTATCATGAACTAAATTTTAATTAAGATTGCAACGGAACTTGGTATGTAGTTTAAATTGCAAGCTTCCCATTGAATGAAAGTTGGTTTTTATTGAATTGTTTATTATATCTTATGTTTATTGATTAATTGTTTGGCCAACAATTACTGTGATAATCTATATAAAATTGGAAGATGGAGTATAGATTGAGATCTGGATATGATAACATCTGTTCATATAATCTGAATAGGGTTAATATGATTAGCGTGCAGGATAGGAATATACCTATGTGTCTTTTGTATCCATTGAAAGAATTTGTGCGTAAACCCTAATTAACTTGATACACATAGGAATATAGTGAGTTGATTAACTGGGGTGTTCCTTGTAATTCCGCATCTTAAAGATTGGATTTAGGAGGATTTGTTCACGTGTCTTTGGAAGAAGTGCGTAAATATTCATAAAGCATCCTTGGATAACAATTCATATTAATTGATTTATTTTAAATGGGAAGTAAATTAGTTTAGATGAAATACCAAGGGAAGTTGTAATCTTAACTTATTAAATCTGCAATTATTCTTGTGAAATTCTGATTTTAATCATTAGTTTGTTAAGTTTAAATTTCAAATCATAAACAAAATTTTCTTAGTTTAAAATAGAATTAATTGCATTAGAGTTAGTAATTGATAAATATTAGTCTATTTCCTCGTGGGAACGATATCCTTGCTTGTTGAATATTACAATTGAACGCGTATACTTGCGTGGTAAAGTGCTATTAAAAAATTAGGCAACAAGTTTTTGGCGCCGTTGCCGGGGATATTAGTTTAATATTTTGTCATTATTGATTTTTATAGCGTTAATCTTAATTTAAACTTTTTCTGTTCTGTTCTATTCAGGTGTTCTTGACTAGTGTATGCAAACGCGATCGAAGAAGCCAGATTTATTGCCTCACGAGGACGACATCGAGAAAAAATTTCAACGGTTGCGTAAGTGGGTTAAAGAAACCAAAGAAGCACTTGATAAGAAAGATACTATGGCTGAAGAAGAGCAAAAAGCACTGCGGGATTATGCTACGCCGCTGGTTACTGAAATTCAGTCGAGTATTACGAGACCTGCCATTACTGCTACAAGTTTTGAGATAAAACCGGGGACAATACAGATGATTCAAAATTCATGTCAGTTTGGAGGCTTACCAAACGATGATCCGAACGATCACATAGTCAGCTTTATAGAAATCTGCGATACTTTCAAGTACAATAATGTGTCAGAGGATGCAATAAGACTAAGGCTATTTCCATTTACTCTCAGAGATAAGGCTAAGAGTTGGCTCCATTCACTACCACCAGGCTCAATTACTACATGGAATGATCTAGCCCAGAAATTTCTTGTAAAGTTTTTCCCGCTTGCAAAAACAGCAAAGTTGCGGAACGATATCTTCTCTTTCGTTCAGCACGATTCAGAATCACTATATAAAGCTCGGGAGAGATTCAAAGATTCATTGCGAAAATGTCCACACCATGGGATTCCTAAATGGCTTCAGGTGCAAACTTTTTATAACGATTTATTCAGCACAGTGAGATCGAGTATAGATGCTGCAGCGGGAAGAGCTATTATGGCCAAGAATTGTGATGAGGGTATCAGTTGCTTGAAACCATGGCAGCTAATAATTATCAGTGGCCAACAGCAAGAACAACTCAGCCAAGGACAGTCGGAGTGTATGAAGTGGATGCGATGGCAGCATTGTCAGCTCAAGTGACAGCTCAGATTTCTGCTCTTACAAAGAAGATAGATGCACTTGGGGTACAACCAGTTCAGAAAAATGGAAACGATATGTGAAATATGTGCGGGTAACCACTCAAGTGATCAATGCGCAATAAATCCTGAGTCAATCCATTTTGTTTCCAATTATAACAGGCAGCAGGGCAGTTATTCAAACAACTACAATTCAGGAGTGAGAAACCACCCGAATTTTTCATGGAGTAATAATCAGTCACATGCTCAAGCCCAAGCTCCAAGGCAAACATATCCACCTGGATTTCAGCCACATCAACAAACTCAACAACACCCACAACCTCATCAACCTGATAAGTTATCACAAATGGAAGAATTGTTGGCAAGATTGGCAACTCAGTTTGAAGCCACAACGAAAAACCAATCAGCGGCAATCAAGAATCTTGAGAATCAAATGGGGCAAATGGCTAATGCTTTGAATACTAGAACTCCAGGTTCTTTACCTAGTGATACGGAGAAAAATCCAAGGAATGATGGAAATGAGCACTGTAACGCAGTTACACTCAGAAGCGGGAAGGAGTTGATTACAGATTTGGACGGACACAAGAAAATAATTTCTGCTGAGGATGGTGAACAAGAGAGTGGAAATTCGAAAAGTAAATCTAGGGAAAAAGTTGTGACAAAACAACAAGAAGATAAGCAAACAACAGTTGTACCACCTGTGCTGTTTCCTCAAAGATTTCAAAAGCAGAAATTAGATAGACAATTTTCAAAATTTTTAGAAGTGTTCAAAAAGCTGCAAATCAACATTCCATTCGCAGATGCTTTAGAACAAATGCCTAGTTATGCAAAATTTATGAAAGATATTTTAGCAAAAAAGAGGAAGCTAGGGGAGTTCGAAACTGTAGCATTAACAGAAGAATGTAGCGCAATTCTACAAAGAAAGTTACCACCAAAGTTGAAGGATCCGGGTAGCTTCACCATACCGTGCACGATTGGGCCCCAGTTCTTTAACAGATGTTTGTGTGATTTGGGTGCAAGTATTAACTTGATGCCACTTTCGATCTACACTCAGTTGGGATTACCAGCGCCAAAGCCAACAAATATCTCTCTACAGCTCGCAGATAGATCAGTGACATACCCTAGGGGCATTGTGGAAGACATATTAGTGAAGGTGGACAAATTCATATTTCCAGATGACTTCATTGTGTTGGATTACGAAGAGGATAAAGACATACCCATTATCCTTGGAAGACCATTTTTAGCCACTGGAAGGACATTAATTGATGTACAAAAGGGAGAGTTAACAATGAGAGTTCAAGATGAAGAAATAACTTTTAATGTTTTCAAGGCTATGAAATTTCCGAAGGGAGAGGAAGAGTGCTTAAGAGTTGATCTAATTGAAGAAGAAACTGAAGAGGTATTTAGTGAATCTGTGATTGAAAACCCTCTTGAAACCGCATTGGTTAGTGAAAATTTATTTGATGATTCAACTGTGATAAAATGGGTCCAAATGTTAGATTCAACTCCGAAGTTCACACGATGTCTACAAAAATTTGAACCTCTGGATTATCGGGGAAAGCTAGATGAAAAGGTGACATCATCCGTAGAAGAACCGCCTACCTTGGAACTTAAGCCATTGCCTAACCACCTCCTGTACACCTACCTTGGTTCTTCTTCCTCCTTGCAAGTCATTATTTCTGCATCACTTGACAAGGTTCAAGAAGAAAAGCTACTAAGGGTACTTCGACAATACAAGACTGCTCTTGGATGGACTATTGCAAATATCAAGGGAATAAGCCCATCAATTTGTATGCATAAGATTTTGTTGGAAGACGAAGCGAAACCGACTATTGAACAACAACGAAGACTCAATCCCATCATGAAGGAAGTCGTTAAAAAGGAAATCATTAAATGCTTGGATGCGGGAATTATCTACCCTATCTCAGATAGCTCATGGGTAAGTCCGATTCAATGCGTGCCAAAAAAAGGGGGAATGACAGTAGTTGCGAATGAGCAGAATGAATTGATCCCAACGCGAACAGTTACTGGTTGGCGGGTGTGTATGGATTACAGAAAGTTGAATAAGGCCACTCGTAAAGACCATTTTCCTCTACCATTCATAGATCAGATGTTGGACAGGCTTGCAGGGCACGAGTATTATTGCCTCTTGGATGGATACTCAGGATATAACCAGATTGTCATTACACCCGAGGATCAGGAGAAAACAACATTCACATGCCCATATGGCACCTTTGCGTTTCGCAGAATGTCTTTTGGGTTATGTAATGCGCCAGCGACATTTCAACGGTGTATGATGGCTATTTTTTCTGATATGGTTGAACAAAATCTTGAGGTATTTATGGATGATTTTTCAGTTTTTGGGGATTCGTTTGATTATTGTTTGGAAAATCTCACCCTCGTGCTCAAACGGTGTATGGAAACGAATTTGGTTTTAAACTGGAAGAAATGTCATTTTATGGTGCAAGAGGGGATAATCTTGGGTCACCGAGTATCATCAAAAGGAATTGAGGTTGATAGAGCTAAAATCGAAACCATTGAGAACCTGCCACCACCAATTTCTGTAAAGGGTATTCGAAGTTTTTTGGGACACGCTAGTTTCTATAGACGATTTATAAAAGACTTCTCCAAAATCACAAAACCACTTTGCAATCTGTTGGAGAAGGATGTCCCATTCAACTTTGATCGAGCATGCCAGGAAGCTTTTAATTTGTTGAAGAAAAAACTTGTTACCGCACCTATAATCATAGCGCCAGATTGGAATATCCCGTTCGAATTAATGTGTGATGCTAGCGACTATGCGATTGGCGCAGTTCTTAGCCAACTGAAAAGATAAAAATTTTCACGCTATATACTATGCTAGTAAGACATTGACGGACGCTCAATTGAATTATACCACTACCGAGAAAGAGCTATTAGCAGTTGTTTATGCATTTGATAAATTTCGCTCATATTTGATTGGGACACAGGTGATTGTTTTTACAGATCATTCGGCAATTAAGTACTTAATAGCAAAGAAAGACGCGAAGTCGAGATTAATTAGATGGGTATTATTGCTACAAGAGTTTGAATTGGAGATCCGGGACCGAAAAGGAACAGAAAATCAGGTTGCTGATCATTTATCACGATTAGAGAATTCAGAACTAAAAAAAATGATACAACAATGATCAACGAATTTTTTTCGGATGAACAGCTATTTGCGATAAGGATGGATACACCATGGTGTGCAGATTATATAAATTTCATTGTCAGTAAGGTGTTTCCGCCAGATTTGACAAGCCAGCAGAAGAAGAAATTTCTCCATGATGTGAAACAGTATTTATGGGATGATCCATTTTTATTTAAACAATGTGGCGATCAAGTAATAAGAAGGTGCATCCCGGAAGTTGAAATGGAGAATATTCTATACCAATGTCATGCATCTGACTATGGTGGACATTTTGGGGGAGAAAGAACGGCAGCTAAAGTGCTTCAATATGGATTTTTCTGGCTAACACTCTTCAAAGATGCCTGTGTGTTTTCTTTAAAATGTGACAGATGCCAAAGAGTTGGTAATATATCAAAGCGACACGAGATGCCACTTAATATGATCCTGGAAGTCGAATTGTTTGATGTTTGGGGCATTGACTTCATGGGACCATTTCCACCATCTTTCAGTAATTCCTATATACTTCTAGCGGTGGACTACGTTTCGAAGTGGGTAGAAGCTATAGCATCGCCCACCAATGATGCACAGGTTGTGATTAAGTTCATTCGGAAGAACATTTTCTCTAGATTCGGCACTCCTCGCGCAATCATTAGTGATGAAGGCACGCACTTCTGTAATAAGCAGTTCTCAGCTATCCTCGCTAAGTACGGAGTCACTCATAAGATAGCTACTGCTTATCATCCATAAACAAGTGGTCAAGCCGAGGTATCTAACCGAGAAGTGAAACGAATCCTCGAGAAGATAGTGAATCCTAGTCGGAAAGATTGGTCTAACAAGTTGGACGATGCTTTATGGGCATACCGTACAGCTTACAAAACTCCGATTGGAATGTCTCCGTACAGGTTAGTCTATGGGAAGGCATGCCATCTTCCAGTGGAACTCGAACATAATGCTTATTGGGAAATTCGGAAGTTAAACTTTGATATGTCTACTGCGGGGGAGAAGCGCCTCTTACAATTAAATCAAATGGATGAACTTAGACTCCAATCGTATGAGAACGCGAAGTTATATAAAGAAAAGATTAAGAGGTGGCATGATGAGAAAATTCTAGAAAGAAAGTTTGAAGCAGGTCAAACAGTGTTATTATACAATTCAAGGCTTAAACTGTTTCCTGGAAAGTTGAAATCTCGTTGGTCTGGGCCATTTATAATTACAAAAGTCCATCCTCATGGAGCTGTAGAAGTGGAAGACCCGAATTCAAAACGTAATTTTAAAGTCAACGGTCAAAGATTGAAGCACTACTATGGGGGTTGTGTTGATCGTGAAAAGACATCAGTCAACCTTGCTGATTAGAAAAGAGGAGAAAGTCAGGCTGAAGACTATAACCCAAGCGCTAACTGGGAGGCAACCCAGGAATTTTTATTGTTATTTGCTATTTTTACTTTTATTAATTTGCTTTACTGTTAGTTTATTTAGGGGTTAAATTTTTATAGTTTAGGATTTGTTACATCCATCGTTCTCTAACAGATATTCAATTGATTGCAGGAAAGGAGGCCAAGCATTTATGATCTTAATAAGTTGAACATCCACTCATCAAAATCTCAAAGTTCTAATCAATTCCGCAATTTTTGTTGTGGAAGGAAACACGTTATTGAAGGTATGGCATGCAAGAAGCGTAAAACACCAAAACAAGCACTTACACTGACCAAGCGCCTAGGCGCTCCAGACAAGCCAAGACCAAGCGCCTAGGAGCTCCAAGTCAGAATCTAAAATGCAGCACAAGCGCCTAGGCGCTCCTCTTCAAGCCAAATCAAGCGCCTAGGCGCTCAAAGTCAGAACCTGTTTTAATGACCAAGCGCCTAGGCGGTCCAGCCAAGGCCAAACCAAGCGCCTAGGCGCTCCACACGACTCAAGCCTTCTGCAAGCAACCGCCTAGGCGGTCCAGACAGCACAATCTCAAGCGCCTAGGCGTTCCAATACAAAAAAAAATAATAAAAAATAAAAGCCCCAATTCGGGCTACACTTCTCCAATTCCAAATCAAACACTTTCTTACTCTCCTACTCCATCTCTAACTCACCACAACTCTAAACCCTCATCTAATCTAGCCTAAACAACCAATCTTTCTCTTCCAAATCCTAATCAAACACTAAATCTCTACCCAAAACCAAGGCAACTAAGTTCCATATTGTCATCATTCTTCACCAATTCGGGAATCAACTTGCATTCAAGCCACATCTATCTAAAGTAAGGGTTCAAAGCTCAAATTGCTCATCCAACTTTGATTGAACATCATATTTGGCTATACCCAAGTAAGTACACAAGATTTTAGTGCAAATTATTTGGATTCACTTGGATAATAGCTTTGTTAGTACTTTAAAGCTAGTTTATATCATTGTGTTGGCTCAAGTGGGTGTGGGTACTCTTAATTGTTACTTGTATTGCCTTGGAAGTATAGTGGGCTTAATAATTGGAAAAAGTGGTGAAAATTAAGTTTGGGAGAGTGCCTACCAATAGTGTTCCAAATCTGTGCACACCAAGTGTTCGATAGTTTGTCACAAAGAGGATTTTGGCTATCCTAAGTCACTGAGTATCATTTGGGTTGGCAAGAACTTAGTACATAAGACTATGGCTACTAAGAGACAAAGAGGAGAGACTTCGGGCACTTCGCAAAAGTATGACAAAAAGAGATTTACAAGTGCTAAAGCGTCCGAAAGATATTACAATGTACTTTCTAATAAAGCACTAATTCCCGAGCGTGGATTATTGCCAGAGATAGAAGATGGGGAATTATTACAGATGATTGGGAGTAGAAGATGGGTGAACTTTACAGCCCAACCGGATGCATCGGTTGTTAAAATTGTTAAGGAATTCTACGCCAATGCAATAGATCATGTTGGTAACATAATTTGGGTTCGAGGAAAATCAGTGGAGGTCAGTTTTGGGTCAATAAATGCTTATTACGGCTTGAACACGATACCCAATAATGGATACATGCAATATTTAGAACACGAGCTAGACTACAGTGAGATCATTCAAGCCTTGTGTGTACCTGGAACAACATGGAAATTAACAGATCAACAAGAAGCTGTTTTGTTCCCCGCATCCAAACTAAGCAGTTATGGGAAAGCATGGCATGCCTTTATTTATGCCAAGTTGATGCCATGTAGGCATATGAGTGATGTTATAAATCAAAGGGCAGCATTGCTTTTCTGCATTGCATCAGGAAAAATTATAGATGTGAGCCAAGTTATTCATGATTCCATTGACAAAGCAATTCGAGGAGGGACCTCAGGTGGATTACCACACCTATCTTTGATCACAGGACTATGTCAACAAGCTGGGGTAAAATGGGATGCTGAGGAAGCTACACAGCCTCCTTTAGCCGCAATTGACCACTCGCTTATTAAGAAGTACAAGGTATGGGGTGGGGGTATACCACACCCGAGAGGGTTAGGATTCATTATTGCTCCTCCCGAGCCTGCAGCAGAGCCTATTCAACAATCACACGACAATCCTCCTGCAGCTGGAAGTTCTGGGCTACCATCTAATTTTTATGAAGATATCCGTCGAGATTTGAGAAATCAAACTAGAAGGATCGACATGGTGGCCACTCGAGTTCAGCAAGGTTTTGACCGAATGGAAAGAAATCAGGATAGTTTAGCTCAGCGGCAAACGGAGGTGTATCAGAATTTTAGTGCAGCATTCCTTGAAATGTTTGCCCGCATGAATCCAGGTGCCGCTCCCTACCAATTTCCACCATTGTCTGCGTACCCCCCAGATGAAGAAGAAGAGGAAGAAGAAGAGGAAGAAGATTCTGACAAGGAATAAAGCTTCTTTCTTTCAGGGAAGTCCTCAGTGCTTAATTTCTTAATTTTTGTTTCTAATATACAATGAGGACATTGCATTGGTTAAGTTTGGGGGTGTAATTGTCCAGCTCCAGTTCATGCATGTAGTATTCATCTAGTGCATTCATATAGTATTTAGTTAATAGTTTTTCATGTAGTTTGCATTCATTTAAAAAAAATTAAAAAAAAGAAAAAAAAACAAAATTGTAGTTTTTGCATGTTTCCAGCCGTTAGATAGTTTAAGTCTATTTTGGCCAGTGATGAGTTTGGAATTGAGTAGACAAGTATAGTAGTGTCTGTTAAGACTTTGATGTGATTTCTTGTCATGATTTGAATCTGTACCTGTTTGAAACTGATATAATAAGGATAGCACAGTAAAAACAACCATGTTGACTGATTGAGTTTAAATTGACACATAATGGACTTCTAGAGGATAATGCTAGTTTGAATGAATGAAAAACATGAATAGGCGAAGATGACTGAATTTAGATAAAAACTTAAGTTTGGGGGAAAAATTTGGGATATATAAGCTTAAAAAAAGAAAAGAAAAAAAATAATACCGTGGCTAGTTTTATTTCAGGGCCTTTGTTACTTGAGCAAGTACGCCCGAAGGGGGATCTTAAAACCTAGCGCCCTAAGGTCTTATATGGTCTGGGAGTCGTTGGTCGAAAGCTCGCTAAGGGGTAGCACTGTTAGCCTAATGGAATGAGACATTGCACAATCATGGTTAAAATATATATATATATATATATATGAAGAAAAAAACAACAACAACAACAATAAAACGGGAAAAGAGCAAAAAGCCCCCATAAAGCACAATAAAGCATAAGTATCCCGGATTGGACTCTTAAATTTTGGTAGATATTTGTCTTTAGTTGGATCTAGCTTGTTCGTGAATTTTGTGAGTTTACACTGTATGATTCCTTTAAAGAGATTTATTATGTGTTGTATTTAGCATCATATCAGTTAGCATGGATGTTAAGCACACACACACTATATCAATAATAACAGGTTAAGATTTGATGATTGACGAGGAAATTATTAATCTGTCTTGATATGATGTACTAGCATGTTTATTGTGATTTCTCTGAGGCTTGATGAATAGATTTTGTTCTGTTTGACTGCTGGAATTTAAGCATTTATCTAGTTGCATTTGCATTGCATATTTAGTTATTGCATTGTGTTGTGTTGCTTGGGGACAAGCAATTGGTTAAGTTTGGGGGTATTTGATGAGTAGGTTTTATACCTATGAATCCGATATTATTAAACTTAATTATTGTTATCTTTTATTGTTTTTTAGTATCTTTTTATGTGTTTTGTGTTTATTTGTTGTAGGTTGGAGCTGGAGGGACAAATTGGTCATTTCGGAGTAGAAAAAGGTCAAAAATCATAAAAATTAAAGCTGAGTGGCATTTCTGTAATTACGTGGTCCTGGTCAAGCGCCTCGGCGCTTGAAAATAGCCTATGATGAGCGCCTAGGCGCTCTAGTGCGTAAAGATGTGCGTTTTTCTACTGTCAAGTGGGTTTTTGAAGCCAAATAGAAGTCTGAATGAGGGCTGAGACCAATACAAATAGGAGAAGACTTTAGAAAAGATCAATCAATTTTTTTTTCAAGAGATTTGCAGAGAGAACAAGGAAGAAAAACACGAAGGAGAATTGCAAAAGCAAAAGATCTAAGAGAGAGTATTGGAGCAAATTCAGAGTTTCTTATTCTCTTTTCTAGTTTTATTTTTTGTAATTATCTGGGATGTTTGGATTATTAATTTGGATGATGTTTTTCTTTATTATTATCATGAACTAAATTTTAATTAAGATTGCAACGGAACTTGGTATGTAGTTTAAATTGCAAGCTTCCCATTGAATGAAAGTTGGTTTTTATTGAATTGTTTATTATATCTTATGTTTATTGATTAATTGTTTGGCCAACAATTACTGTGATAATCTATATAAAATTGGAAGATGGAGTATAGATTGAGATCTGGATATGATAACATTTGTTCATATAATCTGAATAGGGTTAATATGATTAGCGTGTAGGATAGGAATATACCTATGTGTCTTTTGTATCCATTGAAAGAATTTGTGCGTAAATCCTAATTAACTTGATTCACATAGGAATATAGTGAGTTGATTAACTGGGGTGTTCCTTGTAATTCCGCATCTTAAAGATTGGATTTAGGAGGATTTGTTCACGTGTCTTTGGAAGAAGTGCGTGAATATTCATAAAGCATTCTTGGATAACAATTCATATTAATTGATTTATTTTAAATGGGAAGTAAATTAGTTTAGATGAAATACCAAGGGAAGTTGTAATCTTAACATATTAAATCTGCAATTATTCTTATGAAATTCTAATTTTAATCATTAGTTTGTTAAGTTTAAATTTCAAATCATAAACAAAATTTTCTTAGTTTAAAATAGGATTAATTGCATTAGAGTTAGTAATTGATAAATATTAGTCTATTTCCTCGTGGGAACGATATCCTTGCTTGCTGAATATTACAATTGAACGCGTATACTTGCGTGGTAAAGTGCTATTAAAAAATTAGGCAACAATTATTCATAGGAATAATATTGTCTTCCATACTCTGTCGTATGTGAGAATATCCTTGAAATTTGCGCTTCATCTAGTATCGTTTCACAAGGATATTTTCTGCACATTTTTGTTAAATTTTAAGCTTTTCATGTCGGAGTACTGTCCATGAGTAGTATTCATTTTTATGGTACTATTCACAAAATACTATTCACAGGATACTATTCACGGGTACTATTCATAAAGTACTATTCATAAATACTATTCATAAAGTACTATTCATGGGGTACTATTCACTAGGGTACTATTCATCCGTGGAATTATTCATGACAAAAAATTGATTTCTTTATTGTCCAAATCATTTTTGATAAAATAGTATTCTTGAATTTTACTCCACAAAATAGTATCAAGTTGACAATTCGGACATTATTGAATTCTGGATAAATTAAGTTATAATCTTTAAAAATTTATCTTTTACTTTCTTTTAATTGAATTCTTATATCATTGTCATCATCCTCATGCTTATATTGTGATAAAAAGTCATTTGTGGCTTACGTGCATAGATGTACTATTGATTGGTATGATTATGACCAGAGATTTTTCGGTATAATCATGATCATAATGTTACAAATGATGTGGTAAAAATCATCATTGGCCTATAGTGCATTGATGGACAGTTGTTGGTATGATATGACCAGGGATTATTCGATATAATCATGACCATTGATGATTACATGAATATCCTTGGCCTGTACTGCAAGGATGATTCGATGATGTGGTTTATTTATTAAGCCGAGTCTCAGCGATAAAATTGATGATAAACTTTTTAAATCATAGAAGATAGTAGATATCATGCTCTACTTGACTCTTATAATGGATTGTTTGTTCCGCGTCAGTTAAACTTGATGTTTATTATATTTATTAGTTTAACACTGTTGAAGGCTAACAATAATTTATTCTGCATTATCTTAGTCATAATATTTCTTGCAGGGATAGTTGAGCTTATCCTTTTTCTTTCATTGTTCTCTTCAGGAAATGAGAACATAGCTGGGACTAGTCGGGGAATGGAGTGACGGTCCAGATGTTTGCATTAGTAGTCCTCACTAGATAGTGAAATAGTGTGTTAATAATTGTAATACGGACTTTATTTGAGTTTGGATACTCTCTACGAGACATTATCCATTTTGAAACTCTCAGCTACGTTTTGTCGTACTGTATAAAAGAAGTTTGTATTTAAATTATGTACCATGTATTTGTACGACTCAAAATGGGTGATGTATACCTATTTTGGGGGCTTCATAGTTGGTATCAAAGCTTAGGGATATGATCCCTGACTGAGATATGAGACAAGAACTAGGAGGGGAGAGGCGGGGAATTCCTTTGCTAGTATGACCTGTCTAAGTTTATTTGATATTTATTTGGTCGGTCAGAGTATAGGGATAATATGTTACATGTTAATTAACCCTTGTTTTGTGGAAGTATTTGAAAATGACATATGAAAATGTTGAGATAAGCAATGAAGCACATGAGACCGTTGAGTCACCAACGATCAATACCCAGGATAATGTGCATTAAGATGGCAATAATCCTTAGGAAAACGACAACGCTGACCAAATGATGAACGATGGGATGTTCAGAGGCTTTATGCAATTCATGCAACATCAGGCGAGAATGACTCCTGTTCAAAAATGCAGGTGGAAACACTGGCAATGTGAAACCCCAAATTTTATGAATAAAGATTTAAATTTATCGAAATATTTTTCTTAATATTATGGTGTGGATTTGATATAATGTTATAGTTGTGGGTAGTATTTATAAATTTTTCAAAGTATGCAAGTTGTTATAAAATATTCGATTGGTCGGGGAATAATCTTTTTGTTGGGGAATATTTGTACGATGGTACAATCATTGGTGGACCCCACAACGAAAGTATTGTCGTAGTTAGAAAACGACAGAATTATCTTTTTATAAAAATAACGGCGGAAGTGTTACCGTTAAAACTCTTGAACTACTCAGTAGTAAAAGTACAGTAATACGCGTGGTTGCATAGTAGCACACGGTATTGATTATTGATGTTTACGTGAGAAGTCACTCAGTTATACTTAATTATTGCTACAGTAATTGCTGTATCATATCTCTCATATTATTGATTTAATTATTGTCACAGTATCATCGGCATAATATGTTATATTATTAAATTAATAATTGAGACGACAAAGTTATTCATATTATTATTTGTTGTGACGCACATCCAGGACTTGGATAGCACCTCACAATGATACCTATCAACTTGCCACCGTTACTTACGGCGTCCCCTACGGAAAGTTTGGCTTCGGTGCATCCCAAGACTTGGAAGTCACCAGATAAAGGCTCGGGAAGCACCAAAGCTAGACTTTTCGTAGGGACGGTATGAGTAACGGTGGCAAGTTGATAGGTATCATTGTTAGGTGCTATCCAAGTCCTGGATGCGCGTCATAGTTGGTATCAAAGCTTAGGGATATGATCCTTGACTGAGATGTGTGACAAGAACTAGGAGGGGAGAGACGGGGAATTCCTTCGCTAGTATGACCTACCTAAGTTTATTTGGTACTTAACTAGTCGGTCATAGTATAGGGATAATATGTGATATATTAATTAGCCCTTATTTTGTGGCAGTATTGGAAAATGGCATCCAAAAATGTTGAGATAAACAATGAAGTACATGAGATCGTGGACTCATGACAGATTAATACCCAAGATAATGTGCAACAGGATGGCGATAATCCTCCCGTAAACAACAACACTGATCAATTGACGAACGACGATACGTTTAGGAGCTTTTTAGAATTCATGCAACATCATGCAAAGGAGGCTCCTGTTCATAATGCAGGAGGAAACAATGGCAACCCACGATATTGGAGAGCCAAAACCACTTAAGGCGGATGCATGGATAAAGCAGATCACCAAGATATTTGATGTCTTGGGATGTTTCGAGGAGCAAAAGGTTCCTTTTGCCATCTTTATGTTGCGAGGGGAGGCAGATTATTGGTTGGAATCTGTAAAACGTACCCAGCCTAACGCACTGAAGATGTCTTGGGAGAAATTCCAAGAGCTGTTCAATGAAAAATACTTTCCCGAAAGTATTCGTCACATGAAGGAGGTGGAGTTTATTAAGTTGGAGCAAAACAACATGACCGTGTCGCAATACGAGTCTAAATTTATGGAGTTATCCCGGTTTGCATCCCATTTAGTTGATAATGAGGAGCGAATGACGGGAATGTTTTTAAGAGGTTTGAAATTGGAGATACGTCAATATCTTATTTCTCATGAAACTGTGTTTGTATTCAGATGTTGTAAATAGGGCTCAGTTATTGGAGCGCGATAATGGGTTAATGCAACCAAGAGAAAGCAGCCGGCAGAATGAAAATACCAGTGGTAACCGTCATCAAAGCTGGTGACACCAAACGTGAAGGGAATTAACATGCCAGAAATGGTAACCACTTCGGTGGTAATCATGGCCAAGACAATAAAAGTGGGAGTTTTAAGAAGAGAAGATTTAATAATGATGGAAGGACGTCAGCACTAGAACCTGTTGTTAAGGAAGGAGAACGACCACCAGTGGTATGTTACAAATGCGGAGGGGAGGGACACATCAGTCCAAACTGTACGTAGCAGTCCAAAGCATGTTACAATTGTGGAAGAGAATGTCATCTAGCCCAATTTTGTCATGCATCAAAATCAAGTTCAGCTGGGATGGAGGCATCAAATTCCATCCCAGACAAGATAAAACCGGTAGTTCAAGGGAGAGCGTTTGTTGTAACCTCCTAGAAAGCAAGGAACCCAAACTGAAGTCATCACGGGTAAGCTTATCATAAACTCTAGTGAAGTATGTACCTTATTTGATACCGGCTCTACCCATTCTTTTATTTCTCCTACTTGCGCTCAACGTTTAAATTAGACTTCGGAGAAATTGGACTTTGACTTATCGGTTGAAACTCCGTTAGGAGAAACCTTCATTACATCCACGGTTTATAAGTCTTGTTTTATTCAAATCAGTAACCGCACATTACCTGTCGATCTTATTTCTTTAAAAATACTTGCGTTTGATGTAATTCTAGGGATTGATTGGTTAACTACTCATCATGCAAAAAATTGATTATTTTTGTAAGGTTGTTAGTTTTCATATTCCTAATCAACCTATTATGTGAATTCAAGCGACCAAACCAATAAAATAAATCACTGTCATTTCAAGCTATAAAGCTATACGTTTATTGAAAAATGGATGTCAAGCTTTCTTAGCTCATGTCACAGATTTAAATAAAAATACGTCAGTTTTGAATGATATTTCTATTGTTAATAAATTTCCTGACGTATTCCCTGAAGAACTTCCTGGCCTACCCCCAGAGCGTGAAATTAAATTTTGTATCAACCTTGAACCTGGTACAAAATCCATTTCTAAAGCCCCATATCGAATGGCTCCTATTGAACTTCGGGAGTTAAAGACCCAATAACAGGAATTGTTAGACATTGGTTTCATTCGTCCTAGTACGTCTCCTTGGGGTGCTCTTGTTCTATTCGTGAAGAAGAAAGATGGGTTTATGCGACTTTGTATTGACTACTGAGAATTAAACCATGTCATCATCAAGAATAGGTATCCGTTACCTTGCATTGATGACCTGTTTGACCAGTTGCAAGGAGCACAATTCTTTTCAAAGATCGATCTTCGTTCTGGATATCATCAGCCGAAGGTTAAAACTGAAGATATTCCAAAGACTGCCTTCAGAACTCGGTACGGGCATTATAAATTCTTGGTCATGTCTTTTGGACTGACTAATGCTCCTGCTTCCTTCATGGATATGATGAACCGAGTATTCAAGAAATATTTGGATCACATTGTAATTGTCTTTATTGATGACATTCTCATATATTCCAAAAGTCGTGAAGATTACGAGCAACACTTGAGGCTGATACTCCAAAAGCTTCGTGAAAATAAACTTTATGCCAATTTGAAGAAATGTGAGTTATGGCTTGAGGAAGTTATATTCCTTGGGCATGTGATATCAAATCATGGAATGTCTGTTGACCCAGCAAAAATTGAAGCAATTCAAAGCTGGGAGCAACCAAATTCAGTGACCGAAGTACGTAGCTTTCTCGGCTTAGCTGGTTATTATCTGAGATTCTTGGAAGGATTTTCTCGAATTGCTACTCCATTAACTCAGCTAACTCGAAAAGATACAAAGTTCGGTTGGAGCAAGGAATGTGAGAAGAGTTTTCAAGAATTCAAGGGAAGACTCATTTCAGCACCTGTTCTGACAATACCTTCTGGCTCAGATGGATTTGTCATCTACAGTGATGCTTCGGGCAAAGGGTTATGATGTGTTCTCATGCAACATGGGAAAGTCATAGCATATGTGTAAAACCCCAACTTTTTGAATAAAGATGAATTTTCTATAAATATTATTTTTGAATATTATGGAGTGAAATTGATATAATAGTTGTGGGTAATATTTATAAATTTTGCAAAGTATGAAAGTTGTTATATAATATTTGATTGGTCGAGGAATATTCGTTTTAACAGTGAATATTAGTACAACGGCACAATCATTGGTGGAACTCACAACGGAATTATTGTCGGATTGAGAAAACGACAAAAATACTTTATGAACATAACGGCGGAAGTTTTACCGTTAATTGTTGAAACACCCGGTGTTAAAAGTACAATAATACGCGTGGTTGCATAATAGCATACGGTATTAATTATTGATGCTTAAGTGATAAGTCGCTCAGTTTGGTTGGTATTATTAATGTAATAATACAGTAAAAACTTTTTATATAAAACAGAATACTTTTATAAAGTTATATGTTTTATTAGACAATAATTAGAATATATTATATTTTATTATGCATAGTGTTTGCATAGTATTTGTATAGTAAAATCTTTTATAAAGTTATTCATTTTATTAGATTATAAATAGAATATATTTTATTTTATTTTACTTTAAATATAGACCGCCAGATTAAAGTAAATCAATCTCGACCGTTCATGAGTTAGTTACTATGCATTCTATTTTTCTATAAATAGAAGCTCATTCATTCATTATTTTCTTACGAATTCACTGAAACTCTAGAGAGATAAACTATAGAGAGAAAGAAGAAAGTATTATGCTACTTCGCTACTTATATATTCAGTACTCTTCTTCTTAAGGTAGGGAATATTATTTGTTGTACTCATAAGGGGTGTTATTCTTTTTTATTCATGAAGAGAACTGTTGTTATTCCATTTCTTATTATTCCGTTGGAATAACCTGTATACACGGTCTACCCTATACTTGGTGACATTCTTCTATTATTTTTTTGGAACATCTTATCTGTGTGTTTTACACCGGACCTGGTTCCGTCTTTATTATTATTCCGTTAGAACATCCTGTCTATGTGTTTTACACCGGACCTGGTTCCGTCTTTATTATTATTCCATTGGAACATCCTGTCTGTTTGTTTTACACCGGACCTGGTTCCATCTTATTATTATTCTGTTGGAACATCATGTCTGTGTGTTTTACACCGGACCTGGTTCCGTATTTATTATTCTATTGGAACATCCTGTCGGTGCAAGTTTTGCCTAACCTGGTTCCTTTATTATTATTCTGTTGGAATAACCTATCTATGCGAAGTACCGCATGCATGGTGATTTCTTTTGTTATTCCATTCTTTATTATACTCAGTTGATTAAAGTTTTGAATTCTATACTCCATGAAATTAGTAGAATATCCTTGATATTTGCGCTTCATCCAGTATCTTTTCATGGAAATATTCTTCTTATCATTCTTGAATTTTACTCTACAAAACAGTATCATGTTGACAATTTGGACGTTAATAATTCCTAGATAAAATAATTCTTGAACTTGTTGTATTGAATTCTTATACCATTGTCATCATCCTCATGTTTATATTTTGTTGAAAGTCATATGTGGTCTGTAGTGCATAGATGGACTTGGTATGATTATGACCAAGGATTATTCGGTGTAATCATGACCGTAATGTTACAAATGATGTGGTAAAAGTTCTCATTGGCCCGTAGTGCATTGATGGACAGTTGTTGGCATGATCATGACCATTAATGAATACACAAATATTCTTGGCCCGTATTGCATGGATAATTGTGGTCATGATACTAAAGAATAACCTTGGTCGTAGTGCAGGGGTGATTCGATGATGTGAATTATTTATTAAGCTGAGTCCCATCGATAACAGTGATGAAAAACCTTTTTAATCATAAAAGATAGTAGATTTTATTTTCTACTTGACTCTTTTAATGGATTTCTTGTTCCGCTGCAGTTAAACTTGATGTCTAATATATTTTATCAATTTAACATTGTTGGAGACTAATGATAATTTATTCTGCATTATCTTAGTCATAATATTTCTTACTGGACTAGTTGAGCTCACCCTTTCTTTCAATGTTCTCTTCAGAAATTAAGAACATAGCAGGGACTACTCGGGGAACGGAGTGACGGTCCAGAGAATAGCATTAGTAGTCCTCACTATTCTGTGTAATAGTGTGTTAATAATTATAATGAGGACTCCTTTTGAGTTTTTATAATCTCTAATAGATAATATTTGTATTCAAACTCACAGTTTATGTTTGTCGTATTGTACACGACAGTTGTATTAGTAAGTTGTTTTTGAATTCTATACCATGTATCTGACGACCCAAGATGGGTGATGTATACCTAATTTTGGGGGCGTCACAGTTGGTATCAAAGCTTAGGGATATGATTCGTAGCTAAGATGTGAGACTAGAACTAGGAGGAGAGAGATGGGAAATTCCTTCGCTAGTATGACCTACTTAAATTTATTTTTTATTTAAATTGGTTGGTCAGAGTTTAGAGATATTATGTTACATGTCAATTAACTTTTGTTTTGTGGCAGTATCTAAAAATGACATCCGAAAATGTTGAGAATAGCAATGGAGCACAAGAGACCGTTGAGTCTCCACATATCAATAATCAGGAAAATGTCCATCAGGAAGGCGACAATCCTCATGCAAACAACAACACTGACCAAATACTGAATGATGAATTGTTCAGAGGCTTTAAGAAATTCATGCAACAGCAGGCGAGAGCGGCTCCTGTCCAAAATGTAGGTGGAAACACTGAAAACTCTCGAGCAGTCACCGCTAAACAGTTCAAGGAGCTAGGACCACCGGAGTTTAAGAGAGAGCCAAAACCACTTATTGCAGAAGCATGGATAAAGCAGATCACCAAGATATTTGATGTCTTGGGATGCTCCGAGGAGCAAAAGGTTCCCTTTGCCGCCTTTATATTGCGCGGAGAGACAGATTACTGGTGGGAATTGGTAAAACGTACTCAACCTGCTGTGCTAAAGATGTCTTGGGAGAAGTTCCAAGAGCTGTTCAACGACAAATACTTTCCTGAAAGTATTTGTCACATGAAGGAGGTGGAGCTTATCAAATTGGAGCAAAACAATATGACCGTGTCGCAATATGAGGCAAAATTTGCGGAGTTATCCCGGTTTGCGTCCCATTTGGTGGATAATGAAGTGAGAATGGAGTGAATGTTTTTAAGAGGTTTGAAGCCGGAGATACGTCAACATCTTATTTCTCATAAACTGTGTTTATATTCAGATGTTGTAAATAGGGCTAAGTTAGTGGAGCGCGATAACGAGTCAAAGCAACCAAAAGAGAGCAGCCGGCAAAATGATAATACCAGTGAGAGCAGTCATCGAAGCGGTGACAACAAGCGTGGAGGGAATCAACAGGCCAGAAATGGTAACCACTTCGGTGGTAATCAGAGCCAAAATAATAAGAATGGACATTTCAAGAAGAAGAGATTCAACAATGTTGGAAAGACGTCAGCACCAGCACCCGTTGTTAGGGAAGGAGAAAGACCACCTATCATATGCTTCAAATGCGGAGGGGAGGGACACATCAATCCAAATTGTGCGATGCCATCCAAAGCATGTTATAATTATGGAAGAGAAGGTCACTTAGCCCAATTTTCTCGTTCACCGAAGACAAATTCAGCTAGGATGGAGGCACTAAAGGCTGTCCCAGAAAAGTCAAAGTCGGTAGTGCAAGGGAGAGCGTTTGTTATGACCTCCCAGAAAGCAAGGAAGCCGAATGAGGTCATCACGGGTGAGCTTATCATAAACTCTAGCGAAGTCTACACTTTATTTGATACCGGTTCTACCCATTCTTTTATTTCTCCTACGTGCGCTCAATGATTAAATTTGACTCCAGAGAAATTAGACTTTGACTTATCTGTGGAAACTCCGTTGGGAGAAACCTTCATTACAACCACGGTTTATAAGTCTTGTTTGGTTCAAGGGATCTTATTGCATTAAAAATACTTGCATTTGATGTAATTCTAGGGATTGATTAGTTAACTACTCATCATGCAAAAATTGATTGTTTTTGTAAGGTTGTTAGCTTTCATATTCCTAATCAACCTATTATGCGAATTCAAGCAACCAAACCATTAAAATCAATTACTGTCATCTCAAGCCATAAAGCTATTCGTTTATTGAAAAATTGATGTCAAGCTTTCGTAGCTCATGTCACAGATCTAAACAAAAATACGTCAGTTTTGAATAATATTTCTATTGTTAATGAATTTCTTGACGTATTCCCTAAAGAACTTCCTGGCCTACCCCCAAAGCGTGAAATTGAATTTTGTATCGACCTTGAACCCGGTACAAAACCCATTTCCAAAGCACCATATCGAATGGATCCTATTGAACTTCAGGAGTTAAAGACTCAACTGTAGGAATCGTTAGACATTGGCTTTATTAGTCTTAGTACTTCTCCTTGGGGTACTCCTGTTCTATTCGTGAAGAAGAAAGATGGGAGTATGCGACTTCGTATTGATTATCGGGAGTTGAATCATGTCACCATCAAAAATAGGTACCCATTGCCACGCATTGATAACCTATTTGACCAGTTGCAAGGAGCCAAATTCTTTTTAAAGATTGATCTTCGTTCCGGATATCACCAATTGAATATTATAACCGATGACATTCCAAAGATAGCTTTCAGAACTCGATATGGGCATTATAAATTCCTAGTCATGTCCTTTGGATTGACTAATGCTCCTGCTACCTTCATGGATATGATGAACCGAGTATTCAAGGAATATTTGGATCACTTTGTGGTTGTCTTTATTGATGACATCCTCATATATTCCAAAACCCATGAAGATCATGAGCAGCACTTCAAGCTGATACTCCAAAAGCTTCGTGAATATAAGCTTTATGCCAAGTTGAAGAAATGCGAGTTCTGGCTTGAGGAAGTAGCATTCCTTGGACACGTGGTATCAAGTCATAGAATGTCTATTAACCCAGCAAAGATTGAAGCTATTCAAAGCTGGGAGCAACCTAAATCAGTGACCGATGTACGTTGCTTTCTCGGCTTAGCTGGTTATTATTGGAGATTCGTAGAAGGGTTTTCTCAAATCGCTACTCCACTAACTCAGCTGACTCGGAAAGATACAAAGTTTGGTTGGAGCGAGGAATGTGAGAAGAGTTTTCAAGAACTCAAGAGGAGACTCATTTCAGCACCTGTTCTGATAATACTATCTTATTCGGAGGGATTTGTCATCTACAATGATGCTTCGGGCAAAGGGTTAGGATGTGTTCTCATACAACATGGGAAAGTCATAGTCTATGCCTCACGATAACTCAAATAATATGAGAGGAATTATCCTACTCATGACCTAGAGTTAGCAGCTATTATCATCGCACTTAAAATTTAGAAGCATTAATTGTATGGGGAGAAAGTGGAGATATTTACGGATCATAAAAGCCTCAAATATTTCTTCACTCAAAAGGAACTCAACATACGACAACGATGTTGGCTTGAAATGTTGAAAGATTATGATCATATCATCCAATACCATCCTGGAAAAGTGAACGTGGTAGCTGACGCATTGAGTAGAAGATCATATGCGGGTACGAGTGCAATATTGTCAACGCAAAGGCCCATTTTGTATGACTTGCAAAGGATGGAGATAGAGATAAAGACTCCAGGGACCCACGTGATGATGGAAAATATACGAGTAGAACCAACTTTAATTGATAAAATTAAAGCTGCTCAAGTTACAGATCCGGAACTGATGCGTATAAGGAAGAAAGTGTAAGAAGGTGCGATGCCAGAAGCAAGAATCGATGAAGAAGGAATACTTCGAGTCAACTCCAGACTTTGTGTTCTTAACGGCCCTGATTTAAAGTATAAAATCATGATGGAGGCACACAACACACCGTTTGCAATCCATCCTGGGAGTACCAAAATGTATCATGATCTTCGACATACATTTTGGTGGGGCAATATGAAGAAAGAGATAGCGCTGTTTATCTCAAGGTGTCTAACGTGTCAACGAGTCAAGGAGGAGCATCAAGTACCAAAAGATCCATTGCAACCACTTGAAATTCTAGAATGGAAGTGGGAGCACATTACCATGGATTTTGTTATTGGTCTTCCCAAGGTTTCTCAAGGCATAGATACGATTTGGGTCATTGTTGATAGATTGACCAAGTCTGCTCATTTTTTACCGATACGAGAGACTTATACACTTGAATGTCTTGCTCGTATGTACATAAAAGAGATTGTAAGACTGCATGGTATGCCAGTATCCATAGTTTCTGATCGAGACCCAAGATTCACTTCACGATTTTGGGTTAGTTTGCAGAAAGTTATGGGCACAGATTTACGATTTAGCTCGGCATATCATCCTCAGACAGACGGACAGTCGGAGAGGACTAATCAAACTCTTGAAGATCTATTAAGACTCTGTATCCTTGATCTCAAGGGAAGTTGGGACAAGTTCTTACCATTGGTGGAGTTTTCCTACAACAACAGTTATCAAGCAAGTATCGGCATGGCTCCATTCGAAGCGTTGTATGGAAGAAAGTGTCGTTCTCCAGTATACTGGGATGAGGTGGGTGAAGCAACGTTGTTGGGACCGGAGTTGGTATGTATGACTACAGAAAAGATTCAAAAGATCCGGCAACGTATAAAAACCTCACAAGATCGACAAAAGAGTTATGTTGATCTTCATTGAAAGGACGCGGAATTCGATATAGGAGATCATGTGTTGTGACGTGTTGCTCCATGGAAAGGAGTTACGAGATTTGGAAAGAGAGGAAAGCTCAATCCTCGATTTATCAGCCCATTTTTAATCCTTGATCGAGTAGGAACTGTGGCCTATAGACTCTCTTTACCGCCAAGTATGTCTCGTTTTCATAACGTTTTTCATATATCCATATTACGTAAATATGTGGATGACCTGAACCACATTATTGAGTTGGAACCAGACGAAAAAGCGGAAGATTTGACGTATGAAGAGGTTCCTGTTCAAATCTTGGATAAGAAGGAACATATTCTACGCACCAAAGTTATACCTCAAGTCAAAGTTTTGTGGAGAAACCACGTTGTTGACAAAATGACTTGGAAGTTAGAATATGAAATGAAATCAAGGTACCCTTACCTCTTCGACATACCAGGTACGTACCATAATTTCGAGGGCGAAATTTCATAAGAAGGGGAGATTGTAAAACCCTAAACCCTAACTTTTTGAATAAAGATGAATTTTCTATAAATATTATTTTTGAATATTATGGAGTGAAATTGATATAATAGTTGTGGGTAATATTTATAAATTTTGCAAAGTACTCAAGTTGTTATATAATATTCGATTGGTCGGAGAATATTCGTTTTAACAAGGAATATTAGTACAACGGCACAATCATTGGTGGACCCCACAACGGAATTATTGTCGGATTGAGAAAACAACAAAAATTCTTTATGAAAATAACGGCGGAAGTTTTACCGTTAACTGTTGAAACACCCGGTGTTAAAAGTACAGTAATACGCGTGGTTGCATAATAGCACACGGTATTAATTATTGATGCATAAGTGATAAGTCACTCAGTTTTGTTGGTATTATTAATGTAATAATACAGTAAAAACTTTTTATATAAAACAGAATACTTTTATAAAGCTATCTGTTTTATTAGACAATAATTAGAATATATTATATTTTATTATGCATAGTGTTTGCATAGTGTTTGTATAGTAAAATCTTTTATAAAGTTATTCGTTTTATTAGATTATAAATAGAATATATTTTATTTTATTTTGCTTTAAATATGGACCGTCAGATTAAAGTAAATCAATCTCGACCGTTCATGAGTTAGTTACTATGCATTCCATTTTTCTATAAATAGAAACTCATTCATTCATTAATTTCTTACGAATTCACTGAAACTCTAGAGAGATAAACTATAGAGAGAAAGAAGAAAGTATTCTGCTACTTCACTACTTATATATCCAGTACTCTTCTTCTTAAGGTAGGTAATATTATTTGTTGTACTCGTAAGGGGTGTTATTCTTTCTTATTTATGAAGAGAACTGTTGTTATTCCATTTCTTATTATTCTGTTGGAATAACCTGTATACACGGTCTACCCTATACTTGGTGACATTCTTCTATTATTCTATTGGAATATCATGTCTGTGTGTTTTACACCGGACCTCGTTCCGTCTTTATTATTATTCTGTTGGAACATCCTGTCCTTGTGTTTTACACCGGACCTGGTTCCGTTTTTATTATTATTCCATTGGAACATCCTGTCTGTGTGCTTTACACCGGACCTGGTTCTGTCTTTATTATTCTGTTGGAACATCCTGTCAGTGCAAATTTTTCCTGACCTGGTTCCGTTATTATTATTTGTTTGGAATAACCTGTCTATGCGAAGTACCGCATGCATGGTCATTTCTTTTGTTATTACATTCTTTATTATACTCAGTTGGTTAAATTTTTGACTTCTATACTCCATGAAATTAGTAGAATATCCTTGATATTTGCGCGTCATGCCAGTATCTTTTCATGGAAATATTCTTCTTATCATTCTTGAATTTTACTCTACAAAACAGTATCATGTTTATAATTTGGACGTTAATAATTCCTGGATAAAATAATTCTTGAACTTATTTTATTGAATTCTTATACCATTGTCATCATACTCATGTTTATATTTTGTTGAAAGTCATATGTGGCCTGTAGTGCATAGATGGACTTGGTAATGATTATAACCAGGGATTATTCGGTGTAATCATGGTCGTAATGTTACAAATGATGTGGTAAAAGTTCTCATTGGCCCGTAGTGCATTGATGTACATTTGTTGGCATGATCATGACCATTAATGAATACACAAATATTCTTGACTCGTAGTGCACGGATAATTGTGGCCGTGATACTAAAGAATATCCTTGGCCGTAGTGCAGGGGTGATTCGATGATGTGGATTATTTATTAAGCTGAGTCCCAGTGATAACAGTGATGAAAAATCTTTTTAATTATAAAAGATAGTAGATTTTATTTTCTACTTGACTCTTTTAATGGATTGCTTGTTCCGCTGCAGTTAAACTTGATGTCTATTATATTTTATCAGTTTAACATTGTTGGAAACTAATGATAATTTATTCTGCATTATCTTAGTCATAATATTTCTTACTGGGCTAGTTGAGCTCACCCTTTCTTTCACTGTTCTCTTCAGGAAATGAGAACATAGCAGGGACTAGTCGGGGAACGGAGTGACGGTCCAGAGGATAGCATTAGTAGTCCTCACTATTCTGTGAAATAGTGTGTTAATAATTATAATGAGGACTCCTTTTGAGTTTGTATAATCTCTAGTAGATAATATTTGTATTCAAACTCACAGTTTATGTTTGTCGTATTGTACACGACAGTTGTATTAGTAAGTTGTATTTGAATTCTGTACCATGTATCTGACGACCCAAAATGGGTGATGTATACCTAATTTTGGGGGTGTCACAATATGCCTCTCGGCAACTCAAAGAATATGAGAGGAATTATACTACTCATGATCTAGAGTTGGCAGCTGTTGTCTTCGCACTTAAGATTTGGAGGCATTACCTGTATGGAGAGAAGGTGGAGATCTATACGGATCATAAAAGCCTCAAATATTTCTTCACCCAAAAGGAACTCAACATGCGGCAACGACGTTGTCTTGAACTGTTGAATGATTATGATCATACCAGTCAATACCATCCTGGTAAAGCGAACGTAGTAGCTAACGCATTGAGTAGAAGATCATATGCGGGTACGAGTGCAATATCATCAACACAAAGGCCCATTTTGTATGACTTACAAAGGATGAAGATAGAGTTAAAGACTACAGGGACCCATGTGATGATGGCAAATATACGAGTAGAACAAACTTTAATCGATAAAGTTAAAGTTGCTCAAGATACAGACCTGGAGCTTATACGTATGAAGAAGAAAGTGCAAGAAGGTGCTATGCCGGAAGCAAGAATCGATGAAGAAGGAATACTTCGAGTCAAATCCAGACTTTGTGCTCCTAACGACCCTGATTTAAAGTATAAAATCATGATGGAGGCGCACAACACACCATTTGTAATCCATCATGGGAGTACCAAAATGTATCATGATCTTCAACATACATTTTGGTGGAGCAATATGAAGAGAGAAATAGCGGAGTTTATCTCAAGGTGTTTAACTTGTCAATGAGTCAAGGCAGAGCATCAAGTACCAAAAGGTCCATTGCAACCACTTGAAATTCTAGAATGGAAGTAGGAGCACATTACTATGGATTTCGTTACTGGTCTTCCCAAGGTTTCCCAAGGCATAGATGCAATTTGGGTCATTGTTGATAGATTGACCAAGTCTGCTCATTTCTTGCCGATACGAGAAACTTATACACTTGAACGTCTTGCTAGTATGTACATAAATGAGATTGTAAGACTACATGGTATGCCAGTATCCATAGTTTCTGATCGAGACCCAAGATTCACTTCAAGATTTTGGGTTAGTTTGCAAAAAGCTATGGCATGGATTTAAGATTTAGCTCGGCATATCATCCTCAGACAGACGGGCAGTCAGAGAGGACTATTCAAACTCTTGAAGATCTATTAAGACTCTATGTCCTTGACTTCAAAGAAAGTTGGGACAAGTTCTTATCGTTGGTGAAGTTTTCCTACAACAACAGTTATCAAGCAAGTATTGGCATGGCTCCATTTGAGGCTTTGTATGGGAGAAAGTGTCGTTCTCTAGTATGTTGGGATGAGGTGGGTGAAGCAACGTTGTTGGGACCGGAGTTGGTACGTATGACTACAGAAAAGATTCAAACGATGCGAAGTACCGCATGCATGGTGATTTCTTTTGTTATTCCATTCTTTATTATACTCAGTTTGTTAAAGTTTTGACTTCTATACTCCATGAAATTAGTGGAATATCCTTGATATTTGCGCTTCATCCAGTATCTTTTCATGGAAATATTCTTCTGAGCATTCTTGAATTTTACTCTACAAAGCAGTATCATGTTGACAATTTGGATATTATTAGTTCCTGGATAAATTAATTCTTAAACTTGGTTTATTGAATTCTTATATCATTGTCATCATCCTCATGTTTATATTTTGTTAAAAGTCATCTGTGGCCTGTAGTGCATAGATGGACTTGGTATGATTATGACCAGGGATTATTCGGTGTAATCATGACCGTAATGTTACGAATGATGTGGTAAAAGTCCTCATTGGCCCGTAGTGCATTGATGGACAGTTTTTGGTATGATTATGGCTATGGATTCTCTTCGGCCAAGGGTGCAAAGATGAATTGTTTTATGGCATGATCAGGACCGTTGATGAAAACACGATTATCTTTGGCCTGTAGTGCATGGCTAATTCATGGTCGTGATACTAAAAATATCATTGGCCTGCAGTGCAGAGATGAGTTAATGATGTGGATTATTTATTAAGCTGAGTCTCAGCGATAAAGTTGGTGAAAAACTTTTTAAATCATAGAAGATAGTAGATTTTATATTTTACTTGACTCTTCTAATGGATTATTTATTCCGCTGCAGTTTTTGATCTAAAACTTGTTATCTATTATATTCTATCAGTTGTTATATTGGTGAAGGCTAATGATAATTTATTCTGCATTATCTTAGACATAATATTTCTTACTGGGCTAGTTGAGCTCACCCTTTCTTTCACTGTTCTCTTCAGGAAATGAGAACGTAGCGGGGACTAGTTGGGGAATAGAGTGATGGTCCTAGATGGTGCATTAGTAGTCCTCACTATTCTGTGAAATAGTGTGATAATAATTGTAATGAGGACTCCTTTTGAGTTTGTATACTCTCTAGTAGACAATATTTGTATTCAAACTAACAGTTTATGTTTTGTCGTATTGTACACGACAGTTGTATTATTAAGTTGTATTTGAATTCTATACCATGTATCTGGCGACTCAAGATGGGTGATGTATACCTGATTTTGGGGGCTTCACAGGCAACTCTCGAACGGTCACCGCTAAATAGTTCAAGGAGGTGGGACCACCAGAGTTTATTGGAGAGCCAAAACCACTTAAGGCGGAGATGTGGATAAAGCAGATCACCAAGATATTAGATGTCTTGGGATGCTCTGAGGAGCGAAAGGTTCCCTTTGCCACCTTTATGTTGTGAGGAGAGGCAAATTACTGGTGGGAATCGGTAAAGCGTACTCAACCTGCCGCACTGAAGATATCTTGGGAGAAATTCCAAGAACTGTTCAACGACAAGTACTTTCCCAAAAGTATTTGTCACATGAAGGAGGTAGAGTTCATCAAGCTGGAGCAGAACAATATGACCATGTCACAGTACCAAGCTAAGTTTGCCGAGTTGTCCCAGTTTGCGTCCCACTTAGTTGATAATGAGGAGAGAATAACGCGGATATTTCTAAGAGGTTTGAAACCCGAGATACGTCAATACTTAATTTCTCACAAACTGTGTTTGTATTCAAATGTTGTAAATAGGGCTCAGTTATTGGAGCGCGATAACGAGTCAACCCAACCAAGAGAGAGCAGCCGGTAAAATGATAATACCAGTGGTAGCAGTCATCGAAGCGGTGACAACAAACGTGAAGGGAATCAACATGCCATAAATGGTAACCACTTTGGTAGAAATCATGGCCAAGATAATAGAAGTAGAAATTTCAAGAAGAGGAGATTCAACAATGATGGAAAGACATCATCACCGGTACATGTTGTTAAGGAAGGGGAACGACAGCCAATCGTATGTTACAAATACGGAGGGGAGGGACATATCAGTCCGAACTGTACGCAGCAATCCAAAGCGTGCTATAATTGTGGAAGAGAAAGTCACCTAGCCCGATTTTGTCATGCACCAAAGTCAAGTCCAACTGGGATAGAGGCATCAAAGGTTATCCCAGATAAGAAAAAACCGATAGTTCAAGGGAGAGCGTTTGTCGTAACCTCCCAAAAAGTGAGGAATTCGAACGAGGTGATCACGGGTAAGCTAATCATCAACTCTAGCAAAGTATATACCTTATTTTCTACCGGTTCTACCCATTCTTTTATTTCTCCTACTTGTGTTCAACGTTTAAATTTGACTCCGGAGAAATTAGACTTTGACTTATCTGTTGAAACTCTGTTAAGAGAAACCTTCATTACATCCACTGTTTATAAGTCTTGTTTGATTCAAATCGATAACCGCACGTTACCTGTCGATCTTATCTCCTTAAAAATACTTGCATTTGACGTGATTCTAGGGACTGATTGGTTAAATACTCATCAGGCTAAAATTGATTGTTTTCGTAAGGTTGTTAGCTTTCATATTCCTAATCAAATTATTATGCGAATTCAAGCGACCAAACCATTAAAATCAATCACGGTCATCTCAAGCCATAAAGTTATTCATTTATTAAAAAATGGATGTCAAGTTTTCTTAGCTCATGTCACAGATTTAAACAAAAATACGTTAGATTTGAATGATATTTCTATTGTTAATAAATTTCCTGAAATATTCCCTGAAGAACTTCATGGCCTACCCTCGGAGCGTGAAATCGAGTTTGGTATAGACTTTGAACCCGCAACAAAACTCATTTCCAAAGCCCCATATCGAATGGCTCCTATTGAACTTTAGGAGTTAAAAACCCAACTACAGGAATTATTAGACATCGGTTTCATTTGACCTAGTACGTCTCCTTGGGGTGCTCATGTTCTATTCGTGAAGAAGAAAGATGGAAGTATGCGACTTTGTACTGATTATCGGGAGTTGAATCATGTCACCATCAAAAATAGGTACCCGTTGCCTCGTATTGATGACCTGTTTGACCAGTTTCAAGGCGCCAAATTATTTTCATAGATCAATCTCCATTCAGGATATCATCAGTTGAAGATTAAAACTGATGAGATTCCAAAGACTACTTTCAGAACTTGGTACGGGCATTATGAATTCCTAGTCATATCTTTTGGATTAACTAATGCTCATGCTGCCTTCATGGATATGATGAACCGAGTATTCAAGGAATATTTGGATCACTTTGTGGTCGTCTTTATTGATGACATCCTCATTAACTCCAAAAGTCATGAAGATTATGAGCAACACCTGAGGCTGATACTCCAAAAGCTTCATGAAAATAAGTTATATGCCAAGTTAAAGAAATACTAGTTCTAGCTTGAGGAAGTAGCATTCCTTGGGCACGTAATATCAAATCACGGAATATATGTTAACCCGACAAAGATTGAAGCAATTCAAAGCTAGGAGCAACCTAAGTTAGTGACCAAAGTATGAAGCTTTCTCGGCTTAGCTGGTTATTATCAGAGGTTCGTGGAAGGATTTTCTCGAATCGCTACTCCATTAACTCAGCTGACTCAAAAAGATACAAAATTTGGTTGGAGCGAGGAATGTGAGAAGGGTTTTCAAGAACTCAAGAGGAGGCTCATTTCAGCACCTGTTTTGACAATACCAACTAGTTCGGAGGGATTTGTAATATACAGCAATGCTTCAGGCAAGGGTTTAGGATGTGTTCTCATGTAACATGGGAAAGTCATAGCCTATGCCTCACGACAACTCAAAGAATATGAGAGAGATTATCCTACTCATGATCTAGAGTTGACAGTTGTCATTTTTGCACTTAAGATTTGGAGGCATTACCTATATGGAGAGAATGTGGAGATCTATACGGTTCATAAAAGCCTCAAATATTTCTTCACTCAAAAGGAACTCAACATGCGACAACGGCGATGGCTTGAGTTATTGAAAGATTACTATCATACCATTCAATACCATCTTGGAAACGCGAACATAGTAGCTAACGCATTGAGTAGAAGATCATATGTGTGTACGAGTGCGATATTGTCAATGCAAAGGCCCATCCTGTATGACTTACAAAGGATGGAGATAGAGTTAAAGACTCCAGGGACCCATGTGATGATGAAAAATATACGAGTAGAACCGACTTTAATCGATAAAGTTAAAGTTGTTCAAGCTACAAAACTGGAGCTGATGCGTATGAGGAAGAAAGTGCAAGAAGGTGCTATTCCGGAAGGAAGAATTGATGAAGAAGGAATACTTCCAGTCAACTCCAGACTTTGTGTTCCTAACGATTCTGACTTGACATATAAAATCATGATGGAGGCACACAACACACCGTTTGCAATCCATCTTGGGAGTACCAAAATGTATCGTGATCTTTGACATACATTTTGGTGGAGCAATATGAAGAGAGAGATAACGGGGTTTACCTCAAGGTGTCTAACTTGTCAATGAGTCAAGGCGGAACATCAAGTGCCAAAAGGCTCATTGTAACCACTTGAAATTCTAGAATGGAAGTGGGAGCACATTACCATGGATTTTGTTACTGGTTTTCCCAAGGTTTTTCAAGGCATAGATGTGATTTGGGTTATTGTTGACTGATTAACCAAGTCTGCTCATTTCTTACAGATGCAAGACACTTATACACTTGAACGTCTTGCTCGTATATACATAAACGAGATTGTAAGATTGTATGGTATGCCAATATCCATAGTTTCTGATCGAGACCCAAGATTCACTTCACGATGTTGGGCTAGTTTGCAAAAAGTTATGGGCACGGATTTATGATTTAGTTTGACATATCATCCTCAAACGAACGGGCAGTCAGAGAGGACTATTTAAACTCTTGAAGATTTATTAAGACTTTGTGTCCTTGACTTCAAAGGAAGTTGGGACAAGTTCTTACCATTGGTGGAGTTTTCCCACAACAAAGGTTATCAAGCAAGTATTAACATGGCTCCATTTGAGGCGTTGTATAGGAAAAAAGTGTCGTTCTCCGGTATACTGGGATGAGGTGGGTGAAGCAATGTTGTTGGGACTGGAGTTGGTACGTATGACTATAAAAACCTCATAAGATCGACAAAAAGTTATGCTGATCTTCATCGAAAGGACGTGGAATTCAATATTGGAGATCATGTGTTGTTGCATGTTGCTCCATGGAAAGGAGTTACAAGATTTGGAAAGAGAGGAAATCTCAATCCTCGATTCATTGGCCCATTTTTAATCCTTCGGTCGAGTAGGAACTGTGGCCTATAGACTCATCTTACAGCCAAGTATGTCTCGTGTTCATAACTTTTTTCACATATCTATGTTACGTAAATATGTGATAGACTCGAACCACATTATTGAATTAGAACCGGACGAGATAGCAGAAGATTTAACGTATGAAGAGGTACTTGTTAAAATCTTGGAAAAGAAGGATCATATTCTGCGCTCCAATGTTATACCTCAAATCAAAGTTTTGTGGAGAAATCACGATGTTGAGGAAATGACCTGGGTGTTAGAATAGGAAATGAAGTCAAGGTATCCTCACCTCTTCGACATACCAGGTACGCACCCTAATTTCGAGGACGAAATTTCATAAGAAGGGGAGGTTGTAAGACCCCAACTTTTATGAATAAAGATTAATTTTTCTCGAAATATATTTTTGAATATTATGGTGTGGATTTGATATAATGTTATAGTTATGGGTATTATTTACAAATATTGCAAAGTAAGCAAGTGGTTATATAAATATTCGATTGGTCGGGGAATATTCGTTTTAACAGGGAATATTCGTACGACGACACAATCATTGGTGGACCCCACAACGAAAGTATTGTCGTAGTTAGAAAATAATAGAATTATCATCTTATAAAAATAATGGCGAATAAACTGTTGAACTACCCGGTGGTAAAAGTACAATAATACGCGTGGTTGCATAGTACTACATGGTATTGATTATTGAAGCTTACGTGAGAAGTCACTCTATTATACTCAATTATTGCTACAGTAGTTACTGCATAATATCTCTCATATTATTGATTCAATTATTATCACAGTATCATCTGCATAATATCTTATATTATTAAATCAATAATTGAGATGATAAATTTATTCATATTATTATTTGCAATATTGACAATGTCTAGAAAGTTCTGTCAATGAGAGGTTTGGTCACCTAATTGCGCGCCAATAGGGAGAAATTCTGATCGGAAAGCCCCCTCTTTCCTGGGAATGACCTGGTTGTTAAATATTGTGAGTTATAATATTAATGATGAATAAGTTCGTATTGATTAAAGATGAAATTGATATTTCTATTGTGTTGGAATTATTAGTGTTAGTGGAAATCGACATCTATTTCGATAATAATGGATGTCTGGATGTTATATTGACCAATCGGGTAATTAATCGGATAAATGAGTAATTAATTGCTATTAATTCACATACTTATAACTATTTGTTCACATGTGTGTACTATTGATTCACATGCATATACTATTAGGGGAGGTGGTGCAAGATTGATAATACTTGAATGACTAAATTAAAAATAGAGGTATAGATCAAGGTAGTATACTGTAATTATTTTTTCACATGATTGTACTATTGATTCACATGATTGTACTATTGATTCACAAGATGTACTATTAGGGGATGTGGTGCAAGTTTGATAATACTTGCAAGACTAAATTAAAAATGAAGGAAACGATGAAGGTATTATACTGTAATATTTCGAGCCCCAAAACGTGCAATTATCAAAACTATGTTTTCCTATAAATAGAAGCTCATTCTTCTTTCATTCTCACTAATTCACTAAGACTCACAAGAGAAACTATAGAAAGAGAAGCTATAGAGAGAGAAACTTAAGGAGAAAGTAGAAGAGAAGTCTGCTACCTCACTATTCCAGTATCCAGTCTTCTTCTGAGGTAAAGGATATTTTTTCCCAGTATTCATAGGAATAATATTATCTTCCATACTCTTTAATATGTGAGTAATATTATTTCATCTCGTATTCCTGATTATACCCTTATTTTGTTAAAGTATTGCTTCTATATTCCGTAAAATTAGTAGAATATCCTTGAAATTTGTGTTTCATCTAGTATCGTTTCACAAAGATATTTTCTGCACATTCTTGTTAAATTTTAAGCTTTTCATGCCGGAGCACTGTCCATGAGTAGTATTCATTTTTATGGTACTATTCACAAAGTACTATTCACGGGGTACTATTCACGGGTATTACTCATAAAGTACTATTCATGAGTACTATTCACAAAGTACTATTTACTGGGTACTATTCCTGAAATACTATTCACGAGATACTATTCACTCGGGTACTATTCATCCGGGAAATTATTCATGACAAAAATTGATTTTTTTTGTTGTCCAAATCATTTTTGATACAATATTATTCTTGAATTTTACTCCACAAAGCATTTATTATGAAAAAAATCATCATATCATGAAAATAAACATTCAATATATATTGATATCATTTAATGAAAAAAATTTAGTTAGTATGAAATTCAATTTTAAATTCAAAATAAACTCATTTATTTTAACTTTAAAATTGTTTGAAAGCAAAATATGGAATCCAATTCCAAATTAAACTCCTTTATTTTAGTTAACATGGAAACCAATTCGAAGTCAAAATAAATTTCTTTATTTTTTAATTAATTAAATAAACTCCTTTAATTTAATCCAATTATTTAAATTGTTGAAATAAGAAAAGGGAGCTGATGAACATGAGCCTTAGGGCTGCGGCGCTTAGGGCGAGCGTCGCGGTACTAAAGCCCTAGTGCCGCAGCTCTGATGGGCAGCGTCACGACTCTCGAATGTTGTTAGGTCTGATTTTGGGTTATTCAAATTGTGATTTTTCTTTCCCATATCAGATTTTTGATATTTTGGTTCCAAAAAACATAATTTTATACAAATAATTATACCCAATTAAATTAATCTAATCACATATCAACCTATATATTAAATAAAAAAATTAATAATTTGGATAAGGATGGCTCTGATGCTAGCAGAAACTAGAATATTCATACAATCATATTGTAATTAAGAGCGAAAGCATGACAAAATCATATTTAAAATTTTTCTGTAATTTAAAGAATCACCTTATGAAATATTATTAATTGAGAAAGGATAAAAGATATACCCCCAAAGATGATGCAACCCTTTGATCTAATCCTCAAGTTCCAATACTTTACTCTTTCGTACTTCTCCAATTCCTCGAATCAAAATTTTATTACCTAAGCATGCATCACCCAAAAGTTGATCCCCCAAGAGTATATTGATTGAAGAAGTGAATTTTAGATTCTACAAAATCTTGGGTGGCTAGCCCTAATTCCCTCTTTCTCTCTCTCTCCTAACTCTTTTAGGTTTTGGGAATACTGATGATATGTATGACTAGTCTCTAATCCAAATAAGACCCCTCTTATTTATAGACCACCTTCCATCCTAAACCTTTTAGAACTCAGGGTTTTAATTTAATTTAATTTCCAAACTATTTAGGAATTAAATAATTTATAATCATAATAATATACTAGTCAAAGTGAAACAGAAATTGAGACTACGACTCAGCATGAACAAGTAAATATTGCTGAGGATGAATAGCGTGCTGAAGAATTCACAAATTCAGAGTCAAGAAGGTTAATCAAGAAGGATGACATTGAGTTGCAAAAAGTTATGCTACAGATTAAAGAGGAGGAAATGAAAACATGTGTGAACATTAAAGAGGATCAACAAGAGAATGCTAATTAGAGAGATGATCACATTGAGGAGGAACTTTTTGAAGTCCATGAGCCAGAGAATGCTACAGCTGAGGGGGAGCTGCAAGACGATTCTCATGAAGCCCCCTCAATCCCTTAAGAAATCATAGTCTCTGAAGCTGTGGAAATGGAAAGTGTTGAAGCTATGGAGGTAGAGAGGGCTAAAGAACAAAGAAGAGATGATGGATGTGGTGGAAATTTCAAATGAAGGTGATGAAGACAAGGAAGAAGAAGATGATGAAGAAGTTAAGATTATTGCAGTGGGCTGGAATGGATATAGGAGAGCTAATTACAATCAATTGTTCTCTTACTTGCCCATAATGTCTTATCACAGAGCCCTGATTCTCAACTCCTGGGATCACATGTTCTGTACTTACAAAGCTTATCCAAAATTTTAGTGCTAGCTCATGGATTCCCAAGCAACCTCAATTTTGCTCAGAAGCTGATCACTAATCATTCTTTTTCAAAGATTGAGCGTGAGGTACAATTTATTCCCATTTCTTTCATATTTAACCACTGTCCTCCATCTAACTTCAACCAATTTTATGAACCACCAAGATGGTTAGAAGTGGTTCTTCACCCACTAAACCAATTTCCAGCTACAGAATCCCAAAATTCTGTAACTGATGAACCAAATACACCAAACTTCATGTTAGTAAAATCTTCAACCACCTTTAACACCACGAAAATAGCAAGTGTGTAAGAACCGTGAATTTCATGAAATAAATATAATTTTGATATAATAAGAAAATGAATATTTATTTGAATATAAATATTGATGTATTATGAGATGAGTAATTCAATTAATGTGAATTGAATTTATATGAGAATGGAGAATTTTGAAATGCCTTGTGTGGCATAACAATGGAAATTTGAATGATTTAATAAATTTAAGAAATGGATAATTAATTAATAGATATTGTAAATAATAGAATACTAATGAGTAAAGTAAATTACATAATTATATTTTGGTGTATAGTATGGCAGGATAATAAATGAGGGTACTATCTCTTAAGTAAAGAGATGAATTAAATTAGAATATGAACTTATTGTAACAATGACTATGTCTGAGGAATTTCCAGAGTGGCGCAGCTGCATCACTCTTGTACTGTAAACCAGCGCAATTGCGCCGATAGCAAGACTTGGAAAAATATTTCCACGGAGTGCACGAGTTATAAAGATGGTGTATTGACATCAATTGGTAAAATAGTGGAACAGTAACCATTATTATTAATGTTTAACATTATTATTAAATATTATTTCATGCCACTATTTGTAATCTAGGAAAAGGTGAGTAGTAGTCTCGCATAATTATTTACGTATTGCGCAAGGTTAAATGAGGTGTGGCATTTAACTGTGGTTAATGTGATGCCCCCAAAACAGGTATACATCACCCATTTTTAGTCGCTAAATACATGGTATAAAATTCAAATACAACCAAATTATACAACAGTCGTGTAAAATACGATAAAATATAATCTAAGAGTTTTAATATGAATATTGTCATTTAGACAATATCCACACTCAATGAAGCCCTCATTACATTTATTGTCACGCTATTTTATAAAATAGTGAGGACTACTAAAACAACCATCTGGACCATCAATGCGTTACTCGACTCATCCCAGCTATATTCTCATTTCCTGAAGAGAACAGTGAAAGAAAGGGTGAGCTCAACTAGCCCAATAAGAAATATTATGACTAAGATAATGCAGAATAATTTATCATTAGTCTTCAACAGTGTTAAACTGATAAAATATAACAAACATCAAGTTTAACTACGGCAGAACAAGTAACCCATTAGAAGAGTCAAGTAGAGAATAAAATCTACTATCTTCTATGATTTAAAAGATTTTTCATCACTTTTATCGCTGAGACTCAGCTTAATAAACAAACCACATCATTCTTACACTACGATCAAGGATATTCATTAGTATCATGACCACAAATTATCCATGCACTATAGGACAAGGATATTCGTATATTCATCAATGGTTATGATCATGCCAACAACTGTTCATCAATGCACTACGGCCAATGAGGACTTTTATCACATCATTTGTAATATTACGGTCATGATTATACAGAATAATCTCTGGTCATAATCACACCAAGTCCATCTATGCACTACAGGCCACAGATGACTTTCAACATATTATAAACATGAGGATGATGACAATGATATAAGAATTCAATAAAACAAGTTCAAGGATAAATTTTAAAAGATTTATAATTTAATTTATCCAGAAATCAATAACGTCCAAATTGTTAACATGATACTGTTTTGTGGAGTAAAATCCAAGAAAGCTCAGAAGAATATTTTCATGAAAAGATACTGGACGAAGCACAAATATCCAGGATATTCTACTAATTTCATGGAGTATAGAAGCCAAAACTTTAACCAACTGGGTATAATAGAATATATGAAACTGCAAATGGATTTTTGCCTGCCATGCGGTAATCCACGTCGACAGATCATTTCCACAATTTAATAAGGAATGAATACGAAGGATCATTCATCATGTATGCGGTAGTCCATATAGACAGGTTATTCCAACATAATAATAAAGAATGGAATAACAGAATAATTCACCATGCATGCGGTAGCCTGCGTAGACAGGTTAACCAACAGAATAATAAAGAATGGAATAACAAAAGAATTCACCAGGCATGTGATAGACCGCATAGATAGGTTATTCCAACAGAATAATAAAGAATGGAATAACAGAAGAATTCACCAGGCATGCGATAGACCAAACAGACAGGTTATTCCAACAAAATAATAAAGAATGAAATAACAGAAGAATTCATCTGGCATGCGATAGACCGCAGAGACAGGTTATTCCAACAGAATAATAAAGAATGGAATAACAACCCTTACGAGTATTGAAAGAAAATAACTCTCTTCATGAATACGAAAGAGATAATACCCCTTACCTTAGAAGAAACTGGATACTAGAATAGCGAGGTAGCAGACTTCTCTTTTTCTTTCTCTCTATAATTTCTCTCTATAATAATTGCTCCTGTGAGACTTAGTGAATTGGTGAGAATGAAAGATGAATGAGCTTCTATTTATAAAAAATATAGTTTCGATAATTACACATTTTGGGGCTCAAAATATTACAGTATAATATCTTCTTCTTTTTCTTCATTTTTAATTTAGTCCTGCAAGTATTATCAAACTTGCACCACCTCCCCTAATAGTAAATAATGTGACTTAATAGTTCATTCATGTGAACAAATAGTTATAAGCATGTGAAATAATAGCAATTAATTGCTCATTTATCCGATTAATTACCCGATTGGTCAATATAACCTCTAAAAATCAATTACTATCGAAATAAATATTGATTTCCACTAGCACTAATAATCCCAACACAATGGAACTATCAATTTCATCTTTAATCAACACTAACTTATTCATCATTAATATTATAACTCACAATATTTAACAACCAGGTCGTTCCCAGGAAAGTGGGCTTTCCGATAAGAATTTCTCCTTATTGGCGCACAATTAGGTGATCAAACCTTTCCTTGACAGAACTTCTAGACATTATCAATATTGCAAATAATAATATGAATAACTTTGTCGTCTCAATTATTAATTAAATAATATAAAAATATTATGCAGATAATACTGTGACAATAATTGAATCAATAATATGAGAGATATGATGCAGCAATTACTGTAGTAATAATTGAGTATAACTGAGTAACTTCTCATGTAAGCATCAATAATCAATACAGTGTGCTACTATGCAACCACGCGTATTACTGTACTTTTACTACCGGGTAGTTCAATAGTTTAACGGTAAAATTTTCGTCGTTATTTTTATAACAAGATAATTCTGTCATTTTCTAACTATGAAAATACTTCCATTGTGGGGTCCACCAATGATTGTGTCGTCGTACGAATATTTCCTGTTAAAACGAATATTCCCCGAGCAATTAAATATTATATAACCACTTGCTTACTTTGCAAAATTTGTAAATAATACCCACAACTATAACATTATATCAAATCCACACTATAATATTCAAAAATATATTTCGAGAAAAATTAATCTTAATTCATAAAAGTTGGGGTCTTACAACCTTCCCTTCTTATGAAATTTTGTCTTTGAAATTATGGTGCATACCTGGTATGTCGAAGAGGTGAGGATACTTTGACTTCATTTTAGATTATAACTCCCTAGTCATTTCCTCAACATCGTGGTTTCTCCACAAAACTTTAACTTGAGGTATACCCTTGGAGCGTAGAATATGATCCTTTTTATCCAAGATTTTAACAGGACCTCCTCATACGTTAAATCTTCTGCTATCTCTTCCGGTTCTAATTCAATAATGTGGTTCGGGTCTTTCACATATTTACGTAACATAGATATGTGAAAAATGTTATGAACACGAGACATACTTGGCGTTAAGGTGAGTCTATAGGCCATAGTTCCTACTCAATTGAGGATTAAAAAAGGGCCAATGAATCGAGGATTGAGCTTTCTTCGCTTTCCAAATCTTGTAACTCCTTTCCATGGAGCAACACGTAACAACACATGATCTCCAATATCGAATTCCACATCCTTTCGATGAAGATCAGCAGAACTCTTTTGTCGATCTTGTGAGGTTTTTATATATCGTCGGATCATTTGAATCTTTTCTGTAGTCATACGTACCAACTCTGGTCCCAACAACGTTGTTTCACCCACCTCATCCTAGTATACTGGAGAACGACACTTGCGTACATACAATGCTTCAAATGGAGCCTTGCCAATACTTACTTGATAACTATTATTGTAGGAAAACTCCACCAATGGTAAGAAATTGTCCCAACTTCCTTTGAAGTCAAGGACACAGAGTCTTAATAAATCTTCAAGAGTTTGAATAGTCCTCTCTGACTGCCCGTCCGTTTGAGGATGATAAGCCGAACTAAATCATAAATCTGTGCCCATAGATTTTTGCAAACTAACCCAAAATCTTAAAGTGAATCTTGGGTCTCGATCAGAAACTATGGATACTGGCATACCATGCAGTCTTACAATCTCAGTTATGTATATACGAGCAAAACGTTCAAGTGTATAAGTTTCTCGTATAGGTAAGAAATGAGCCGACATGATCAATCTATCAACAATGACCCAAATCGCATCTATGCCTTGAGAAACCTTGGGAAGACCGATAATGAAATCCATGGTAATGTGCTCCCACTTCCATTCTAGAATTTCAAGTGGTTGTAATAGACCTTTTGGTAATTGATGCTCCGCCTTGACTCATTGACAAGTTAAACACCTTGAGATAAACTCCGCTATATCTCTCTTCATATTGCTCCACCAAAATGTATGTCGAAGATCATGATACATTTTGGTACTCCCAGGATTAATTGCAAACGGTGTGTTATGCGCCTCCATCATGATTTTATACTTTAAATCAGGGTCGTTAGGAACACAAATTCTAGAGTTGACTCGAAGTATTCCTTCTTCATCGATTCTTGCTTCCATCATATCACCTTCTTGCACTTTCTTCCTCATACGTATCAGCTCCATATTTGTAGCTTGAGCAGCTTTAACTTTATCGATTAAAGTTGGTTTTACTCGTATATTCGCCTTCATCACATGGGTCTCTAGAGCTTTTAACTCTATCTCCGTCCTTTGCAATTCATATAAAATGGGCATTTGCATTGACAATAATGCACTCGCACCCGCATATGATCTTCTACTCAATGCATCAGCTACTACGTTCGTTTTTCCAGGATGGTATTGAATGGTATGATCATAATCTTTCAATAGCTCAAGCCATCATCGTTACCACATGTTGAGTTCCTTTTGAGTGAAGAAATATTTGAGGCTTTTATGATCCGTATAGATCTCCACCTTCTCTCCATACATGTAATGCCTCCAAATCTTAAGTGCAAAAACGACAGCTGCCAACTCTAGATCATGAATAGGATAATTTCTCTCATATTCTTTGAGTTGTCGTGAGGCATAGGCTATGACTTTCCCATGTTGCATGAGAACACATCCTAACCATTTGTATGAAGCATCACTGTAGATGACAAATCCCTCCGAGCCAGGTGCTGAAATGAGTCTTCTCTTGAGTTCTTGAAAACTCTTCTCACATTCCTCGCTCCAATCAAATTTTTTATCTTTTCGAGTCAGCTGAGTTAATGGAGTAGCGATTCGAGAAAATCCTTCCACGGACCTTCGATAATAACCAGCTAAGCCGAGAAAGCTACGTACTTTGGTCACTAACTTAGATTACTCCCAGCTTTGAATTGCTTCAATCTTTGCCGGGTCAACAGATATTCCATGATTTGATATCATATGCCCAAGGAATGCTACTTCTTCAAGCCAGAACTCATATTTCTTCAACTGGGCATATAACTTTTTTCACGAAACTTTTGGAGTATCAGCCTCAAGTTTTGCTCATGATCTTCACGAATTTTGGAGTAAATGAAGATGTCATGAATAAAGACTACCACAAAGTGATTCAAATATTCCTTGAATACTCGGTTCATCATATCCATTAAGGCAGCAGGACCATTAGTTAATCCAAAAGACATGACTAAGAATTCATAATGCACGTATCGAGTTCAAGAAGTAGTCTTTGGAATGTCATCAGTTTTAATCTTTAACTGATGATATCCGGAACGAAGATCAATCTTTAAAAAGAATTTGGCGCCTTACAACTGGTCAAACAGGTCATCAATGTGAGGCAACGGGTACCTATTTTTGATGGTGACATGATTCAACTCCCGATAATCAATAAAAAGTCGCATACTTCGATCTTTCTTCTTCACGAATAGAACAAGAGCACCCCAAGGAAACGTACTAGGTCGAATAAAACCGATGTCTAATAATTCCTGCAGTTGGGTTTTTAATTCTTGAAGTTCAATAGGAGCCATTCGATATGGGGCTTTGGAAATGGGTTTTGTACCGGGTACAAGGTCGATACCAAACTCAATTTCACGCTCCGGAGGTAAGCCATGAATTTCTTCGGGGAATACATCAGGGAATTTATTAACAATAGAAATATCATTCAAATATGACGTATTTTTGTTTAAATCTGTGACATGAGCTAAGAAAGCTTGACATCCATTTTTAATAAACGAATAGCTTTATGGCTTGGGATGACCGTGATTGATTTTAATGGTTTGTTTGCTTGAATTCGCATAATAGGTTGATTAGGAATATGAAAGCTAACAACCTTATGAAAATAATCAATTTTAGCATGATAAGTAGTTAACCAATCAATCCCTAGAATAACGTCAAATGCAAGTATTTTTAAAGAGATAATATCGACAGGTAACGTGCGGTTACCGATTTGAATCAAATAAGAATTATAAACAGTAGATGTGATGAAGGTTTCTCCCAACGAAGTTTCAATAGATAAGTCAAAGTCTAATTTCTCCGGAGTCAAATTTAAACGTTGAGTGCAAGTAGGAGAAATAAAAGAATGGGTAGAACCGGTATCAAATAAGGTATAGACTTCGCTAGAGTTTATGATTAGCTTACCCGTGATCACCTCGTTCAGATTCCTCGCTTTTTGGGAGGTTACGACAAACGCTCTCCCTTGAACAACCGATTTTGTCTTGTCTGGGACGACATTTGATGCCTCCATCCCAGCTGGACTTGACTTTGGTGCACGAAAAAATTGTGCAAGGTGACCTTCTCTTCCATAATTTTAACACGTTTTGGACTGCTGTGCACAGTTTGGAATGATGTGTCCCTCCCTTCCGCATTTGATGCATATGATAGGTGGTCGTTCTCTTTCCTTAACAATGGGTGTTTGTGTTGACGTCTTTCTATCATTGTTGAATCTCCTCTTCTTGAAATGTCCATTCTTATTATCTTGGCCATGATTACCACGGAAGTGGTTACCATTTCTGGCATGTTGATTCCCTCCACGTTTGTTGTCACCATTTCTATGACTGCCACCATTGGTATTATCATTTTGCCGAATGCTTTCTCTTGGTTGGGTTGACTCGTTATCGCGCTCCAATAACTGAGCCATGTTTACAACATCTGAATACAAACACAGTTTATGAGAAATTAGATATTGACGTATCTCGGGTTTCAAACCTCTTAGAAACTTTCGCGTCATTCTCTCCTCATTATCAACCAAGTGAGACATAAACCAGGACAACTCGACAAACTTAGCTTCGTACTATAACACGGTCATATTGTTCTGCTCCAACTTGATGAACTCTACCTCTTTCATGTGACGAATACTTTTGGGAAAGTACTTGTCATTGAATAGTTCTTGGAACTTCTCCCAAGACATCTTTAGTGCGGCAGGTTGAGTACGCTTTACCAATTCCCACCAGTAATCTGCCCCTCTTCGCAACATAAAGGTGACAAAGGGAACCTTTTGCTCCTCGGAGCATCCCAAGACATCAAATATCTTGGTGATCTGCTTTATCCACACTTCCGGCTTAAGTGGTTTTGGATCTCCAATAAACTTCGGTGAGGTAGCAGACTTTTCTTCTTCTTTCTCTCTATAATTTCTCTCTATAATAATTGCTCTTGTGAGACTTAGTGAATTGGTGAGAATGAAAGAAGAATGAGCTTCTATTTATAGGAAAATATAGTTTCGATAATTGCACGTTTTGGGGCTCAAAATATTACAGTATAATACCTTCCTCTTTTTCTTTATTTTTAATTTAGTTCTGCAAGTATTATCAAACTTGCACCACCTCCCCTAATAGTAAATAATTTGAATTAATAGTTCATTCATGTGAACAAATAGTTCTAAGCATGTGAAATAAGAGCAATTAATTGCTCATTTATCCGATTAATTACCCGATTAGTCAATATAACCTCCAGACATTAATTATTATCGAAATAAATGTCAATTTCCACTAACACTAATAATCCCAACATAATGGAACTATCAATTTCATCTTTAATCAACACGAACTTATTCATCATTAATATTATAACTCACAATATTTAACAACCAGGTCGTTCCCAGGAAAGAAGGGGGTTTCTGATAAGGATTTCTCCTTATTGGCGCGCAATTAGGTGACCAAACCTCTCCTTGACAGAACTTCTAGACATTGTCAATATTGCAAATAATAATATGAATAACTTTGTTGTCTCAATTATTGATTTAATAATATAAAAATATTATGCAGATGATACTATGACAATAATTGAATCAATAATATGAGAGATGTGATGCAGCAATTACTGTAGCAATAATTGAGTATAACTGAGTAACTTCTCACATAAGCATCAATAATCAATACCGTGTGATACTATGCAACCACGCGTATTACTGTACTTTAGTACCGGGTAGTTCAACAGTTTAACGGTAAAACTTTCGTCTTTATTTTTATAACAAGATAATTCTGTGATTTTCTAACTACGACAATACTTGTGTTATGGGGTCCACCAATGATTGTGTCGTCGTACGAATATTTCATGTTAAAATGAATATTCTCTGACCAATCGAATATTATATAACCATTTGCTTACTTTGCAAAATTTTTAAATAATACCCACAACTATAACATTATATCAAATCCACACCATAATATTCAAAAATATATTTCGAGAAAAATTAATCTTTATTCATAAAAGTTGGGGTCTTACAGATAATGATATACAAAAACTATATGGTAAAAGTAATTAAATTATAGAGTTGATTTGAATGAGTTTTGTTACTTCATCATGAGGGATGAGACAATTAATTGTGTATTCTAAAATATGGGAGTAAATAAATATGTACTATTAAAATATTTATTTCAATACTGAGGTGTAAGTAAATAATAAAAGGAGATATTAAATTGTTAGTGACCAATTAAGTGGAGTCCATACATATTATAAATAGTAATTATGTGGACCGAGTGTACATGGATTATATGATATGGTTATATATTAAATCCCTAATTTTCCACATTATAGTAAGTACATTAAAATTACTATTTTTGGGAATTAAAGGAACCAAACTAAGCTTTATAAAATATAGTTGCTGAGATTTAACCATGTCCAAAAATCAGTGGCTAAACAGAACCTATAACTACATTGCATAACTTCCAAGCTGTGACCAGTAACCTCAAAATAGGTGATCATTGTTATGCCAATGACTGATGGTGGGTAGTTGAGCATGTGACACCCCCAAATTCGGGTTACCTGACCCCCGAGTTTGGTGTTCACGATCCACAATATAATACCATTTAACTACCCATTCATATATAAATAGGAATGCATAAGTCATTAACATATGTTGTTAATACAGAAGTCCCAGGTCCACTAACCTTAACATTACAAACATACCCCTTAGATATACAAAAAGGGTTTACAATACAACATAATAATAATAATGTTCATTATACTACTCCAGCATCTTGCCTTTGTTCTTCTTCGATCTGCTGGCCTCTTCGTTCCTAACTGAAATGTTTTATATATAGAAAGGGTGAGCAACAAGTTTGCCCCGCAAGTTAAGACATACAATAAATGTATACGAATCAATATGAACAGATTATCTATTTTGATAGAATGAAACCAAAGTTCGGTGAACTTTGAAATAGCTAAACAAATCGTTAATCAATAACAAGCCTTCTCGTATTATAGGCAACACAATAATCTGATAATGAAATAGTACAACGCTTTCAAAGTTTCTACGATATTCTATTGAATAATCAAGAATCAATTCTACGCAATTACAAAGTGGAATGTTTTCTCTTCTTGGGTATCTATCAAAGATTTATCAGATAACCATAAAGATTAAATTATACCCCTCTACAAGTACTTAGAGCCGGCCAACTCCTTGTACCCTATATTATGCATAATACTTAACAGTGCGCAATGGCCGAATATACGACCTAAAATGTTCCCTTTATATAAAAGGTTGTTCTTCTCAGTCTTTGAATCAGAATTTGATTTAACAACGAAATGCAATGATTTCAATATCTAATCATTTCTCCTCTCAAACTTATCAAGTTTTCTTTTTTGATCTAGCCGATACAACTGGCATTGATCTATCAATTAAATTATCTTCTCTTCTATTCTCGAACCTATCAAGTTCTAACAAATGTTCGTCTAGCCAGAATAATTATCTAAGACATTTCTCAACATAATTCGACAATAAACAAGAATTATCTGTACTGTCAATATTAGCTTCTGTGAATTTAAATATCGAACAACAGTTATTCTACAAATACATTTTCAGAATCAGTAATTCAATTTGAATTATTAAATATGCACTATGTAAGACCCTAAATTATTAATAAATGAAATTTAAATTCCTCTATTTATTATTTTGAAATAGTAAAGGTTGATGTGATTAATATGATTAGTTATGGGTAAAATGCGCAAATATCTTAAATAAGCAGGTGGTTATAAAATATTCATATTTTTTCGGGGAATATTCGTTTGGTCGTGGAATATTCTTGCAGTCGGGGAATATTCGTACGACGGCGCAGCCTTGTGTGGGCCCCATAACGGAAAGCGATTGGATGAAGAAAATGACAAATATAAGTTGTTTATAAATAACGGCGTAGTTGTTACCGTTAATACTGTTGAAATACTCGGTGGTTAAAACACAGTAGCACACAGTATTGCACCAATTATTGATTCTTACGTAAGAAGACACTACTCTATAATTTTTACAGTAATTACTGTTCAGTAGTTTATTTTAATTGATTCAATAATTGTTGCATTGATATTTTATATTCTTGTTGTTTCAATAATTGTCATTACACAGTATTTTCCATTATCAGAGCAATAATTCATATTATCTGAATAATATTATTAGATAACATTATTGGAAATGTATAGAAAGTTCTGTCTAAGGAGACTTTTGGTCACCTAATTGCGCGCCAGTAAGGAGAAATTCTTATTGGAAAGCCCCCTCTATCCTAGGAACTGCCTGGTTGTCAATATTGTGATTCTGTAATATTATTTGTGAATAATTAATTATTAATTTATATGATGAGAAAAATATTGATTTTATATGGATATAGATGGAAAAAAAATTTAATGTGATAATTGTTGAAAATTAATATTTTATCTTTTTCTGATAAAATAATTCATTTAAATATATTATTATATTATTATATTATTATAATATAATAACGGTGATATCTTTATAATGAATATGATAAATATGAGTATATGAGGAGGAGGAGTATTTTTATTACCAAAAAAATTTAAAACATGTTTTTCATGTCTGTGGACCCCATTTCTTGATTGAAATTTGATTATAGCCTGTAAAATCGGCCGTTTGTGGATTTCGGTTAATTTCTGTTTGGAATTTGGAAAAATTTCCTTCCGCAAAGTTGTAGATAATGAAATTTCCTATGGAAAGACGCGAGTTTCGAATTTTTCTAACAAAAGGGCTATTTATTGTGAATTATTGAAGTTTTGGATTAATTAATTCTTTTTTTTTGGAGTTTTAAATTAATTAATTGAGAAAAACATTTTTTTTGTGTTGGCAGCCCTAGCATGTGCTTAATGAGCTGAGATCAATTGTCAAAGTGGGCGTAGAAAAATTATTAAATATATTAATATTATATTAAATTTTCTGCTTTGGTGTTCTAAGCATTTTCCTATAAATAGGGTGCTTAGGTTATAATTGAAAATTACACCAGAAACTGAAGTTTTCTCTCTATTTCTCTCTCTATATATTGAGCGTATTCTTATGAGTATTTTGATACTTTGAGTGTTGCTATACGGTGCAAGTTCAAGTCATAGCATATATCCGGTGTTTCAACTAGAAGTACTGTCTTGTGAGGTAAGGGATGTTATTTTATTCAAAAATGATATTATTTCTTCAATATCATTATGCCAAAATATTGGTTAGAAATTTTTATCAAATTTGGAATTTTTTCATGTCGGGGTTACTATTCATGAGTTACTATTCACGAGTTACTATTCACGAGTAATATTCACGAAGCATGATGATGTTTTTTGTGAAATTTCTATCTTTTGGTGTCGGAATTACTATTCACGTATACGGCACTATTCACGAATACGACACTATTCACAGAAAAATTAAATTTTCATTTTTCGTCCAAGATATCTATTATGGATACTAGCTTTGACTGTATCCATGTTTTGATCATTCTTGAATTTTACTCCACTCTGGTTATTTATGAAGTATTTTTGAACTTGGATTGTTTAAAGTATGAATCCTTAATACTTGTTCTTTTATTTCACTGGATTCATTTTCTTTAAAATATTTTTCATCATCCTCAGTCCTAAATGATGATATAATTGAATATCTTTGGCCTGTAGTGCAAAGATGAATGATTTCTGATGAATATCTTTGGCCCGTAGTGAAAAGATGAACAGGTGTTTAGATGAACATGACCAACTGATGAATATCTTTGGCCTGTAGTGCAAAGATGAACATTTGACTCAAGATGTGTATTGATTGATGTTACAGGGATAAAATAATGATGATGGACTGTTAAATTCATAGATATTAATAGATTTCATCCTTTACGTAACTCTTCTATGAATTATTATTTCCACTGCGAATATTGATCTAAAACTTGTTGTTTAGTGTATTCTCTCCGATTTTTCCCTGTTGAAGACTAACGATAATTTGTTGTATATTATCTTAGTCATAATATTCTTTACTGGGCTAGTTAAGCTCACCCTTTTCCTTCTTGTTCCATTTTTCTTCTAAGGAGGCGAGAATATAGCGAGTACTAGTCGGGGTATGGAATGAAGGTTCTAAAGAGAGTTGTTTAGTAGTCCTCACCATTTTTGTAAAATAATGTATCAATAAATGTGATGAGGATTTATTTGGGTATAGATACTGTTTAGAAGATAATATTTGTATTTAAACTCACAGTTTTATGGTTGTATTAATAAAGTTGTAGTTGTTTCTGTACCATGTATTGACAACTCAGAATGGGTGATGTATACCTATTTTGGGGGCGTCACACACTAACTGCGAATAATCAACAATAAATCCCTGGACGTGGTATAATTAGAAATAATTAACCACCATAATAATTGAATGAATATAACTCAAGGTTGAGTTAGGAAACTTTCCTTCCGCGTTGATTACAGCTACACAATAAACTTATCTGCGTTCGTAAGACCTATAACCAATAATATCGGTCTCACAATTAGCAAAAAAGTTTTAACACATAACAATGTAGTTCACAGTCATTCTTCTCCTAGACACATATTCACATCAGTGTTTATAACATATATAAACACTTAAAAAGTCTAACTATTTTGGTCTGGTTGGACTTCGGTACATTCTCGGTGTTCTGGTCACCTTATCCGACAATTAACACATTTATATTCAATTAAATTCGGTTTCTAAGCTTCAATATTAATTTAGATAATCCATATATCATTTATAATATTTCCTGGAAGCTTTTAATGATTAATAAGCAATTATTATAAATTTATAATAATTTTTCAAATACTTAAATCATTTTAAAATGATTTAATTCAAATAATCTTATCATCATTAATATTTAATAATAAAAAAATATTAATTTTATATTTTTAAAAATATTAAAGTTATTATTAATAACTTAAAATATTTTTAAATCAACAATATTCTACTTAAATAATTTTTAAAATCATTTTTAAACTATCACCATTAATATTTATTTATTAATGAAATTATTATCAAAATATTAAAAGTCATTAATTATAAGTTACATTTTTTAACTTAAAATATTAAAAGTTACATTTTATAACTCAAAATATTTTTAAATACATTATTCTTATTTAAAATGATTTTTATATAATTAAAATCAGTTTCCTCTAATTTATTTAATACACTAAGTAAATAAATTAAATACCTTTAATATTTAAATAATTATAAATATTAAAGAAAAATATTCCAATTGGTCAAAAAATATTTTTCTTAATTTAAAATAATTTTTAAAACTATTTTTAATAATTTTTATTATTTATTTCTAATTTTAAATAATTTTCGGAATATTCAGAAATTAAAAAATAATAAAACCGTCGCTAAAGGCCTTTAGCGACAGTAACCGTAGATGTTGGTGTTCTTGAGCTCAAGAACACTGACAGCTTCGTGTTCCAGGTGCTCAGTTTGACCAACCTTATCTATCAATCCATGTATGTTCTGGACTTTCTAAGACACTACTTTGGTAGTGTGTTTGTAACACTATAATTATCAACTAACATCGTGGTCATACAACAATCAAACAAATAGATCCAGTGTCTCAAAGTCCTTGTCAGATCACGTCTGGGTTTTTTGGGTAACCTAGAAACCCAGACAGTGTCGACTAGACACTTTTCAGTCCACTTTTCACACGGTTCTAGTCTTGATTCAAGTCATCTTAAGGTTTAAATATATAGTCCTTATGTCAAGGAACATCATTACAACAACAGATCAGTTCGATAACAACAGAATCATAAGTTATAAGACGGTCAAAGGCTGTCAGAAATTTTGTTCAAACTGTTTCTGGAAATTCCCAGAAAATGCATCCGTGATCAAATGGTCTACTTTGACCATTAATTACACTCGATATAAACTCTTTTTGTGGAAAGTAAAACCATGGACCTCAAGTTCATACAACAGGCTACAAGTTTAATACAACAACAACATCAAACTCTAACACGACTGACAGATCTATGCCTTAGAACTTCTTGTCAAACTCAGTTTTACACTTTCTGGGTTACCCAGAAAGTGACTGGTCATGCTCGGTCAACCCTCTTTGACCAAGAATAACTACAAATATAGACATCAACTGACTGTGATACCAATTGCAAATTAAAGACAACATACCAGGCTACAAATCCAAAACTTAAAACAACAAAAATCTTAAACGAGCAATGATCTGTGGCCACTGACATTTCTTGTCAGACCAAAAAAAATGCTCAAGAACAGTTTTTTGAAAACTCCATTTTAAGGCACTTTGATGCTATGGATTCATGATAGATCATCATAGATCTTCACAAAACATCCATTAGCAAAATTCTAAACACTTAAACACAAAATTTTTCTTAGCATACAAGATCAAATTAGATTTTAGGGTTTATACCTTCGTGTTCTAGATTTTGATCTTTGATCTCCAATATGTTCTTGGGTGATCTAAGGGCTGATAATAAGACTAATTTACTTGATAAATTCGGAGCTTCTAGTGAGAGAGGGAGTTGGTGAGAGCAAGAGAGAAAATGGCTAAGATTTATGAACTTTCTCTCTCTAATTCTCTTATATATGCCATGATTTGTTGCTAGATCTAATAATTTCGGCTGAGTGGTTAAGATATACACTCACCAAGTCAATATACTGGTTCACCAACTAAAGTTGCTAGCAATTATACAAGTTACTAATTAAAGAAAATGAAAAGGGGCATTTTGGTCATTCTCCATATATTTTTAATGTCATACATTGAATTTTTCACACCCTTAGGGTTTAACCCTTAGGGCTTAACCCTTAGGTTATAACCCTTAGGTTTTAAATATTTAGCTTCTAAAATTTTTTAATTAGGGTTTTTAATTAGAAAAATAAAATTTCTAAATTATAATTAGGGTTTGTAAAATAGAAATTAAGATAACTAAAATATAATTAGGGTTTTCTAATCATATTAAAGTTTAATAAACACATTAGGCTTGCTAATTAGGATTAGGGTTTCCTATTTAGGGTTTAGGAATCTCGGATTTAGAATTAGGGTTTTTAACTGTATAATTGGTTTTCTAAATTTGAGATTAGGGTTTCTAATCTCTTATTAGGGTTTATTAATTTCAAACCTTATCCGATCAATCATTGATCAAAATTTCTATTCAGTACAAACACATACTCATTAATATAATTATATTAATTATATTTTCTATTAAATCTTTTTCCAGAAATTAGGGTTAGGGTATCTAAAGCGGTTAAGCACAACTCTACTCTAAATTTATTAGTCAATACACAAATTGACCTTCTCGAGACTCGTATCACAGATATTTGTCACAAAATTGATAATCAATATTAATATTAAATAATAAAAAATATTTATAAAATTTTGAATATTCGAAATCCCGGGTTATCACAGAGCAACCCTTTGTTAACCATTGTTTCTTTCTTCTACACCATGGTTTCCAACCTCAGTGTAAAATTAATACCCAGTCCACCATTTCTCTATATAATGTACCTATATTTTCATTTTTACGTTGCTGAGAAATATCTATGAAACCTTGAGAAATTGAGTCTAAGAGTTTGTGGTTCAAAGAGGAGTCTAGCATTTGCATAAGATAGAAGTTAAGCAAACTAAGCTTCAAAAGGTATAAATTCTGACTTTTATTCTTAATCTCGAGTTTTGTCAAATTCTTGAATTCTTCATCAATTAGCATGAATTATCATACTATCATAAGTTTATGAAGTGTGTGTACATGTAAGGAACATCTAATAATGAACTTGAGTATTTTTAAACCGAGAAAAATCAATGTTGGTTGATGCTCTGCAAAACAGAGTATCTTACTGGAGCTGGTTCAGGTAGGGCGCAGCTGCGCTCAGTTTATACTAGGGTGCAGTGCAGCTGCGCCGGACCCAAAATGTGAATTTGACTTTTATTTTCAATCTAGTTAATTCTAGCATACTGATACGACTTGAGCATGCTTGGAAATAAGTTTAACATGAGTATTTAGGTTCCTTGGCATAGCATGAATGAGTTGGTTGGTGTTAGTATGCATATAATAAAGAAAATGATAGTTTTGAAAATAGACCTTGATGAAACTAATGAAATTTAAGTTTTGATTTTGTACGTATGTGATGTGATTCAAGGTTACATACATAACAACCCGATATTTTTTATATAATTAAATCAGAAATTTTACGTATAAATTTTTATTTTATTTTAAGGATGAGGATTTGTACAAGATAAGGTGTATATGTATTTATATGATAAATAAAAATATATTTATTACAAGAATATTTAAAAATAATTTTATATTAGAATTATTAATTATTATAAAGTATATTCTTATAATAATTAATATTATAGTAGAAATGTTTTTATTAATTATTTTTCATGAAAATATAATCATATATTATTTAAATAATATATAAAATTATTTTTAGAATAATTATAATAATTATTTTATTATATGAATTTTGTACAGATTATTAAGTTAATTATTTTACCATAATTATTAAGGTTAAATATGGAAGAATAAACCAGATATAGAATCCAAACCCTAATTTTGGATTTTTATCAATGGATGAGAATAATAATAAAATAATATTATATTTTAATTTTTCAGTGCTATAAATATGTACTGTATGTCTGAGGACTGACAATGGTTGGTCAATTATGGTGTATAATGTCAAAATCCTAACATTAATTTGTTTAACCCTATTTTTTTAATACAAATGGGAAAGTCAAGACTGTTATACAACTGTGTTATATGATCTATGTTGTGTATTAAATGATTATTTAGGTAAACTCTAATTAGCTAGAAACCCTAATTCTAAAATTAGTAACCCTAATTAATATTTCAAAAACCTAATTTTTGAAAATAGAAACCATAATTTAAAACCTAAACTGGAGTTTGTGATCAGTCAGAAATCGTGTTGATGTGATTAATATCATGCATAGTAGGTTTTATTGCTAATTATGGAAAACTTAATTAGTAATTTAAAATCCTAATTTTTAGAAACCCTAAATTAGTAATTAGAAACCCTAATTGGGATTTGGTAACCCTAATTACTAATTGTGAACCCTAATTTCTAATTTACCAAGATTAACAATAATTATTAAATACTTAATACCCTAATGTTCATGTATAATGTAATTAGAAAATCTAATCTAATTAAGGAAACCCTAATTAAAAAATTTAGAACTAAAATTTTATATTTTTCAAACCCTAATTGCTAAATCCTACAAATGTTATGTACTAAACCTTAGGGTTAAACCCTAAGGGTTTGTAAGATTATAAGAATGTCATTAAATTTCCAAGCAAAATAACCAAAATACCCCTCTTGAATTATTTGAGATAACTTGTATATCTAGCAATAATGGAGTGGATGAGCTAACATTAACTTTCCATGTGACAAATCTCAGCAGATCAGCCACTAGGATCAGCCATTACATTACACCTTGATCTATATATAGATTAAAGAGAGAAAAGTTCATTTGTTACCCCATTTGGCACAAGTACTCAACCTAGACTCTCTGTCTCTCTTAAACCAACGAAATCATAAGACAAATCAGTCCCATATTTAAGCCCCCCTATCGTCTCTAACCAAATCAGAAGCCAGAATCAAAAATTGAACAATTAAGGTATAAAAACCCTAGCTATAATCTGACCATAAATCTGTTGTTAGATGTTTGATTTTTTTTTTGTTAAACATGTTACATATGGTGTATAATGATGATCAGGGTTGCTAGGTGTTAGATCCATAACATCTAGAGGCTCGGATTTGAAGATTTGCCAAATCTGGAAAAAAAAATTCTTGGTGGTCTGACAATTAATGTCAGTGCCTTTAGATTCTTGTCTGATCTTGGTTTTTATTGTTTAAAGGTTTAAACATGTAGTCTGACATGTAGTCTTTGATCTGGAACAAGAATCAGGCCTAGATCAGTTTTAGATTGCAAGATATTCGAGGTCAAAAGTCGTTGACCGGCCATGACAAGGCGTTTCTGGGTAACCCAGAAACTGCCCAGAAATGGTCTGACAAGACTTTTGACGGCTCGGATCTTGCATGATGTTGTTTATTTATGTTTGTTGTTGCATTAAAGTTATAGTATGGTAGTTATAATACGTGATAATGCTCTTAGATCGCTTTTATCACAATCATACTGGATTTTGGGGGATGGTCAAACCAAGCAGAAGTTCACGGATGAGCTTTCTGGGTAACCCAGAAAGTTCATGAGCGTGGCTTCTGACATGGTTTGACCGGACAAGATCTTTCTATATTGTTGTTGTTGTTATGATTTTATGTGATATATCTCTTGTCCTACATGTTGGCTAGACACTACAACTTTTAAATGACTAAAACATCACATATATTGCATGTTGTGGAAGCCCAAATATGGCTTGTCAAACTGTTCTTCATTTCTGGGTAACCCAGAAAATGAAGAACAGCTCTGACAGCTTGTTCATGACTCCAGATCTATTTTGTTATGTGTTGTTTGGCCATGTTTGTTGTTAGATCTTGTAGTCGTGAATTAGTACTACAATATCTGACTAACAACATGCCCAGAAACGTTACGAGCTATGATCTATGATTGGTCAAACGTGATACCTTGCAAACGGGCTATAAAGATCTGGGTTTCATGAAGAACACGAAGAACACCTATAGCAATAGTTATGTCGCTATAGGCAGTCTTTAGTGGCAGTTTTATTAAAATTAATTAAATTCATTTCTAAAAATAATTTAAAATAGAAATTAATTTCTGAAAATTACAAAAATTATTTTAAGTTATAAAAATTTACTTTTAATAATTTGAAATATTTTTCATAAATATTAGTATTTATTTAAATATTATTGATATTTAATTTATTTATTGAATGCATTAAATAAATTAATTAAAAATGATTTTATTATATTAAAAATTATTTTAAATGATAATAAGTTAATTAAAAAATATTTTAAGTTATAAAATATAACTGTTAATATTTTAAAGCAAATTTCAGTAATTATTTAATATTAATGATAATTAAGTTATTTACTACATGAATTAAATAAATTAATTAAAAAGGATTTTATTACATTAAAAATCATTTTAAATAATAATAAGGTATTTAAAAATATTTTAAGTTATAAAATATAACTTTTAATATTTATAGGTAAATTTCATTAATTAATTATTATTAATGATATTAAGGTTATTTAATAATTATATTAAATAAATTAGTTTAAAAATAATTTTAATATTATAATAATCATTTTAAATGAAAATAAAGTGTTTAAAGATATTTTAAGTTATAAAATATAACTTTTAATATTTAAAGGATAATTTCATTAATAATTTAATATTAATGATTATTAATTTATTATTAATGATATTAAATTCAATAATGATATTAAATTTATTTAATAATTATATTAAATAAATAGTTTAAAAATAGTTTTATTAATTTAAAATCATTTAAAAAGGATATAAATGAATTAAAAATATTTTAAGTTATACTTAATGACTTTTAATATTTTGATAAATAAAACATTAATACTTTAATATTAATGATAATTATTTAAAAATAATTTTAAATGTTTTAAAAATCATTTAAGGGTAATATAAATACTTTAAAAATATTCTAAGTTATTATAAATAACTTTTATATTTTGGTAATGGTTTCATTAATAGTTTAATATTAATTAAATATTAATGATAATAGAATTTTTTTTTTTTTAATATTTAAATCATTTAATAATGATTCCGATGTTTGAAAATTTATGATAAATTATAATAAATGTTTAAAAATTATTATAACTAATTTAAAAATAATATGACTGATACTAAGTTACAGGACAGAGTCTTAGACTCGATAATTACCTGATAAAACTGTTAGTACACCCCATATGTTTTAAAAATTGAACTGAATTTATATAATTTGATTAGATATGTGTTTATTTGTGATTCAATGGTTGTTAAATATGGGTGACAATGTGATAAAGTTATGTGCTGACTGGAATAAGCAGTATTGTGTGTTGAGATATGTTATTCTAATCAGTAAAATGATCTTATTATTGATAGGTGATTACATAAAAGATAAAACTAAGTTGCAAATTGTAAGCAGCGCATCTGTCAAGTATCTTACCTTTGCATTTCCTTTATGCAATGGACATGAGTAAGAATATTTTTGAATTATATTATTACTGTACATATTATTAACCTTATATTATATACGCTCATTGATTATCAACATGTTAGTATATGGTAATTCAGATATATATATTTTGTTCGTTAATTTCTATAAATGGTTATACAAGTGTCCCCACTTGGATAATCATTGTATTTAATCACATGTTGATACACCTTTGTTAATTACCCATATATATTGAATTATAGATTATTATTATTAAACAAGATAAAACCTTACTATTATCCAACTGAATTGCTTTGGTTTTGAACCCAGACAAGTATGAACATCCCTTACACGGGGAAAACTTTTTATGCACCCAAGGTGGACAGAGTGAACGATACCCTCGTTCTTGCATGTAGTGTTGATCAAATAAGGTTACAACGGGCTGATCACCCCCGTGCCCGTAAGTTATGACGGTTTGCAGATGAAGTTCTGTTTAAACCTATTCGAAAATTGAAAACAATGTTCATAGCATGTCACCATAACCCTAGTTATAGTTAATACGTAGTTTAAAAAATTTGAAAGAGGGTTGTTATTCTATTATTATCGATTCAAATTACTTCACAACTATTGGCCTGTTGTAGAATGGTAGTACAAAGAAAACATTTAAATTCTTTCAGCTTATATATATATAATTGATATTACTTGTTTGACACTCAAATGCTCGTTCTTGTTTAATTTAAATGTTTTCAGCTAAGTGTGAACAATCAGAGAGCTCTGCTAAGAACAAGGGAAAGGGAAAGGTTGTTGAATGAACGCAATCCTATTTTATGTAATAGTTAACTTTATTAAGACAAGTATGATATATATTATCTATCATGGGTTGTAATGAATGTTTAAAGGTTACGTACGTGGGATTCAGACTCTGATGAATATGTAAATTAAGTTGACCTTTATATTATTATTATTAGTATTAGTATTATTCCGCTCATAGAAATGGTAACGTGAAGCACCGAGTTCGGGTTTTAATTACCCGGATTTGGGGGCTTTACAGGTTGGTATCAGAGCTATAAGCATGAATTTACGAAGAGCCCCGAGCCTCTCGTTGGTGACTTCCTTGTGTGGAATGCACCGAAGCCAGACTCTCCGTAGGGGACGCCGATTCAGTCGGTGGTAAGCTGATAGGTACCCTTGTAAGGTGCTATGGTTGGAAACACCATGAAAGTTATAGGTTGGTATCAGAGTTAAAGGTTAAAAACCTTAGGTGGGATAGACCTTAGGCTATAACCTTAGGATAGAGGGAAACATTGAAAATATAAATAACTCATATAGAGTTTAAAAAAGAGTTGAATTGACTAAGTTCATAGTCAAATAAAATAAAAGATAACTTATATAAAACTATTATTTGTTGTGTGTATATACTATATGCATGTTAATCAAGATAACTTACATGTGTAGATGTCTGGTGTAAAAAGCTTGTTATATGATTATAGCATGAAGAAGGATCAAATCCATATAACCGAGCTAATATCGAAGTCAATAGCTGAAATAGAGGCTCACGATGAAAACAACTCAGACGAGGTGGTTATTGTAAAAAACATAGTACCAGATCCGGAGATGGTGGAGCTGACAGATAGTGATTCGGACACTAAAGTTGAAGCTGATCAAGCATCAACGGAGGTACATGATCTGAGGAACAAGGTTTCTTCTCTGAAAAGGCTGTGGAAAATAGAAAAGTTGTTGAATAGTCAGTTGCGTCAAGTGTTAATAGAAACAATGGAAGAACAAGATAAGCTTAAAATCTAAATTGATCTGATGGGAGCTACAAGTAACACATCGTGTGCAGCTCCGAGCAAGAAGGGGGAAAGAAAGACAAGAGACCAGGACTTAGGAAAATCCGATAAGAAGAAAGGGAAAAGAATATGTTATCTTTGCGGTTATGAGGGACATACCACTCTGTATTGTCCTGACTATAAACCAGGAGCATATTTTATTTGTGGGATAGAAGGTCATCAGGCAAAATGTTGTCCAAGGAAAAAGGCGTAGCGAATAGCTAGTATAGGTTCTGTGATGTAGGTGTGTTTAATGTAATATGTATGCTTAATATGTCTGTGTAATGTAATATTCTAAAACTTTTGTATTAATCAAGGTTGTAAATCCCGACTTTTGTAGTCACAGAGGGATAGTTGATGTTTAAAGCAATATGTGTTATAATATGTAAAGTATTTTGAAATCGTTGAATGAATATGAATCTAAGTTTGAAAAATGAAACAAGTTTAATATATTAAACTTATGCGATAAGGTTTAGAATGCAAGTTAAATTTATGGTTTTATTTAATCAGATAATGTTGCTAACACGTCGAACTCGCAATCAAAGGGCAGAAGAATCTGTCAACAATGCTGAGGGACACCTACAAGCAGACTCGATGAAAAACTTCGCGAACATGGTAGCTCAGGCTATGCAACAGGGAATACCAATCGCAGGGAACCCGTCAGACAATCGCTTAGTGAACTTTAAAGATTTCAAGGCTTTTGGACCGCCAAAATTCAAAGGAACAACTGACCCTGTTGAAGCTCAAACTTGGGTCAAAGAGATTGAAAAACATTCGTGATAGCTAGGGTAGCTGAGGGGAAAAAGACCGCTTTTGCCACCTACATGATGAAGGGTGAGGCAAATCTTTGGTGGGAAGCAAATCAGGCGAGGGTAGGAGAAGGTGTAGTTACATGGGATAGGTTCAAAACTTTATTTTTCGAAAATTACTTTTCATCTAGTATGCAGGCTAGGATGGAGGTGAAATTTCTGGAATTGAAGCAGGAAAATATGACGGTGTCAGAATACGCCGCTATGTTTAATAAGTTGGCTAGGTTTGCCCTACATAAAATTGATACGGAGGCTAGAAAAGTGAGAAGGTTTGAGCTGGGATTAAAACCCTGGCTCTACAACATGGTGGCAGTGTTGCAGATCCCTACATTTGCAGCACTCATGGAGAAAGCAATTATTGCTTAGGAGGGGAGTGAGGCCATGAGCCTTTACAACAAGGAAAAGAAGAATAAGGGTATGATCGAAGGAGCTGGGAAGGTAGGAATTAATAGTGGGAGCAGGATTGGAGATGGAAAGAGGAAGGTGAAATACTTTGGAAGTGTGCAGGTGAAACAAGGAGTTAAGAAGTCAGCGGTATAGTGCAAGACTTGTGGAAAGAACCACTCTGGAGAATGTCTGAAGGGAAAATTTGTTTGCTATAAGTGCGGGCAGGAGGGACATATCTCTCCCAACTGCCCTAATCCTAGGATGAATAGTTGGTGTTTTATGTGCGGATCGACTGAACACAAGGTGAAGGATTGTCCAAAAAGGAGGACGGAGGCAAGGAGTGTGACTACTGGCAAGGGCAGCGGGACTCTAGCAATCACGGGACCTACATCATTAAGCAAGCCAACAAAATCAACAACAAGGGTCTACAACATGACTGTCCAAGACACGATGGCAACTGGCAATGGAACCCCAGGTATTATTCGTATAACTTTTATTTTCTTTTACATGATTTTCCTATATATAGTACATTATTTTATATAAAAAATATAAAAAAAATAGAAGGAATTTGAGTTCTTTTAGAAATCAAATTTCCGTTTAATTAGAAAGACAAGCTTTATGTGAATAGTTAAAGATCAGTTTGATCAAATTATGAACGAGATATACTTGAAATGGTTGTGTATGTTATGTACCTGGTATGTATAGGTTTTAAAACGGTGATTCCGGGGACGGAATCTTTATAAGGGATGGTGAATGTAACAACCCGATATTTTCTATATAAATAAATCAGAAATTTTGCGTATAAATTTTTTATTATTATTTTAAGGATGAGGATTTGTACAAGATAATGTGTATATGTATTTATGTGGACTGACAATGGTTGGTCAATTATGGTGTATAATGTCAAATTCCTAGTATTAATTTATTTAACCATATTTTTTAAATACAAATGGGAAAGTCAAGACTGTTATATAACTATCTTATATGATTTATGTTGTGTTTTAAATAATTATTTAGGTAAACCCTAATTAGCTAGAAACCCTAATTCTAAAATTAGTAACCCTAATTAATATTTCAAAACCCCTAATTTCTGAAATTAGAAACCTTAATTTGAAACATAAACTTGAGTTTGTGATCAGTTAGAAATCGTGTTGATGTGATTAATATCATGCATAGTAGGTTTTATTGTTAATTATGGAAAACTTAATTAGTAATTTAAAACCCTAATTTTTAGAAACCCTAAATTAGTAATTAGAAACCCTAATAAGGATTTGGTAACCCTAATTACTAATTATGAAGCCTAATTGCTAATTTAGCAAGATTAACAATAATTATTAAATACTTAATACCCTAATGTTCATGTATAATGTAATTAGAAAATCTAATCTAATTAAGGAAACCCTGATTAAAAAATTTAGAACTAAAATTTATATTTTTCAAACCCTAATTGTTAAATCCTACAAATGCTATGTATTAAACCTTAGGGTTAAACCCTAAGGGTTTGCAAGATTACAAGAATGCCATTAAATTTCCAAGCAAAATGACCAAAATACCCCTCTTGAATTATTTGAGATAACTTGTATATCTAGAAATAATGGAGTGGTTGAGCTAACATTGACTTTCCATGTGACAAATCTCAGCAGATCAGCTACTACGATCTGCCATTACATTACACCTTGCTCTATATAGAGATTAAAGAGAGAAATATTCATTTGTTACCCCATTTGGCACAAGTACTCAACCTAGACTCTCTCTCTCTCTCTCTCTCTTAAACCAACGAAATCATAAGACAAATCAGTTCCATATTAAAGCCCCACTATCATCTCTAACCAAATCAGAAGCCAAAATCAGAAATTGATCAAAGAAGGTATAAAAACCCTAGCTATAATCTGACCATAAATCTTTTGTTAGATGTTAGATTTTTTTTTGTTAAACATGTTACATATGGTATATAATGATGATCAGGGTTGCTAGATGTTAGATCCATAACATCTAGAGGCTCGAATTTGAAGATTTGCCAGATCTGGAAAAAAAATTCTTGGTGGTCTGACAATTAATGCCAGTGCTTTTAGATTCTTGTCTGATCTTGGTTTTTGATGTTTAAAGGTTTAAACATGTAGTCTGACATGTAGTCTATGATCTGGAACAAGAATCAGGCCTAGATCAGCTTTAGATTGCAAGATATTAGAGGTCAAAATCCGTTGACCGACCATGACTGGGCGTTTCTGGTAACCCAGAAACTGCCCAGAAATGGTCTGACAAGACTTTTGACGGCTCGGATCTTGCATGATGTTGTTTATATGTGTTTGTTGTTGCATTAAAGTTATAGTATGGTAGTTATAATACGTGATAATGCTCTTTGATCGCTTTTATCACAATCATACTGGATTTTGGGGGATGGTCAAACCAAGCAGAAGTTCACGGATGAGCTTTCTAGGTAACCCAGAAAGTTCATGAGCGTGGCTTCTGACATGGTTTGACCGGACAAGATCTTGTTATTTTATTGTTGTTGTTATGATTTTATGTGATATATCTCTTGTCCTACATGTTGGGCTACACACTGCAACTTTTAAATCACTAAAACATCACATATATTGCAAGTTGTGGAAGCCCAATTATGGCTTGTCAAACTGTTCTTCATTTCTGGGTAACCCAGAAAATGAAGAACAGCTCTGACATCTTGTTCATTACTCCAGATCTATTTTGTTATGTGTTGTTTGGCCATGTTTGTTGTTGGATCTTGTAGTCGTGCATTAGTACAACAATATCTGACTAACAACATGCCCAGAAACGTTACGAGCTAAGATCTATGATTGGTCAAACGTGATACTTTGCAAACGGGCTATGAAGATCTGGGTTTCATAAAGAACACGAAGAACACCTATAGCGACGGTTGGGTAGCTATATGCAGTCTTTAGCGACAGTTTTATTAAAATTACTTAAATTCATTTCTAAAAATCATTTAAAATAGAAATTAATTTCTGAAAATTACAAAAATTATTTTAAGTTATAAAAATTAACTTATAATAATTTGAAATATTTTTCATAAATATAAGTATTTATTTAAATATTATTGATATTTACTTTATTTATTCAATGCGTTAAATAAATTAATTAAAATGATTTTATTATATTAAAAATTATTTTAAATGATAATAAGTTAATTAAAAAATATTTTAAGTTATAAAATATAACTTTTAATATTTTAAAGCAAATTTCAGTAATTATTTAATATTAATGATAATTAAGTTATTTACTAAATGAATTAAATAAATTAATTAAAAAGGATTTTATTACATTACAAATCATTTTAAATAATAATAAGGTATTTAAAAATATTTTAAGTTATAAAATATAACTTTTAATATTTAAAGGTAAAATTCATTAAGTAATTATTATTAATGATATTAAGGTTATTTAATAATTATATTAAATAAATTAGTTTAAAAATAATTTTAATATTATAATAATCATTTTAAATGAAAATAAAGTGTTTAAAGATATTTTAAGTTATAAAATATAACTTTTAATATTTAAAGGATAATTTCATTAATAATTTAATATTAATGATTATTAATTTATTATTAATGATATTAAATTTATTATTAATGATATTAAATTTATTTAATAATTATATTAAATAAATAGTTTAAAAATGGTTTTATTAATTTAAAATCATTTAAAAAGGATATAAATGAATTAAAAATATTTTAAGTTATACTTAATGACTTTTAATATTTTTGATAAATAAAACATTAATACTTTAATATTAATGATAATTATTTAAAAATGATTTTAAATGTTTTAAAAATCATTTAAGGGTAATATAAATACTTTAAAAATATTCTAAGTTATTATAAATAACTTTTATATTTTGGTAATAGTTTCATTAATAGTTTAATATTAATTAAATATTAATGATAATAGAATTTTTTTTTTTAATATTTAAATCATTTAATAATGATTTCGATATTTGAAAATTTATGATAAATTATAATAAATATTTAAAAATTATTATAAGTCATTTAAAAATAATATGACTGATACTAAGTTACATGACAGAGTCTTAGACTCGATAATTACCCGATAAAGCCGTCGGTACACCGATATGTTACAAAAATTGATTTGAATTTAGATAATTTGATTAGATATGTGTTTATTTGTAATTCAATGGTTGTTAAACATGGGTGACAATGTGATTAGGTTATGTGCTGACTGGAATAAGCAGTATTGTGTGTTGAGATATGTTATTCTAATCCGTAAAATGATCTTATTACTGATAGGTGATTACATAAAAGATAAAACCAAGTTACAAATTGTAAGCAGCGCATCAGGCAAGTATCTTACATTTGCATTTCCTTTATGCAATGGACATGAGTAAGAATATTTTTGAATTATATTATTACTGTACAGATTATTAACCTTATATTATATACGCTCATTGATTATCAACATGTTAGTATATGGTAATTCAAATATATATATATATATATATTCTGTTCGTTAATTTCTATAAATGGTTATACAAGTGTCCCCACTTGGATAATCATTGTATTTAATCACATGTTGATACACCTTTGTTAATTACCCATATATATATGTTGAATTATACATTATTATTAAACAAGATAAAACCTTACTATTATCCAACTGAATTGCTTTGGTTTGGAACCTAGACAAGTATGAACATCCCTTACACGGGGAAAACTTTTTAAGCACCTAAGGTGGACAGAGTGAACGATACCCTCGCTCTTGCATGTAGTGTTGATCAATACAGGGTACAACGGACTGATCACCCCCGTGCCCGTAAGTTATAACGGTTTGCAGATGAAGTTCTGTTTAAACCTATTCAAAAATTAAAAACAATTTTCATAGCATGTCACCTTAACCCTAGTTATAGTCAATACGTAGTTTCAAAAATTTGAAAATGGTTTGTTATGTTATTATTATCGGTTCAGATTACTTCACAACTATTGATCAGTTGTAGAAGGGTAGTACAAAGAAAATACTTAAATTCTTTCAGCTTATATATATATATATAATTGCTATTACTTGTTCGACACTCAAATGTTCATTCTTGTTTAATTTAAATATTTTCAGCTAAGTGTGAACAACCAGAGAGCTCTGCTAAAAACAAGGGAAAGGGAAAGGTTGCTGAATGAACACAATCCTATTTTATGTAATAGTTAACTTTATTAAGACAAGTATGATATATATTATCTATCATGGGTTGTAATGAATGTTTAAAGGTTACGTACGTGGGATTCAGACTCTTATGAATATGTAAATTAAGTTGACCTTTATATTATTGTTATTATTATTAGTATTATTCCGCTCATAGAAATGGTATCGTGAAGCACTGAGTTCGGGTTTCAATTACCCGGATTTGGGGGCTTTACAGGTTGGTATCAGAGCTATAAGCATTAATTTGCGAAGAGCCTCAAGCCTCTCGCTAGTGAATTCCTTGTGTGGAATGCACCGAAGCCAGACTCTCCGTAGGGGATGCCGATTCAATCGGTGGTAAGCTGATAGGTACCCTTGTAAGGTGCTATGGTGGGAAGCACCATGAAAGTTACATGTTGGTATCAGAGTTATAGGTTAAAAACCTTAGGTGGGATAGACCTTAGGCTATAACCTTAGGATAGAGGGAAACATTAAAAATATAAATAACTCATATAGAGTTTAAAAAAGAGATGAATTGACTACGTTCATCGTCAAATAAAATAAAAGATAACTTATATAAAACTATTATTTGTTGTGTGTATATACTATATGCATGCTAATCAAGATAACTTATATGTGTAGATGTCTGGTTGAAAAGGCTTCTTATATGCTTATAGCATGAAGAAGGATCAAATCCATATAATCGAGCTAATATCGAAGTCAATAGATAAAATAGAGGCTCACGATGAAAACAACTCAGATGAGGTGGTTATTGTAGAAAACGTGGTACCAGATCCGGAGATGGTGGAGCTGACAGATAGTGATTCGGATACTAAAGTTGAAGCTGACCAAGCATCAACGGAGGTGCAGGATCTGAGGAACAAGGTTTCTTCTCTGAAAAGGCTGTGGTAAATAGAAAAGCTGTTGAATATTCAGTTGCGTCAAGTGTTAATAGAAACAATAGAAGAACAAGATAAGCTTAAAATCCAAATTGATCTGATGGGAGCCACAAGCAACACATCGTGTGCAGCTCCGAGCAAGAAGGGGGAAAGAAAGACAAGAGACCAGGACTTAGGAAAATCCGATAAGAAGAAAGGGAAAAAGAATATGTTATCTTTGCGGTTATGAGGGACATACCACTCTGTATTGTCCTGACTATAAACCAAGAGCATATTTTATCTATGGGATAGAAGGTCATCAGGAAAAATGTTGTCCAAGGAAAAATGCGTAGCGAATTGGTAGTATAGGTTATGTGATGTAGGTGTGTTTCATGTAATATGTATGCTTAGTATGTCTGTGTAATGTAATATTCTAAAAATTTTGTATTAATCAAGGTTGTAAATCTCGACTTTTGTTGTCACAGAGGGATAGTTGATGTTTAAAGCAATATGTGCTATAATATGTAAAGTATTTTGAAATCGTTGAATGAATATGAATCTAAGTTTGAGAAATGAAACAAGCTTAATATATTAAACTTATGCGATAAGGTTTAGAATGTAAGTTAAATTTATGGTTTTATTTAATTAGATAATACCGCCAAGACGTCGAACTCGCAATCAAAGGGCAAAAGAATCTGTCAACAACGCTGAGGGACAACAACAAGCAGACTCGATGCAGAGAATACCAGTCGTAGGGAACCCGCCAAAGAATCGCTTGGCGAACTTTAAATATTTCAAGGCTGTGGGACCGCCAAAATTCAAAGGTACAACTAACCCTGTTGAAGCTCAAACTTGGGTCAAAGAGATTGAAAAAGCATTCGTGATAGCTAGGGTAGCTGAGGGGTAAAAGGACCGCTTCTGCCACCTACATGATGAAAGGTGAGGCAAATTTTTGGTGGGAAGCAAATCAGGCGAGGGTAGGAGAAGGTGTAGTTACATGGGATAGGTTCAAAACTTTGTTTTTCAAAAATTATTTTTCATCTAGTATGCAGGCTAGGATGGAGGTAAAATTTCTGGAATTGAAGTAGGAAAATATGACGGTGTCATAATACACCACTAGGTTTAATGAGTTGGCTAGGTTTGCCCTGCATCAAGTTGATACGGAGGCTAGAAAAGCGAGAAGGTTAGAGCTGGGATTAAAATCATGGCTCTACAACTAGGTGGCATTGTTGCAAATCCCTACATTTGCAGCACTCGTGGAGAAAGCGATTATTGCTGAGGAGGGGAGTAAGGCCATGAGCCTTTACAACAAGGAGAAGAAGAATAAGGGTATGATCGAAGGAGTTGGGAAGGTAGGAATTAATAGTGGGAGCAGGAGTGGAGATGGAAAGAAGAAGGTGAACAACTTTGGAAGTGTGCAGGTGAAACAAGAAACTGTTAAGAAGCCAGCGGTACAGTGCAAGACTTGTGGAAAGAACCACTCTAGAGAATTTCTGAAGGGAAAATTTGTTTACTATAAGTGCTGGCAGGAGTGCCATATCTCTCCCAACTGCCCTAATCCTAGGATGAATAGTGGGTGTTTTCTGTGCGGATCGACTAAACACAAGGTAAAGGATTGTCCAAAAAGGAGGACAGAGGCAGGGAGTGTGACTACTGGCAAGGGCAGCGGGACTCTGGCAATCCCGGGACCTACATCATCAAGCAAGTCAACAAAATCAACAATAAGGGTCTACAACATGATTGTCCAAGACACGATGGCAGTTGGCAATGGAACTCCAGGTATTATTCGTATAACTTTTATTTTCTTTTACATGATTTTCCTATATATAGTAAATTATTTTATATAAAAAAATATAAAAAAAATTAGGAGGTATTTGAGTTCTTTTAGAAATCAAATTTTTGTTTAATCAGAAAGACAAGCTTTATGTGAATAGTTAAAGATCAGTTCGATCAAATTATGATCGAGATCTACTTTAAATGATTTTGTATTTTATGTACCTAGTATGTATAGGTTTTAAAACGGTGATTCCGGGGACGAAATCTTTATAAAGGAAGGTGAATGTAACAACCCGATATTTCAATATAAATAAATCAGAAATTTTGCTTATAAATTTTTTATTATTATTTTAAGGATGAGGATTTATACAAGATAATGTGAATATGTATTTATGTGATAAATAAAAATATATTTATTACATGAATATTTACAAATATTTTTATTTTAAAATTATTGATTATTATAAAGTATATTCTTATCATAATTAATATTATAGTAGAAATGTTTTTATTAATTATTTTCCATGAAAATATAATCATATATTATTTGAATAATATATGAAATGATTTTTAGAATAATTATAATAATTATTTTATTATATGAATTTTGTACATATTATTAAGTTTATTATTTTACCTTAATTATTAAGGTTAAATATGGAAGAATAAACCAGATATGGAATCCAAACTCTAATTTTGAATTTTTATCAATGGATGAGAATAATAATATAATAATATTATATTTTGATTTTTTTAGTGCTATAAATATGTATTGTATGTTTGTGGACAGACAATGGTTGGTCAATTATGGTGTATAATGTCAAAACCCTAGCATTAATTTGTTTAACCCTATTTTTTTAATACAAATGGGAAAGTCAAGACTTTTATATAACTGTGTTATATGATCTATGTTTTGTATTAAATGATTATTTAGGTAAACCCTAATTAGCTAAAAATCCTAATTCTAAAATTAGTAACCCTAATTAATATTTTGAAAACCCTAATTTTTGAAATTAGAAACCCTAATTTAAAACCTAAACTGGAGTTTGTGATCAGTCAAACATCGTGTTAATGTGAATAATATCATGCATAGTAGGTTTTATTGCTAATTATGGAAAACTTAATTAGTAATTTAAAACACTAATTTTTATAAACCCTAAATTAGTAATTAAAAACCCTAATTGCTAATTTAGCAAGATTAACAATAATTATTAAATACTTAATACCCTAATGTTCATGTATAATGTAATTAGAAAATCTAATCTAATTAAGGAAACCCTAATTAAAAAATTTAGAAACTAAAATTTTATATTTTTCAAACCCTAATTGCTAAATCCTATAAATTCTATGTACTAAACCCTAAGGGTTAAACCCTAAAGGTTTGCAAGATTACAAGAATGCCATTAAATTTCCAAGCAAAATGACCAAAATACCCCTCTTGAATTATTTGAGATAACTTGTATATCTAGCAATAATGGAGTGGTTAAGCTAACATTGACTTTCCATGTGACAAATCTCAGCAGATCAGCCATTACATTACACATTGCTCTATATATAGATTAAAGAGAAAAAAAAGTCATTTGTTACCCCATTTGGCACAAGTACTCAACCTAGACTCTCTCTCTCTCTCTCTTAAACAAATGAAATCATAAGGAAAATCAGTCCCATATTCAAGCCCCACTATCATCTCTAACCAAATCAGAAGCCAGAATCAAAAATTGATCAAAGAAGGTATAAAAACCCTAGCTATAATCTGACCATAAATCTATTGTTAGATGTTAGATTTTTTTGTTAAACATGTTACATATGGTGTATAATGATGATCTGGGTTGCTAGATGTTAGATCCATAACATCTAGAGGCTCGGATTTGATCAAGATTTGCCAAATCTGGAAAAAGAATTCTTGGTGGTCTGACAATTAATGTCAGTGCCTTTAGATTCTTGTCTGTTCTTGGTTTTTGTTGTTTAAAGGTTTAAACATGTAGTCTAACATGTAGTCTTTGATCAGGAACAAGAATCAGGCCTAGATCAGTTTTAGATTGCAAGATATTCGAGGTCAAAAGCTGTTGACCGGCCATGACTGGGCGTTTCTGGGTAACCCAAAAACTGCCCAGAAATGGTCTGACAAGACTTTTGACGCCTCGAATCTTGCATGATGTTGTTTATTTGTGTTTGTTGATGCATTAAAGTTATATTATGGTAGTTATAATACGTGATAATGCTCTTAGATCGCTTTTATCACAATCGTACTGGATTTTGAGGGATGGTCAAACCAAGCAGAAGTTCACGGATGAGCTTTCTGGGTGTAACCCAGAAAGTTCATGAGCGTGGCTTATGACATGGTTTGACCGGACAAGATCTTGCTATTTTATTGTTGTTGTTATGATTTTATGTGATATATCTCTTGTCCTACATGTTGGCTACACACTGCAACTTTTAAATCACTAAAACATCACATATATTGCAAGTTGTGCATGGAAGCCCAAATATGGCTTGTCAAATAGATCTTTATTTCTAGGTAACTCAGAAAATGAAGAACACCTCTGACAGCTTGTTCATGACTCCAGATCTATTATTTTATGTGTTGTTTGGCCATATTTGTTGTTGTATCTTGTAGTCATGCATTAGTACTACAATATCTGACTAACAACATACCCAGAAACGTTACGAGCTAAGATCTATAATTGGTAAAACGTGATATGTAAGACCCCGAATTTTATGAAATAAAAGTATTCAATTTTTTATTTAGTACGTTGTTAAATTGATAAAAATTTAAAGTTAAGGGTGTTATATGAAATTTTTCCTATATAAGCAAGTGACTATAAAATACTCATTATTGTCGGGAAATATTCATTTGGTCGTGGAATATTCTTGTTGTCGGGGAATATTCGTACGATGGCGCAGCCAGTTGTGTATCCCATAACAGAATAAATGTCGGATGAAGAAAATGACAAATTTAAGTTTTTATAAATAACGGCGTAATTATTACCGTTAACACTGTTAGAATACCTGGTGGTTAAAATACAGTAATACGCGTTGTTGCAAAGTAGCACACGGTATTGCGCCAATTATTGAATCTTACGTGAGAAGGCACTACTCAATAATTGTTACAGTAATTACTGTTCAAAATTTTATTTTATTGAATCAATAATTGCTGCGTTGATATTTTATATTATTGTTGTTTCAATAATTATCACTTCACAGTATCTCCATTATCAGATCAATAATTTATATTATTTGAATAATATTATTAGATAGCATTATTGGCAATGTCTAGAAAGTTCTGTCAAAGATAGGTTTGGTCACCTAATTGCACGCCTTTAAGGACAAATCCTTATCGGAAAGCCCCCTCTTTCCAGGGAACTGCCTGGTTGTCATTATTGTGATTCGGTAATATTATTTGTGAATAATTAATTATTGATTTATATGATAAGGGAATATTTATTTGATGTGGATATAAATGATGGATTTATTTATGTGGTTATAAATGAAGGAATTAATGTTGAGATGTTTTATCAGTATTTTGTCAGAATGGAGATATTAAAAGATCAAATCGATATTCTTAAAGCTCTATTTTGTGAGTTATAATTTTGATCCGACCGTTGGATCGTTGTGATTTTTTGATATGTTATACATATATAAGTTGAGTATATATCCACAAATTTTGAACCGTTAAAAATGAACGTATAATGTTTTATGAATTTTAAGAGGTTACTGGTTCAGAAATTGTTGAAGTATCCGAATTTATTATTTTGGTAGAAAATTCTATAATTGGTGGGCCCCACTTTTGGTTGGTGAGAAATGTGCTAGAATTTTTATTCAAATGTGGTGGGTGGGAATAGTAGCAGGTAAAGCCATCAAGTTGCAGGTCAAGTCTGCTTCGACGTGCTAACATTTTCCTATAAATAGAGGGTTAAGTTAGAATTGAAAATCACACCAGAATTCATAAGTTTTCTTTCTTTTTCTCTTTAGATTATCAAGTGTATTTTGTGAGTATTTAGTTACTTGGTGAGTTTCTATTCATCAATGCAAGTTTTATTCAGCGTCATATCCGATATCCGGTCAGAAGTGCTGCTCTTTTGAGGTAAGGGATAGTAGGGGATTTTAAGGGTTGTTATGTTTTTCAGTTTTGTAATTTTTCTGACCTTCAAAAATTTTGGAAAACTTTGAAATGATAATTTGATGAGTTTTTTTTATTGTGTCCAAAAATTGCGATTTTTGGATGTATAGATTAAGAGTTGTGAATTTTATGAGAAAAGACTATTTTAAAAGTAACCGATTATAACTCCTTGTGGTTAACTCCAAAATTGGTGAAATTTTTATTGGGAGTACATGTATATGATAGAAGTATACTCTGTAAATTTTGGAATTTTTGGATAAAAATAGAATTTTTGATAAATATCTAAATATTTAGTTGTTTTGGCCATATGAAAAATAGTAAATAATTTTTAAAAATTCTGAGAAAAATATATGTTCAATATGGGACTATATTCTACTAAATCTCAGAAAAGAAAATTTGTTTGTACTGATTTGGTATTTTTCATGAAAATGGACTAGTTATGAGTAAATGAATTAAATATGTTATGTGAAGTAAGAAAATTGGAAAATTGGATTTTATGGCTTGAGAATCCTATATGATGTATATGCAAATTTTTGATGAGGGTTTTTGTTATTAGTGATGAAATCTTATGAGTTTGGAATTTTAGGATGATTAAATACATTATTTAGTAAACTGTAAATAATTAAAATAAATTGTTTATAAGTTTAAGAAATGTTATTTCAATATCATTATACCGAAATATTGGTATGGATTTTATTGTGGAATTTTTACCTTTTTGTGTCGAGTTTACTATTCATGAGTTACTATTCACGAGTTACTATTCATAAATTACTATTCATGGGTTACTATTCACGAGTTACTATTCACGAAGTTACTATTCATGATAAAATTGTTTCTTTTTCTAACCAAATTATAGTTGAGTTATGAATATTACTCTTAAGATTAAATCTATATGTTGATTATATTATTTTTATTATCATATATAACATTTTATAACCCTAATTATGATATTAATTTCTCTTTAACTTGAGTGTAAAGAAGGGTAGATTATTGGTATGATCATGACTATGGGTTCTCTTTGGTCAGTAGTGCAAAGTTGAATTGTTGACTGGTATGATCATGACCATTGAATTTATAATTGAATATCTTTAGCTTAAGTGCAAATGTGAAATGATCAACATGGTTATAATTATTGTTTATATAAATTCTGAAATGATTATATATTTCTTTGAGATATGAATATATTTGGCCTATAGTTCAAATATGAAATGTTGAGGAATATCTTTGGCCTGTAGTGCAAAGATGAATTGTTAATGAATATCTTTGGCCCGTAGTGCAAAGATGACCTGTTGTTGAATATCTTTGGCCTGTAGTGCAAAGATGGTCTTTTGATGAATATCTTTGGTCATAGTGCAAAGATGAAATTGTTAGTATGATTATAAACAGGAACTGTGATTTGGTATAACCATGATCTTTGATATTTCAGGTAACGACATGTAATGAAAATTTTCTTCGTCCTGGATAAGAAAAGGAATTTAGAACTACAATTATTATTATGAGTTATTCATATAATTGTGGAAAGGAACTGTTGATTAATGTTACAGGGATAAAACATTATTGGTGGACTTTTAATGTGGAGAAGATAATAGACTTTATGGTCTATTTGACTCTTCTAATGGATTGCTCGTTCCGCTGCAACGATGGTTAAAATTTTTATCATCTACCATATGTTCTAAATCTCTAATTTATTACTGATGAAGGCTATTGATAATTTAATTATCTTTAGTCATGATATTCTTTACTTCGCTAGTTGTGCTCACCATTTTGCTTCACAATTCCTTTCAGGTAATAAAAGTAGTTGGGTCAAGTGGGGGATAACAGGTGAATAGAACGGTGGTCTATAGCTGTTGATGTTCTCCCTAAATAGTATGAAAATAATTTTATTGAGACTTTAGATAAGTGTGTCGTATTATATATGTCATTTGATATTTAATTTTGGTGAACCGAATAGGGTGAGGTGAACTCAACTTTTGAATGGTGTTTTGCCACTATTATACAAGATGTCTAATGACATACAAACTCGTGTTATCATAAGATAGGGTTGTGCACATCCACTTGCAGAGTATATCTACGAGCACTACCTATATGATCTTGGTGTTTGTTTGAAGTATAATTCTCAATTAGAGACAGTGGAGATAATGATATGTCAAGAGAAGACTCACCATTGGAAAGATTATGATAGTAATATTCTCATTATTCTTTGCGGTCTATTGGATCAACCAAGGATAATTCTGTGGCCATGTGATATCTATCATAACCTAGACGCATGGCCTCCCATGTACGAAGGTTTCCTTGAGCACTTCCCAAAGATTTTATGTGACGCCCCCAAAATTAGGTATACATCACCCATCTTGGGTCGTCAGATACATGGTACAAAATTCAAATACAACTTACTAATACAACTGTCGTGTACAATACGACAAAACATAACTGTGAGTTTGAATACAATTATTGTCTACTAGAGATTCTACAAACTTAAAAGGAGTCTTCATTACAATTATTAACACACTATTTCACAGAATAGTGAGGACTACTAATGTTATCCTCTGGACCGTCACTCCATTCCCCGACTAGTCCCTGCTATGTTCTCATTTCCTGAAGAGAACAATGAAAGAAAGGGTGAGCTCAACTAGCCCAGTAAGAAATATTATGACTAAGATAATGCAGAATAAATTATCGTTAGCCTTCAACAGTGTTAAACTGATAAAATATAACAACATCAAGTTTAACTGCAAGCGGAACAAGCAATCCATTAAAAGAGTCAAGTAGAGAATAAAATCTACTATCTTTTATGATTTAAAAGGTTTTTCATCACTTTTATCGTTGGGACTCAGCTTAATAAATAATCCACATCATCGAATCACCCCTGCACTACAGCTTAGGATATTCTTTAGTATCACAACCATAATTATCCATGCACTACGGGCCAAGAATATTTGTGTATTCATTAATGGTCATGATCATGCCAACAACTATCCATCAATGCATTACGGGCCAATGAGGACTTTTACCACATCATTTCTAACATTACGGTCATGATTACACCGAATAACCCCTGGTCATAATCATACCAAGTCCATCTATGCACTACAGGCCACAGATGACTTTCAACAACATATAAACATGAGGATGATAACAATGATATAAGAATTTAATAAAACAAGTTCAAGAATTAATTTATCCAAGAACTAATAACGTCCAAATTGTCAACATGAAACTGCTTTGTAGAGTAAAATTCAAGAATGCTCAGAAGAATATTTTCATGAAAAGATATTGGATGAAGCGCAAATATCAAGGATATTCCACTAATTTTATAGAGTATAGAAGTCAAAGTTTTAACCAACTGAGTATAATCAAGAATGGAATAACAAAAGAAATCACCATGCATGCGGTAATTCGCATAGACAGATTATTCTAACAGAATAATAAGTAACGGAACCAGGTCAGGTGAAATTCGCACTGACAGGATGTTCCAACAGAATAATAAAGACGAAACCAGGTCTGGCGTAAAACGCACAGATAGGATGTTCCAATATAATAATAATAAAGACGGAACCAGGTCCGGCGTAAAACGCACAGACAGGATATTCCAACAGAATAATAATAAAGATGGAACCAGGTCCGGCGTAAACGCACAGACAGGATATTCCAACAGAAAATAATAAAGACGAAATCATAGAAGAATGTCACCAAGTATAGGGTAGTCCGCGTATACTGGTTATTCCAGCAGAATAATAAAGAATAGAATAACAGAAGTTCTCTTCATGAATACAAAAGAAATAATATCCCTTACCGTAAAAGAAACTGAATATAAGAGTGGGGAAGTAGCAGAATATTTTTCTATAGTTTCTCTATAATTTCTGTCTCTAAAGCTTCAGTGAATTCGTAAGAAAATAATGAAGGAATGAGCTTCTATTTATAGAAAAATAGATTGCATAGTAACTAACTCATGAACGGTCCGAATTGATTTACTTTAATCGGACGGTCCATAATTAAAGCAAAATCTTTTAAATAAAATATAATATATATTATATATATTATATTATATATATAAAACATATGCTAATACTATTCATTCACTAGATTGCACCCGTGAATTTCCCCCACTTACTTCATTCATTATAATCATATATACATATAATATAAAATATATATATATATATATAATATAATATATATATATATATAATATAAAACATATATATTATATATACATAATACTCCCACTAACTTTTCCTTCATCCAACCTGTGACAAACATAACATTTCACCCAAGACTTTGCCCAACACATGGGTCCCACTCGTGGGCCCCCACCTTTTATTATATAAAATAACTTTTTACCGATTATTTTGAAAAATGGGTAAATATGGGTCCATAAAATAAGTAAAATTTACAAAAATCACTATAGCAATAATTGAACAAAACTGAGTGACTTCTCGGGTAAGCATCAATAATCAATACTGTGTGCTACTATGCAACTACGCATATTACTGTACTTTTAACACCGGGTGTTTCAACAGTTAACGGTAAAACTTCCGCCGTTATTTTCATAAAGTATTTTTGTCATTTTCTCAATCCGACAATAATTCTGTTGTGGGGTCCACCAATGATTGTGTCGTTGTACGAATATTCCCTGCTAAAAAGAATATTCCCCGACCAATCGAATATTATATAACAACTTGCGTACTTTGCAAAATTTATAAATATTACCCACAACTATTATATCAATTTCACTCCATAATATTCAAAAAAAATATTTATAGAAAATTCATCTTTATTCAAAAAGTTGGGGTTTTACAATCTCCCCTTCTTATAAAATTTCGCCCTCGAAATTAGGGTACGTACCTGGTATGTCAAAGAGGTAAGGATACCTTGATTTTATTTCAGATTTCTAACTCCCAAGTCATTTCCTAGACATCGTGGTTTCTCCACAAAACTTTGACTTGAGGTATAACCTTGGTGCGTAGAATATGTTCCTTCTTATCCAAGATTTGAACAGGAACTTCTTCATACGTCAAATCTTCCGCTATTTCGTCTGGTTCCAACTCAATAATGTGGTTCGGGTCATCCACATATTTACGTAACATGGATATATAAAAAATGTTATGAACACGAGACATACTTGGCGGTAAAGCGAGTCTATAGGCCACAGTTCCTACTCGATCAAGGATTAAAAATGGGCCGATGAATCGAGGATTGAGCTTTCCTCTCTTTCCAAATCTCGTAACTCCATTCCATGGAGCAACACGTAACAACACATGATCTTTTATATCGAATTCCACGTCCTTTCGATGAAGATCAGCATAACTCTTTTGTCGATCTTGTGAGGTTTTTATACGTTGCCGGATCGTTTGAATCTTTTCCGTAGTCATACGTACCAACTCTGGTCCCAAAATCGTTGCTTCACCCACCTCATCCCAGCATACTGGAGAACGACACTTTCTTCCATACAACGCTTCGAATGGAGCCATGCCAATACTTGTTTGATAACTGTTGTTGTAGGAAAACTCCACCAATGGTAAGAACTTGTCCCAACTTCCCTTGAAATCAAGGACACAGAGTCTTAATATATCTTTAAGAGTTTGAATAGTCCTCTCCGACTGTCCATCCGTCTGAGGATGATATGCCGAGCTAAATCATAAATCTGTGCCCATAGCTTTTTGTAAACTAACCCAAAATCGCGAAGTGAATGTTGGGTCTCGATCAGAAACTATGGATACTGGCATACCATGCAATCTTACAACCTCATTTACGTACATACGAGCAAGAAATTCAAGTGTATAAGTTTCTCGTATCGATAAGAAATGAGCAAACTTGGTCAATCTATCAATAATGACCCAAATCGCATTGTGATTTGCATTGTGACCCCCTCTTACCTGGGAACTGCCTGGTTGTCATTATTGTGATTCGGTAATATTATTTGTGAATAATTAATTATTGATTTATATGATAAAGAAATATTTATTTGATGTGGATATAAATAATGGATTTATTTATGTGGTTATAAATGAAAGAATTAATATTGAGGTGTTTTATCAGTATTTTGTCGGATTGGATATATTAAAAGATCAAATCGGTGTTCTTAAAGCTCTATTTTGTGAGTTATAATTTTGATCCGACCGTTGGATCGTTGTAATTTTTGGATATATTATAAATATATAAGTTGAGTATATATCCACAAATTTTGAACCGTTAAAAATGAACGTATAATTTGTTATGAATTTTGAGAGGTGACTGGTTCAGAAATTGTTAAAGTATCCAAATTTATTATTTTGGTAGAAAATTCTAGAATTGGTGGGCCCCACTTTTGGTTGGTGAGAAATGTGCTGGAATTTTTATTCAAATGTGGTGGGTGGGAATAGTAGCAGGTAAAGCCATCATGTTGCAGGTCAAGTCTGCTTCGGCGTGCTAACATTTTCCTATAAATAGAGGGCTAAGTAAGAATTGAAAAGCACACTAGAATTCATAAGTTTTCTCTCTTTTTCTCTCTAGATTATCGAGTGTATTTTGTGAGTATTTAGTTACTTGGTGAGTTTCTATTCATCAGTGCAAGTTTCCTTCAGCGTCATATCCGATATCCAGTCAGAAGTGTTGCTCTTTTGAGGTAAGGGATAGTAAGGGATTTACAAGGTTGTTATGTTTTTCAGTTTCGTAATTTTTCTGACCTTCAAAAATTAGAGAAAAATTTTAAATGATAATTTGATGAGTTTTCTTGATTGTGTCCAAAAATAACGATTTTTGGATGTATAGATTAAGAGTTGTGAATTTTATGAGAAAAGACTATTTTAAAAGTAACCGCTTAAAACTCCTTGTGGTTAACTCCAAAATTGGTGAAATTTTTATTGGGAGTACATGTATATGATAGAAGTATACTCTGTAAATTTTGGAATTTTTGGATAAAAATAGAATTTTTGATAAATATCTAAATATTCAGCTGTTTTGGCCATATGAAAAATAGTAAATAATTTTTAAAATTTCTGAGAAAAATATATGTTCATTATGGGACTATATTCTACTAAATCTCAGAAAAGAAAATTTGTTTGTACTGATTTGGTATTTTTCATGAAAATGGACTAGTTATGAGTAAATGAATTAAATATGTTATGTGAAGTAAGAAAATTGGAAAATTGGATTTTATGGCTTGAGAATCCTATATGATGTATATGCAGATTTTTGATGAGGGTTTTGGTTATTAGTGATGAAATCTTATGAGTTTGGAATTTTAGGGTGATTAAATACATTATTTAGTAAACTGTAAACAATTAAAATAAATTGTTTATAAGTTTAAGAAATGTTATTTCAATATCATTATACCGAAATATTGGTATGGATTTTATTGTGGAATTTCTACCTTTTTGTGTCGGGTTTACTATTCATGAGTTACTATTCACGAGTTACTATTCACAAATTACTATTCACGAGTTACTATTCATGAAGTTACTATTCATGAGTTACTATTCACGAGTTACTATTCATGACAAAATTGTTTCTTTTTCTAAACAAATTATAGTTGAGTTATGAATATTACTCTTAAGATTAAATCTATATGTTGATTATATTATTTTTATTATCATATATAACATTTTTATAACCATAATGATATTAATTTCTCTTTGACTTGAGTGTAAAGATGGGTAGATTATTGGTATGATCATGACTATGGGTTCTCTTTGGTCAGTAGTGCAAAGTTGAATTGTTGACTGGTATGATCATGACCATTGAATTTATAATTGAGTATCTTTAGCTTAAGTGCAAATGTGAAATGATCAACATGGTTATAATTATTGTTTATATAAATTCTGAAATGATTATATATTTCTTTGAGATATAAATATATTTGGCCTGTAGTGCAAATATGAACTGTTGAGGAATATCTTTGGCCTGTAGTGCAAAGATGAATTGTTGATGAATATCTTTGGCCCATAGTGCAAAGATGACCTGTTGTTGAATATCTTTGGCCTGTAGTGCAAAGATGGTCTGTTGATGAATATCTTTGGCCGTAGTGCAAAGATGAAATTGTTAGTATGATTATAAACAGGAACTGTGATTTGGTATAACCATGATCTTTGATGTTTCAGGTAAAGACATGTGATGAAAATTATCTTCGTCCTGGATGAGAAAAGGAATTTAGAACTACAATTATGATTATGAGTTATTCATATAATTGTGGAAAGGAACTGTTGATTAATGTTACAAGGATAAAACATTGTTGGTGGACTTTTAATGTGGAGAAGATAATAGACTTTATGGTCTATTTGACTCTTCTAATGGATTGCTCGTTCCGCTGCAACGATGGTTAAAATTTTTATCATCTACCATATGTTCTAAATCTCTAATTTATTACTGATGAAGGCTATTGATAATTTAATTATCTTTAGTCATGATATTCTTTACTTCGCTAGTTGTGCTCACCATTTTGCTTCACAATTCCTTTCAGGTAATAAAAGTAGTTGGGTCAAGTGGGGGATAACAGGGGAATAGAACGGTGGTCTATAGCTGTTGATGTTCTCCCTAAATAGTATGAAAATAATTTTATTGAGACTTTAGATAAGTGTGTCGTATTATATATGTCATTTGATATTTAATTTTGGTGAACCGAATAGGGTAAGGTGAACTCAACTTTTGAATGGTGTTTTGCCACTATTATACAAGATGTCTAATGACATACAAACTCGTGTTATCATAAGATAGGGTTGTGCACATCCACTTGCAGAGTATATCTACGAGCACTACCTATATGATCTTGGTGTTTGTTTGAAGTATAATTCTCAATTAAAGACAGTGGAGATAATGATATGTCAAGAGAAGACTCACCATTGGAAAGAATATGATAGTAATATTCTCGTTTTTCTTTGGGGTCTATTGGGTCAACCAAGGATAATTTTGTGGCCATATGATATCTATCATAACCTAGACGCATGGCCTCCCATGTACGAAGGTTTCCTTGAGCACTTCCCAAAAATTTTAATTTCTAAAACAGTTTTTGACTGTACCTTTATGTAAGGTGTCATTTTGACGTGATATCCAAGGTTGGAACATGAGTCACAGTTGGAATATATTTGTATCAAAACTCACGGCATTTATGTTGTTGTATTTTGCACGACAATTGTTGTAATAAATTTGTAGTTGTTTTATGTACCATGTATTTGGCGACTCAGAATGGGTTAGATGGAATGGACCTATTTCGGGGTTGTCACATGATACCTTGCAAACGGGCTATGAAGATCTGGGTTTCATGAAGAACATGAAGAACACCTATAGCGACGATTATGTCGCTATAGGCAGTCTTTAGCGACAGTTTTATTAAAATTAATTAAATTCATTTTTAAAAATCATTTAAAATAGAAATTAATTTCTGAAATTACAAAAATTATTTTAAAAATTATTTTAAGTTATAAAAATTAACTTTTAATAATTTGAAATATTTTTCATAAATATTAGCATTTATTTAAATATTATTGATATTTAATTTATTTATTGAATGCATTAAATAAATTAATTAAAAATGATTTTATTATATTAAAAATTATTTTAAATGATAATAATTTATTTAAAAAAATATTCTAAGTTATAAAATATAAATTTTAATATTTTAAAGAAAATTTCATTAATTATTTAATATTAATGATAATTAAGTTATTTACTAAATGAATTAAATTAATTAATTAAAACTCATTTTATTACATTAAAAATCATTTTAAATGATAATAAGGTATTTAAAAATATTTTAAGTTATAAAATATAACTTTTAATATTTAAAAATAAAATTTATTAATTAATTATTATTAATGATATTAAGGTTATTTAATAATTAGATTAAATAAATTAGTTTAAAAATTATTTTAATATTATAATAATCATTTTAAATAAAAATAAACTGTTTAAAGATATTTTAAGTTATAAAATATAACTTTTAATATTTAAAGGATAATTTCATTAATAATTTAATATTAATGATTATTAATTTATTATTAATGATATTAAATTTATTATTAATGATATTAAATTTATTTAATAATTATATTAAATAAATAATTTAAAAAAGGTTTTGTTAATTTAAAAATCATTTAAAAAGGATATAAATTAATTAAAAATATTTTAAGTTATACTTAATGACTTTTAATATATTCATAAATAAAATATTAATACTTTAATATTAATGATAATTATTTAAAAATGATTTTAAATATTTTAAAAATCATTTAAGGGTAATATAAATACTTTTAAAATATTCTTAGTTATTATAAATAATTTTAATATTTTGGTAATGGTTTAGTTAATAGTTTAATATTTATTAAATATTAGTGATAATAGAATTTTTTTTTAATATTTAAATCATTTAATAATGATTTCGATGTTTAAAAATTTATGATAAATTATAATAAATATTTAAAAATAATTATAAGTCATTTAAAAATAATATGACTGATACTAAGTTACAGGAAAAAGTCTTAGACTCGATAATTACCCGATAAAGTCGTCGGTACACCGACATATTTCAAAAATTGATTTGAATTTAGATAATTTGATTAGATATGTGTTTATTTGTGATTCAATTGTTGTTAAACATGGGTGACAATGTTATTAGGTTATGTGCTGACTGGAATAAGCAGTATTGTGTGTTGAGATGTGTTATTCTAATCAGTAAAATGATCTTATTACTGATAGGTGATTACATAAAAGATAAAACTAAGTTGTAAATTGTAAACAGCGCATCAGGCAAGTATCTTACCTTTGCATTTCCTTTATGCAATGGACATGAGTAAGAATATTTTTGAATTATATTATTATTGTACAGATTATTAACCTTAGATTATATACGCTCATTTATTATCAACATGTTAGTATATGGTAATTCAAATATATATAATTTGTTCGTTAATTTCTATAAATGGTTATACAAGTGTCCCCATTTGGATAATCATTGTATTTAATCATATGTTGATACACCTTTGTTAATTATCCGTATATATATGTTGAATTATAGATTATTATTAAACAAGATAAAACCTTACTATTATCCAACTGAATTGCTTTGGTTTGGAACCCAAACAAGTATGAACATCCCTTACACGGGGAAAACTTTTTATGCACCCAAGGTGGACAGAGTGAACTATACACTCGTTCTTGCATGTAGTGTTGATCAATACAGGGTACAACGGGCTGATCACCTCCATGCCCGTATGTTATAACAGTTTACAGATGAAGTTCTATTTAAACCTATTCGAAAATTTAAAACAACGTTCATAGCCTGTCACCTTAACCCTAGTTATAGTCAATACGTAGTTTCAAAAATTTGAAAGAGGGTTGTTATGTTATTATTATCGGTTCAGATTACTTCACAACTATTGACCTGTTGTAGAAGAGTAGTACAAAGAAAACATTTAAATTCTTTCAGCTTATATAAATAATTGTTATTACTTATTTGGCAATCAAATGCTCATCGTTGCTTAATTTAAATATTTTTAGCTAAGTGTGAACAACTAGAGAGCTCTGCAAAGAACAAGGGAAAAGGAAAGGTTGCTGAATGAACGCAAAGTTATTTTATGTAATAGTAAACTTTATGAAGATAAGTATGATATATATTATCTATCATGGGTTGTAATGAATGTTTAAAAGTTACGTACTTGGGATTCAGACTCTGATGAATATGTAAATTAAGTTGACCTTTATATTATTATTATTAGTATTAGTATTAGTATTAGTATTCCGCTCATAGAAATGGTACCGTGAAGCACCGAGTTCAGGTTTCAATTACCCGGATTTGGGGGCTTTACAGGTATGTATCTGAGCTATAAGCATGAATTTAGGAAGAGCCCCGAGCCTCTCGCTGGTGACTTCCTTGTGTGGAATGCACCGAAGCCAGACTCTCCATAGGGGACGCCGATTCAATCAGTTGTAGGCTGATAGGTACCCTTGTAAGGTGCTATGGTTGGAAGCACCATGAAAATTACAAGTTGGTATCAGAGCTATAGGTTAAAAACTTTAGGTGGGATAGACCTTAGGCTATAACCTTAGGACAGAGGAAAACGTTGAAAATATAAATAACTCATATAGAGTTTAAAAAGAGATGAATTGACTAAGTTCATCGTCAAATAAAATAAAAGATAACTTATATAAAACTATTATTTGTTGTGTGTATATAATATATGCATGCTAATCAAGATAACTTATATGTGTAGATGTCTGGTGGAAAAGGCTTGTTATATGCTTATAGCATGAAGATGGATCAAATCCATATACCCGAGCTAATATCGAAGTCAATAGCTGAAATAGAGGCCCACGATGAAAACAACACAGACGAGGGGGTTATTGTAGAAAATGTAGTACCAGATTCGGAGATGGTGGAGCTGACAGATAGTGATTCGGACACTAAAGTTGAAGCTGATCAAGCATCAACGGAGGTGCAGGATCTGAGGAACAAGATTTCTTCTCTGGAAAGGCTGTGGAAATAGAAAAGCTGCTAAATAGTCAGTTGCATCAAGCGTTAATAGAAACAATGGAAGAACAAGATAAGCTTAAAATCTAAATTGATCTGATGGGAGCTACAAGCAACACATTGTGTACAGCTCCGAGAAAGAAGGGGAAAAGAAAGATAGGATGTGAGACCCCAAATTTTATGAAATAAAAGTATTCAATTTTTCTATTTTGGTAAATAGTTAAATTGATAAAAGTTTAAAGTTAACGGTGATATGTGAAAATTTTTTAAAGTAGATAAGTTGTCATAAAATTCTCGGTTACTATTTACTCTAGTATTGTTCACTCGAGTATTTGGGGCACTTTTTGGGTCGGAGTACTATTCACGAATTACTATTTACGAGTTACTATTGATGAGTGAGTTTTATACACATGAATTGGATACATTCGGGCTTAATTTATTATTGTTCTCAAGTCTTTTAGGATGTTTTTATGTGTTTGTGTCTATTCAAGCATGTTTAATATTATTTTGTAGGATTTGGGACAAAAGTTACATGGATCAACGTTCGGAGTGGTTAGATTCGTTTTTTCGCCTTGCCATTTACATAGCAGTCACTTCATAGCCTATTTTACTATAGCTCTGAACATTATTTCGAAAAACTTCAAGAATGAAAGTTGTAGATCTACTTCTCCTCTTTCCATAACATCTTGAATCATCTAAATCGGAGTTCGGAAGAAGAAGTTATGGCCATTTTCCCAAAGGACGTCGGAGCCGAAAATGTCAGATTTTGGGCCAGTGCCAGGGGCGCGATTTTTAGGCTTGATTCCAGTGCCGGGGCGCTGGGGGGCAGAATCCCAGCGCCGTGCCCAGCGCTGGGGCATTGGGGAAAGGCTTGGTGTGGGCCTGGACGCGTTTTGGGCGAATTTTGACACCTTTTTGACTCCAAATTGGATTGGGTTTGTTCCTAAGCTAAAAATTAGACTTGTAACCTATAAATACATGATGTAAGGCATAAAATAAGATGAGATTACATAGCTTAGATTAGAGATACACTCCATTAGATTAGAATATTAACCCTAGTTCTTATTAATTTTGGAGATTGAAGCAACTTGGAGACCATTGAAGATCAAGAGCAAGAGCAAGATGGGAGCATCAGATTTGCTGACAACAGATTCTATTCTCTTCTCTTATCATACTTTTATCTTTTAATGTCTATTCAGTTGTGGATTCTTGGTTTCCATTCATTAATTATGAACTAATTTTTTTTATTAAGATTTCAATTGAACTTTTTATGGCTATGAATTAGTTATTCATTATATTCCAATTATTTATGTTAAAGTGAGTTGTTTATCTTGTCTTGTGTTTATTGCTTAATTATTTGATCAGTAATTACTTTGTTACTCTAGAAGGAATTGGAAGAGGAATTCTAGGGTTAGAACTGGGCATGATATCATGTGACTTAGTTATTTGCAAAGTGAATAATTAGGTTTGTGAATTGAATAGAAATATCTGTTCACCGCATGTAACACATAAGGAATTGGGATTGGAAAGAGTTTAATTCAATTGTTTTGCATAGGAATATAGCAAGATTAATCTGGATTAAATAGAAGGCAATTGATCACTTGGAAAAGGACTTTTGGCATTTGAGAATTCCTGTTAACAATTCAGTAGGCATAATAATTGGGATAATTAGATAATTGATTTATAGTTCATAAATTGGATATTGAAGTCTTAATCTTTATTTATTTGAATTCATTTATAAAGTAACATAGTTCTAATTGGTTAATTTAGTTTTCTTAATTAAAAAAAAATACAATTTGAGATTGTTTAAATAAAATTAGTTTAGTTAAGAATTAGTACTTGGTGATTTTTATTAAATAATTCCTCGTGGGAACGATACTTTTCTTATCACTTTATTACTTGTTGGCCGTGTATACTTACACGTATTTATTGATTGTGAAATTGATCAACAAGTTTTTGGCGCCGTTGCCGGGGAATTAATTTAATAATTATTTTCCAATATTAATTTCAATCAAATTAGTCTTAATTTAAATATTTATATTTTTATTTTTAATTCTCTTTCTATAATTCTCTCTTTTCAGGTACCATGAATGACTTTGAGTATCAATGGCCATACACGAACATGACTCAACAAAGGGGAGCGGAGATTGAAAGACTCGAGAAACTTTCTACATTGTCTGCACAGATTGAGACACTTTCGAGGATGTTTAAAGTTTTTGAAGCTTAGCGTCGTCAAAGTATGGCGGTTATTTGTGATTATTATGCTGGAAATCATATGAGTCATCAATGCGCCATCAGTTTCGAGTCGGTACAGTATAGTGGTGATTACCCCAATAATTATTTCTATCCCAACAACTATCATCAAGATTGGGGGTATCACCCGGATTTTTCATAGAGTAACAATCAAGCTGCAGCTCAACCACCTAGACAACAACACACCTCCGGATTTCAAAATCCGACTGAACAACCAGAGAGGATATCAAGTTTGGAAGAAGCCTTAGAAAAATTCATTAGAGCTTCTAACAAAAAGAACGAGGAACAAGATAAGAAATTGAGTCAAGTAGATCTTACTTTGCAAAGCCATGGAGCATCGTTAGAGAATCTGGAAAATCAATTGGAACAGATAGCACATGAGTTGAACAACCGTCCTCAATACACCTGGCCCTATGACACAGATTCCGAGGCTGATGGTGAGCCCGAGCTAAATCTACAATTGGATGAGCCACGAGATGAAAAAGAGGAGACAAGTGGGGATAATGACAATAAGGTCGGTGAAGAACTAACTGTGAGACCCAATGATGATGAGCCAATGTTGTTTATGCCTCAAGTGCCTTTTCCTCCACAGTTCAAGAGTCCGGTTAGATTTGCAAAACCTTGTCCGATTGGTAGTCATGTCGTCGGCAATACTCTCTGTGATGTAAAAGTAAGTACACCTTCGAAACCATGGTGTGATGAGCTGGAGAAGATAGAAGAAGAAATTGTTGTGTCTGACAAGCCTCAATGCCAGAATATATTCGCAGACACAATGGAGAAACCACCTAGATGCTGGACGTTCTTGAATGTGATCTTATCTAAAGAAAGCATGCTAGGTGACTATAATACAATGGCTATCATAAATGGGAACCTACCAAAAGCTATATTATTTCCGATGGATGGAGGGTTCCTCAACTTTCAAAGAGGAATTGGATAGCATTGACCAGACAAAGTTAGGCTGAGACTATAAAACAAGCGCTTATTGGGAGGCAACCCAAGTTTAATTTTTATTTTTTATTATTAGTTTTTATTAAGTTTTATATTAGTAGTTTTGAATTTGCATTTATTTAGGATTTAATAAAATTACTTCTATCATGGTTTTACAGGTTATTCAAGTCAAATTCAAGTGTGGTGCCCAATTTGTTCCATGTGCTTAGCCTATTCTCCAAACTTAGCGGACAAGGAGGAAGATTGCTATATTTTCAGGGAAGTCCTCTGCTTTAATTTTTTCTATTTCAGTCATTGAGGACAATGTCTAGTTTAAGTTTGGGGGCATTTTAGTGTCGTATTGCATATAGTTAGTTATTTACATTGTAAGTTCGTTATGTTTACGGGTTATTTACATTTAGTTTTTGCATTCAGTTTTTTGTTTAAAAAAAAAATTTTAAAAATCACAAAAATAGTAGTTAGTTTACTATGTTTGTTGCAGTTAGTTTATATTTACATGATTCCAACTGTTAGATAGTAAAAGTCTATTTTGGCCAATGATGAGACTGGAGTTAGGTAGATAAGTATAGTATTGAATATTCAGGCTTTGATGTGATTTCTTGTTATGAATTGAATCTTTTCCTGTTTGAAACTGGTATAACCAAGGTTAGCACGTTAATAATAGCTATGTTGACTGATTAAGTTTAAATTGATACATAATAGATTTCTTAAGGATAATACTAGTGTGAAGGAATGAAAGACATGAATAGGCGGAGATGGCTAAATTTTGATAAAAACTTAAGTTTGGGGGGAAATTTTGGGGTATATAAGCTTTAAAAAAACATGTTGAGTCTTGTGGTGGGTTGAGGAGAAACACTCCCCATAAACACAAGCGTGAGATGGAGCGTAAAACGCACTCACCAACCATCCATCAAAAAAAAAGAGAAAAAAAAAATTATCGTGGCTAATTTTGTTTCGGGGCCTTTGTTACTTGAGTAAGTACGCCCGAAGGGGTATCTTAAAACCTAGCGCCCTAAGGTCTTATATGGTCTGGGAGTCGTTGGTCGAAAGCTCGCTAAGGGGTGACACTGTTAGCCTAATGGAATGAGACATTGCACAGTCATGGTTAAAAAAAATAATAAAACGGGAAAAGAGCAAAAAGCCCCCGTAATGAAAAGTAAAGCATAAGTATCCCGGATTGGACTCTTGAACTTGGTGGATGTTTGACTTTAGTTGGATCTAGCTTGTTCGTGAATTTTGTGAATTTGTACTGTATGATGCCTTCGAAGATATCTATTATGTCTTAAATTTGATTTTATATCAGTTAACATTGTTGTGGAGCACACACGCACTATATCAGTGATAACAGTCTAAGATTTGATGATTGATTAGGAAATTACTGATTTGTTTTAATATGATGTATTATCATGTTTACTTGATTTCTCTAAGGCCGGTTGAATAGACTTGTTTCTGTCATTACTGTTGGATTCGTAGGCATATAGAATAGTTTCATTACATTGCATTACATAACATTTTTGTGTTTTTGCTTGAGGACAAGCAAAGGTTTAAGTTTGGGGGTATTTGATGAGTGAGTTTTATACATATGAATTGGATACATTCGGGCTTAATTTATTATTGTTCTCAAGTTTTTTAGGATGTTTTTATGTGTTTGTATCTATTCAAGCATGTTTTATATTGTTTTGTAGGATTTGGGACAAAAGTTACATGGATCAACGTTCGGGGTGGCTATATTCGCGTTTTCGGCTTGCCATTTACATAGCAGACACTTCAGAGCCAATTTTACTATAGCTCCGAACATTATTTCGAAAAACGTCAAGAATGAAAGTTGTAGATCTACTTCTCCTCTTTCCAGAACATCTTGAATCATCTAAATCGGAGTTCGGACGAAGAGGTTATGGCCATTTTCCCAAAGGACGTCGGAGTAGAAAATGTCAGATTTTGGGCCAGCGCCGGGGCACAATTTTTAGGCTTGATTCCAGCGCCGGGACGCTGGGGGGCAGAATCCCAGCGCCGTTCCCAGCGCTGGGGCGCTGGGGAAAGGCTTGGTGCGGGCCTAGGACGCGTTTCGGGCGAATTTTGACACCTTTTTGACTCCAAATTGGATTGGATTTGTTCCTAAGCTAAAAATTAGACTTGTAACCTATAAATACATGATGTAAGGCATAAAATAAGAGGAGATTACATAGCTTAGATTAGATATACACTCCATTAGATTAGAACATTAACTCTAGTTCTTATTAGTTTTAGAGATTGAAGCAACTTGGAGACCATTGAAGATCAAGAGCAAGAGCAAGAGGGGAGCATCAAATTTGCTGACAACAGATTCTATTCTCTTCTCTTATCATACTTTTATCTTTTAATGTCTATTCAGTTGTGGATTTTTGGTTTCCATTCATTAATTATGAACTAATTTTTTTATTAAGATTTCAATTGAACTTTTTATGGCTATGAATTAGTTATTCATTATATTCCAATTATTTATGTTAAAGTGAGTTGTTTATCTTGTCTTATGTTTATTGCTTAATTATTTGATCAGTAATTACTTTGTTACTCTAGAAGGAATTGGAAGAGGAATTCTAGGGTTAGAATTGGGCATGATATCATGTGACTTAGTTATTTGCAAAGTGAATAATTAGGTTTGTGAATTGAATGGAAATATCTGTTCACCGCATGTAACACATAAGGAATTGGGATTGGAAAGAGTTTAATTCAATTGTTTTGCATAGGAATATAGCAGGATTAATCTGGATTAAATAGAAGGTAATTGATCACTTGGAAAAGGACTTTTGGCATTTGAGAATTCTTGTTAACAATTCAGTAGGCATAATAATTGGGATAATTGGATAATTGATTTATAGTTCATAAATTGGGATATTGAAGTCTTAATCTTTATTTATTTGAATTCATTTATAAAGTAACATAGTTCTAATTGGTTAATTTAGTTTTCTTAATTAAAAAAAACACAATTTGAGGTTGTTTAAATAAAATTAGTTTGGTTAAGAATTAGTACTTGGTGATTTTTATTAAATAATTCCTCGTGGGAACGATACTTTTCTTATCACTTTATTACTTGTTGGCCGTGTATACTTACACGTATTTATTGATTGCGAAATCGATCAACAACTATTCACCTAAATTACTATTCACCTGAATATTATTCACTCGGGTATTTGGGGTATTTTTTGTGTCAGAGTACTATTCACGAGTTACTATTCACGGTTTACTATTTATCCAATTACTATACACTCTAGTATTGTTCACTCGGGTATTTGGAACACTTTTTGTGTCGGGGTACTATTCACAGGGTACTATTCCCGAAGTACTATTCATGAAATACTATTCACCCAAAAATATATATTTTTCGGTCTAAATTATTTTTGGGTACAATATTATTCCATGTGGAGATGTGCTAATTTTTCAGACCGTTGGTTGAAATTATAATAGTACATCAATATGGATCGTTGGTTTAAAGTTTTAATAGTAAAATCTTTTTATATAAAACAGAATATTTTTATAAAGTTATTCTATAAATAGAATATATTATATTCTATTATGCATAGTATTTTGCATAGTAAAATCCTTTTATATAAAATAGAATACTTTTATAAAGTTATTCTATAAATAGAATATATTATATTTTATTATGCATAGTGTTGCATAGTGTCTGCATAGTGTTTTGTATAATAAAATCTTTTTATATAAAACAGAATACTTTTATAAAGTTATTCGTTTTATTAGATTATAAATAGAATATATTATATTTTATTTAAAAGATTTTGCTTTAAATATGGACCGTCCGATTATAAGTAAATCAATATGGACCGTTCAGGAGTTAGTTACTATGCAGTCCATTTTTCTATAAATAGAAGCTCATTCCTTCATTATTTCTTACGGATTCACTGAAAATTTAGAGAGAGAAACTATAGAGAAAATTCTTCTTCTATAATCTTGAGTGTATTTCTTTAGAGTTTAAGAAAGCTTTGAGCGTAGTACAAGTTTTCTTCGAGTATATCATCGCTCTACCAGTCGGAATACTCTTCTTTCAAAGGTAGGGTATATTATTTGTTGTACTCGTAAGGGGTATTCTTTCTTTCTTATTCATGAAGAGAACTTTTGTTATTCCATTCTTTGTTATTCTATTGGAATAACCTGTATACGCAGAATACCCTATACTTGGTGAAATTCTTCTATTATTCCATTCTTTATTATTATGTTGGAATAACCTGTTTATGCGAAGTACCGCATACATGGTGAAATTCTTTTATTATTTCGTTCTTTATTATTCTGTCGGAATATCATGTTGGTGCGTATTACGCCTGACCTGGTTCCATTAATTATTCTATTGGAATAACCTGTCTGTACGGTCTATCGCATGCATGGTGATTTCTGTTGTTATTCCATTCTTTATTACTCTGTCAGAATATCCTGTCTGTGCGTTTACGCCGGACCTGGTTCCATTATTTATTATTATGTTGGAATAACCTGTCTATGCGAAGTACTGCATACATGGTGAAATTCTTTTATTATTCCATTCTTTATTATTATGTTGGAATAACCTGTCTATGCGAAGTACTGCATACATGGTGAAATTCTTTTATCATTCCATTCTTTATTATATTATTGGTTATTGGTTTTAATGTCGTATGTCTTTGGCCTGTAGTGCAAAGATGATATGTTGTTGAATATCTTTGGCCTATAGTGCAAAGATGATTTGTTGTTTGATAGCTTTGACCCGTAGTGCGAAGATGGACAGATGTATGACATGATCATGACCACTAGTGATACTAACGAATATCCTTGGCCGTAGCGAATGGATAATTCAATGATGTGATTGGCAGGATCATGACCATTAGTTAACAGTTGAATGTCTTTGGCCGTAGTGCACTGACAGGCAATTGATTGGTATGATCATGTCCATTGGTTTTATAGTTGAATATCTTTGGCCCGAAGTGAAAAGATAGACAACTAATTGGTATGATCATTGTTATTAAATTTGAATATCTTCAGCCTTTGGGGTAAGGATATTGAGTAAACGTTTTATTAAGCCTTTGTGGCAAGAAGGAACTGTTAATTCACATTATTATAAATACGAATTATGAATTTAACTAACATCTTTGGTGGTTCAGGTGAAGACAAGTGATGAAAATTCTGTTTGTCTTGAGTATAACAAAGAATTGTTGATGAGTAGTACATGAATAAAATATCAACGATGGACTTTTAATCTAGAAGAGATAGTAGATATTATGTTATACGTGACTCTTCTAATGGATTGCTTGTTCCGCTGCAGTTAAACTTGATGTCTGTTATATTTTATCATTTTAACACTGTTGAAGGCTAACGATAAATTATTCTGCATTATCTTAGTCATAATATTTCTTACTGGGCTAGTTGAGCTCACCCTTTCTTTCATTGTTCTCTTCAGGAAATGAGAACGCATCAGGGACTAGTCGGGGAACGGAGTGATGGTCCTAGATGATAGCATTAGTAGTCATCACTATTCTGTGAAAGAGTGTGATAATATATGTAATGAGGACTCCATTGAGTGTGGATATTGTCTAGATGACAATATTCTTGTATAAACTCCCAACTTATGTTTTGTCATATTATACATGACAGTTGTATTATTAAGTTCTATTTGAATTTATGTACCATGTATCTGGCGACTCAAGATGGGTGATGTATACCTAATTTTGGGGGCGTCACAGTTGGTATCAAAGCTTAGGGATATGATCCCTGGCTGAGATGTGAGACAAGAACTAGGAGGGGAGAGACGGGGAATTCCTTCGCTAGTATGACCTACCTAAGTTTATTTGTTTTTTAATTGGTCGGTCAGAATATAGGGGTATTATGTGGTATGTCAATTAACCCTTATTTTGAAACTATATTCTAGAATGATATTTAAAATACATGAGGATGAGAAATGGAAAATCATGATAGAGAGGAAATAACCGGGAAGGTACAATCTGAAAAGAAAGCAAGGTATTCTCATCTCTTCGAATATCAGGTACGTACGTAAATTTCGAGGGCGAAATTTCATAAGGAGGGGAGATTGTGAGACCCCAAATTTTATGAAATAAAAGTATTCAATTTTTCTATTTTGGTAAATAGTTAAATTGATAAAAGTTTAAAGTTAAGGGTGATATGTAAAAAAAAATTCAAAGTAGACAAGTTGTCATAAAATTCTCGGTTACTATTTATTCTAGTATTGTTCACTCTAGTATTTGGAGCACTTTTTATGTTGGAGTACTATTCATGAGTTACTATTCATGAGTTACTATTCATGGGTTACAATTCACCTAAATTACTATTCACCCGAATATTATTCACTCGGGTATTTGGAATATTTTTTGTGTCGGAGTACTATTCACGAGTTACTATTCACCCGATTACTATTCACTCTAGTATTGTTCACTCGAGTATTTGGGACACTTTTTGTGTCGGGGTACTATTCACAGTGTACTATTCTCAAAGTACTATTCACAGGATACTATTCACCCAAAAATATATTTCTTTTCGGTCTAAATCATTTTTGGGTACAATATTATTCCATGAGGAGATGTGCTAATTTTTCAGACCCTTGGTTGAAACTATAATAGTAAATTAATATGGATCGTTGTTTTAAAGTTTTAATAGTAAAATCTTTTTATATAAAACAGAATACTTTTGTAAAGTTATTTTATAAATAGAATATATTATATTCTATTATGCATAGTATTTTGCATAGTAAAATCTTTTTATATAAAACAGAATACTTTTATAAAGTTATTCTATAAATAGAATATATTATATTTTATTATGCATAGTGTTGCATAGTGCCTGCATAGTAAAATCTTTTTATATAAAACAGAATACTTTTTTAAAGTTATTCGTTTTATTAGATTATAAATAGAATATATTATATTTTATTTAAAAGATTTTGCTTTAAATATGGACCGTCCGATTAAAAGTAAATCAATCTGGACCGTTCATGAGTTAGTTACTATGCAGTCCATTTTTCAATAAATAGAATCTCATTCCTTCATTATTTCTTACGAATTCACTGAAACTTTAGAGAGAGAAACTATAGAGAGAATTCTTCTTCTATAATCTTGAGCGTATTTCTTTAGAGTTTAAGAAAGCTTTGAGCGTGGTACAAGTTTTCTTCGAGTATATCATCGCTCTACCAGTCGGAATACTCTTCTTTCAAAGGTAGGGGATATTATTTGTTGTACTCGTAAAGGGTATTCTTTCTTTCTTATTCATGAAGAGAACTTCTATTATTCCATTCTTTATTATTCTGTTGGAATAACCTGTATACGCGGAATACCTTACATTTGGTGAAATTCTTCTGTTATTCCATTCTTTATTATTATGTTGGAATAACCTGTTTATGCGAAGTACCGCATACATGGTGAAATTCTTCTATTATTTCGTTCTTTATTATTCTGTCATAATATCATGTTGGTGCGTATTACGCCTGACCTGGTTCCATTAATTATTCTATTAGAATAACCTGTCTGTGCGGTCTATCGCATGCATGGTGATTTCTGTTGTTATTCCATTCTTTATTATTCTGTCGGAATATCCTGTCTGTGCGTTTACGCCGGACCTGGTTCCATTATTTATTATTATGTTGGAATAACATGTCTATGCGAAGTACTGCATACATGGTGAAATTCTTTTATTATTCCATTCTTTATTATTATGTTGGAATAACCTGTCTATGTGAAGTACTGCATACATGATGAAATTCATTTATTATTCCATTCTTTATTATATTGTTGGTTATTGGTTTTACAGTTGTATGTCTTTGGCCTGTAGTGCAAAAATGATATGTTGTTGAATATCTTTGGCCTGTAGTGCAAAGATGATTTGTTGTTTGATAGCTTTGACCCGTAGTGCGAAGATGGACAGGTGTATAACATGATCATGACCAATAGTGATACTAATGAATATCCTTGGCCGTAGTGCATGGATAATTCAATTATGTGATTGGCAGGATCATGACCATTAGTTAACAGTTGAATGTCTTTGGCCGTAGTGTACTGACAGGCAATTGATTGGTATGATCACGACCATTGGTTTTATAGTTGAATATCTTTGGCCCGTAGTGCAAAGATAGACAACTGATTGGTATGATCATTGTTATTTTTTTTTGAATATCTTCAGCCTTTAGGGTAAGGATATTGAGTAAACGTTTTATTAAGCCTTTGTGGCAAGAAGGAACTGTTAATTCACATTATTATAAATATGAATTGTGAATTTAACTAACATCTTTGGTGGTTCAGGTGAAGACAAGTGATGAAAGTTCTATTTTTCTTGAGTATAACAAAGAATTGTTGATGATTAGTACATGAATAAAATATCAACGATGGACTTTTAATCTAGAAGAGATAGTAGATATTATGTTCTACTTGACTTTTGTAATGGATTGCTTGTTCCGCTGTAGTTAAACTTGATGTATAAGGCCCCAACTTTTTATAAATGAAGATTTAATTTTCTCTATTTATTATTTTGAAATAGTAAGGGGTTGATTTGATTAATGTGGTTAGTTATGGGTAAAATGCGCAAATATTTTTAAATAAGCAAGTGGTTATAAAATACTCATTGTTGTCGGAGAATATTCGTTTGGTCGTGGAATATTATTACTGTCGAGGAATATTTGTACGATGGCGCAGCCTTGTGTGGGCCCATAACGGAAAGCGATTGGATGAAGAAAACGACAAGTATAAGTTGTTTATAAATAACGGCGTAGTTGTTAGCGTTAATACTGTTGGAATATGTTGGTCGATTTCGCAACCAATAAACACGCGCAAGTATACGCGGTCAACAAGTAATATAATGATAAGAGAGTTGTCAAACCCACGAGAAATTATCACTAATATCTATCAAGTACTGACTTTATATCGCCTCAGTCTTATTTAAACAGTTAATTAAAACGATAAATTATGATTACAATTATTCAAAATAGCAGAAAAACATAACATAGATAGATAGATAAAGAGCTAAGAACACAATATCCACACACAAGCATTTTGTCAAACACTTGGCGTGCATCACTTTGTTCAAATCTCTTAACTCTCTTTATGATCATGGCGGCCACTATGAATTGGCAATAAATAAATTATGCATATACATAATCACATAAAGAACCAATTCGCATGACACCAATCATAAAGAAAGCAAATTAGAAGTTTAATTCATAACAAATAAATCAAACTATTCCAAATATTAGGTAATCATCCAATGGATCATACAAGTATCAAAGAAAAGCTAGAAGTTTAATTCAATTCCTTGCCTCCATAGGTGTTACAAATGTTTGCACTAGATCCCCAAGAATGAGTTCTAGCCACTAGAGGAAAAAGGAAGAAAGAAATGATGGCTTCCCTTAGTTGTTGGTTGAAACTCCTCCATTGATGTTGTTGAAGCTCCCACCATTGATGCTCCTTGAAGCTCTTGAAGAACCATGGCCAAGAGCCATGGCCTCCCTCTTCTCCAAGCCGCCACCTCTCTCTATTTCTCCTCTAGGTTGCAAGTAGAAGTGAAGGATTATGTTTTTGGGTCATTAGGTTGAGCATTTAATAGCTAAAATCTTTCCAAAATTCGTGTCTGGCGCTGCGGCGCCATGATTTGGCTTGAACGGGGCGCTGCGGCGCGGAAGAAGAGGCTGGGGACTGCTAAGTGGCGCTGCGGCGCCGCAAATACACTAGCAACTCGCGCTGCGGCGCCGGGCCATTTTCTGCTCGGACATCTGTTGGGAAAATGGCCATAACTTCTTATACGAACTCCGATTGAGGCGATTCAAGATGATCCGGAAAGAGGAGAAGTAGATCTACAACTTTCATTCTTTGAGTTCTTCGAAATAATGGCTAGATCAATACTCAAATTGGCCTTGAAGTGACTGTTATGCAAATAGCAGTTGGTAGTTTCCAGATTTGACACCCGTTGGGAAAATGGCCATAACTCTCGTATCCGAACTCCGATTGAAGCGATTCAAGATGATCCGGAAAGAGGAGACGTTGATCTACAACTTCCATTCTTGAAGTTTGGACAGATAATGATCGGATCATGGCTAACATTGGGCTTTACGGGACTGCTACGTCAATGGCAAACTGAAAATGCGAATTTGGCGATTCCAACCATCGACCCAAATGACATTCCATCCAATTCCTACAAAACAAAGTAAAAACACATAAAACTAATACAAATATACATAAAAGCAATATAAAACTATATTACACAATAATACAATGAAAACACATAAAAACCAAACAAACTAGCTTAGGATTTACAAATTATCAAACTCAAAAGTACCTAATTTGTGTATATAAAACACACTCATCAAATACCCCCAAACTTGAATCTTTGCTTGTCCTCAAGCAAAACACTAAGAACAAAAACTATAAAAATAAATTCTAACAATCAACTACTTGAGCAATGAATCAATAAGTTTGAACAATGGCCTTAAAGATATCAAAACATGATAACTCTAGAAAACTTTCAAAATGTCACAACGTCTAGGATTTCAACTTGCTTTTTAGTCATACCTTGCTTTAGATCCTTTCTGTGTGTGTGTGTGTGTATACATTTACACTAAACCAATTATAGCTCGGATTAGCTTATGCAACCATATTACCTTATGAAAGAAATAAACTTCAAAAACTACATGCTTAACACATCACTCATCGCAATTGTAGACAAATCAAACATTCCAAAAATTTGATATCAAAGGACTCTTAGGTGAGTGCATTTTATGCTCCATCTTACCCTAAGTCCGCTTTTATGGGCGAGTGCGTTTTACGCTCCATCTCACCCTAAGTCTGCTTTTATGGACGAGTGAGTTTTACGCTCCATCTCAACCCACCGCAAGATTCTCGATATATTTTTATTTCTTTTTTTTTCATAGGTGAGTGCGTTTTACACTCTATCTCTCTTAAGTATGTGTTTATGAGTGAGTGCGTTTTACGCTCCATCTCAACCCACCACATGACCAATTAATCAAACCTAAGTATATTGCTTCGAGTGATGTTTAAACGAGTTCTAGAGTTTATTGATATCTCTCATAAGCATTCGGTCATATAAGCCTTCTCTAAGTATACAACTAGTTCATTACAAATGGATGAGTGCTCAAAAGTAGGAGTCATAAGCAAATCAATAACCAACAGTAAGTCAATCACCCAAACTAAGCAACATTTATCCATTTTTCATGAGTTATAACCTTAACAATCATTTGCCTGATCATATATTATAGCTCAATTCAAATTAAATCAGTGCTCAAGAGATAACCTATAATAGAAATGCAATTAAGCCCACAAAATAAAATAAAATAAAACATATCAAAACAAAACGTAGAAGACCCCCAAACTTGAAACTGACAATGTCCTTACTAAACGCAATAAAAGAATTCAATGCAAAGAACTTCCGTGATCATTTATCAGTTGTCGCCTTCCGCAACCGACGTCTACTATTTGCTAAGATATAACATAAAATGGAAAATTTTCAAAATTTTAACTAATATGCACTACTAAACATAAAAACATCCAAATAACTGACATAATAATATAATACCAACTCAAGTACCAAGAATATCACAAGTACCCCCAAACTTAAGAAGAACATTGTCCTCAATGTAAAGATAGATAAAATTAAAACTAGAGGACTTCCCTGAGAATATGTTAATCGTCATCGACATCTTCCTCCAAGTCCTCCAAGTCGGGAGTGCCAAACTTGTTGCGCGATACTCGATACCTGAAAGAAACACCAAACTTTACACTTTGGGTTGCCTCCCAACAAGCGCTTGGTTTATAGTCTTCGGCCCGACTTTATTTAAATAGAAAAAATAAGTTTAATAAAAATGTGTCATGCAAAATCGGACTGTAAGGCCCCAACTTACGCCAAGTCTTGCACAAGAGCTGTATTTACATACAGTCTTGTCAATCCAATCTCACAAATGATAACAATAAATAGAACTGTAAGGCCCCAGCTTACGCCAAGTCTTGCATAAGAGTTGCATTTACATACAGTCTTGTCAGCTTATTTATCACAATCGGAAAACACGTGAAAATAAAGATCAAACAAATAACAGATAAATGAACGTTCAAATTAAGACTACATTGATTGAAATCAATATTGGACAATATTAGAATAGTAATTCCCCGGCAACGGCGCCAAAAACTTGTTGGTCGATTTCGCAACCAATAAACACGCGCAAGTATACGCGGTCAACAAGTAATATAATGATAAGAGAGTTGTCGAACCCACGGGGAATTATCACTAATATCTATCAAGTACTGACTTTATATCGCCTCAGTCTTATTTAAACAGTTAATTAAAACGATAAATTATGATTACAATTATTCAAAATAGCAGAAAAACATAACATAGATAGATAGATAAAGAGCTAAGAACACAATATCCACACACAAGCATTTTGTCAAACACTTGGCGTGCATCACTTTGTTCAAATCTCTTAACTCTCTTTATGATCATGGCGGCCACTATGAATTGGCAATAAATAAATTATGCATATACATAATCATATAAAGAACCAATTCGCATGACACCAATCATAAAGAAAGCAAATTAGAAGTTTAATTCATAACAAATAAATCAAACTATTCCAAATATTAGGTAATCATCCAATGGATCATACAAGTATCAAAGAAAAGCTAGAAGTTTAATTCAATTCCTTGCCTCCATAGGTGTTACAAATGTTTGCACTAGATCCCCAAGAATGAGTTCTAGCCACTAGAGGAAAAAGGAAGAAAGAAATGATGGCTTCCCTTAGTTGTTGGTTGAAACTCCTCCATTGATGTTGTTGAAGCTCCCACCATTGATGCTCCTTGAAGCTCTTGAAGAACCATGGCCAAGAGCCATGGCCTCCCTCTTCTCCAAGCCGCCACCTCTCTCTATTTCTCCTCTAGGTTGCAAGTAGAAGTGAAGGATTATGTTTTTGGGTCATTAGGTTGAGCATTTAATAGCTAAAATCTATCCAAAATTCGTGTCTGGCGCTACGGCGCCATGATTTCGCTTGAACGGGGTGCTGCGGCGCGGAAGAAGGGGCTGGGGACTGCTAAGTGGCGCTGCGGCGCCGCAAATACACTAGCAACTCGCGCTGCGGCGCCGGGCCATTTTCTGCTCGGACATCTGTTGGGAAAATGGCCATAACTTCTTATACGAACTCCGATTGAGGCGATTCAAGATGATCCGGAAAGAGGAGAAGTAGATCTACAACTTTCATTCTTTGAGTTCTTCGAAATAATGGCTAGATCAATGCTCAAATTGGCCTTGAAGTGACTGTTATGCAAATAGCAGTTGGTAGTTTCCAGATTTGACACCCGTTGGAAAATGGCCATAACTCTCGTATCCGAACTCCGATTGAAGCGATTCAAGATGATCCGGAAAGAGGAGACGTTGATCTACAACTTCCATTCTTGAAGTTTGGACAGATAATGACCGGATCATGGCTAAAATTGGGCTTTACGGGACTGCTACGTCAATGGCAAACCGAAAATGCGAATTTGGTGATTCCAACCATCGACCCAAATGACATTCCATCCAATTCCTACAAAACAATGTAAAAACACATAAAACTAATACAAATATACATAAAAGCAATATAAAACTATATTACACAACAATTCAATGAAAACACATAAAAACCAAACAAACTAGCTTAGGATTTACAAATTATCAAACTCAAAAGTACCTAATTTGTGTATATAAAACACACTCATCAGAATACCCGGTGGTTAAAATACAGTAATACGCATTGTTGCACAGTAGCACACGGTATTGCACCAATTATTGATTCTTACGTAAGAAGACACTACTCAATAATTGTTACAGTAATTATTGTTCAGTATTTTATTTTATTGATTCAATAATTGTTGCGTTGATTTTTTTTATATTACTGTTATTTCAATAATTGTCACTACACAGTATTTTTTATTATCAGAGCAATAATTCATATTATCTGAATAATATTATTAGATAACATTATTGGCAATGTCTAGAAAGTTCTGTCTAAGGAAAGGTTTGGTCACCTAATTGCGCGCCAGTAAGGAGAAATCTTTATTGGAAAGCCCCCTCTTTCTTGGGAACAGCCTGGTTGCCAGTAGTGTGATTCTGTAATATTATTTGTGAATAATTAATTATTAATTTATATGATGAAAAAAATATTAATTTTATGTGGATATAGATGGAGAAAAATTTTAAAGTGACAATTGTTAAAAATTGATATTTTTCTGATAAAATAATATTTTATTATATTATTATAATAGAATAATGATGATATTTTTACAATGAATGTGGGATATATGAGTATATGAGGAGGAAGAGTATTTTTGTTGTATTAAATGATTAACACATGTTTTGTGTGTCGGTGGACCCCATTTCTTGACTGATATTTGATTATAGCCTGTAAAATCGTCTGTATGTAAATTTCGGTCAATTTCTGTTTGGAATTTGGAAAACCTTTCTTCTGCAACGTTGTAGAGAATTGAATTTCATATAAAAAATCGCAAAATTTGAATTTTCTGATAAAAGGGCTATTTATTATGAATTATTGAAGTTCCGAAGCTCTGAAATAATTAATTTTTGAAGTTTTAAATATTTTTTTAATAAAAAATGTTTTTTGTATGTTGTGAGCTTCATTAATCACATGCTAAGTTGCTGAATTCAGAAGTCTAAGGTTGGCGTAAAAAATTTTATTTATATAATATTATTATATTAAATTTTCTGCTTTGGTGTTCTAAGCAATTTTCTATAAATAGGGTGCTTATGTAAGAATTGAAAATCACACCAAAACTGAAATCTTCTCTCTCTTTCTCTCTCTATAATATCAAGCGTATTTTGTGAGTATTTTAATACTTTGAGTGTTGCTATACGGTGCAAGTTCCTTCAGCACTATATCCAGTATTCCAATCAGAAGTACTATTTTTGCGAGGTAAGGGATGTTATTTTATTCGAAAATGATATTATTTCTTCAATATCATTATGCCGAAATATTGGTTGAAAATTTTTTATCAAATTTGAAACTTTTCATGTCGGGGTTACTATTCATGAGTTATTATTCACGAGTTACTATTCACGAGTTACTATTCATGAGTTACTATTCACGAGTTACTATTCACGAGTTACTATTCACAAGTACTATTCACGAAGCATGATAATTTTTTTTATGAAATTTCTATCTTTTGGTGTCGGAGTTACTATTCACATATACGGCACTATTCACGTATACGGCACTTTTCACGAATACGACACTATTCACAGAAAAAATAAATTTTCTTTTCTGTGTCCAAGATTGTCTGTTATGATTCCTATCTTTGATTGGATCTATGTTTTGGTCTTCATTCTTGAATTTTACTCCACTCTGATTATTTATGAAGTATTTTTGAACTTGAATTGTTTAAAGTTCAAATCCTTAATATTTGTTCTTTTATTTCAATGGATTCGTTTCCTTTAAAATATTTTTCATCATCCTCAGTCCTAAATGATGATATTACTGAATATCTTTGGCATGTAGTGCAAAGATGAATGATTTTCTAATGAATATCTTTGACCCGTAGTGCAAAGATAAACAAGTTTTTAGATGAACATGACCAATTGATGAATATCTTTGGCCCTTAGTGCAAAGATGAACAGGTGTTGAGATGAACATGACCAACTGATGAATATCTTTGGCCTGTAGTGCAAAGATGACTATTTGATTTATGATGTATATTGATTGATGTTACAGGGATAAAATATCGATGATGGACTTTTAAATTCATAGATGATAGTAGATATCATTCTCTACTTAACTCTTCTAATGAATTGTTGTTTCCATTGCAGTTGTTGATCTAAAACTTGTTGTCTATTGTATTCTATCAGATTTTTCCCTGTTGAAGACAAAGGATAATTTGTTGTACATTATCTTAGTCATAATATTCTTTACTGGGCTAGTTGAGCTCACCCTTTTCCTTTTTCTTCCATTTTTTCTCAAGAGACGAGAATATAGCTGGAACTAGTCGAGGTGTGGAGTAATGGTTCAAGACAGTTGTTTTAGTAGTCCTCAATATTTTGTAAAATAGTGTATCAATAATTGTAATGAGGACTTATTTGAGTGTGGATATTGTCTAGATGACAATATTTGTATTTAAACTCACAATTTTATGTTGAATTAATAAAGTTGTATTTGTTTCTATACCATGTATTTGGCGACTTAGAATGGGGGCGTCACATGATGTCTGTTATATTTTATCAGTTTAACACTGTTGAAGGCTAACGATAAATTATTTTGCATTATTTTAGTCATAATATTTCTTACTGGGCTAGTTGAGCTCACCCTTTCTTTCATTTTTCTCTTCAGGAAATGAGAACGCAACAGGGACTAGTCGGGGAACGCAATGATGGTCCTAGATGATAGCATTAGTAGTCCTCACTATTCTGTGAAAGAGTGTGATAATATATGTAATGAGGACTCCATTGAGTGTGGATATTGTCTAGATGACAATATTCTAGTATAAACTCCCAACTTATGTTTTGTCATATTATACATGACAGTTGTATTATTAAGTTGTTTTTGAATTTATGTACCATGTATCTTGCGACTCAAGATGGGTGATGTATACCTAATTTTTGGGGCATCACATAGGAGACCAGGACTTGGGAAAATTTGATAAGAAGAAAGGGAAAAGAATATGTTATCTTTGCAGTTATGAGGGACATACCACTCTGTATTGTCCTGACTATAAACCAGGAGCATATTTTATCTGTGGGAGAGAAGGTCATCAGGCAACACGTTGTCCAAGGAAAAGGCGTAGCGAATAGGTAGTATAGGTTCTGTGATGTAGGTGTGTTTAATGTAATATGTATGCTTAGTATGTCTGTGTAATGTAATATTCTAAAACTTTTGTATTAATCAAGGTTGTAAATCCCAACTTTTGTAGTCATAGAAGGATAGCTGATGTTTAAAGCAATATGTGCAATAATATGTAAAGTATTTTAAAATCGTTGAATGAATATGAATCTAAGTTTGAGAAATGAAACAAGTTTAATATATTAAACTTATGCGATAAGGTTTAGAATGTAAGTTAAATTTATGGTTTTATTTAATCAGATAATGCCGCCAAGACGTCGAACTCGCAATCAAAGGGTAGAAGAATCTGTCAACAACGCTGAGGGACAACAAAAAGCAGACCCGATGCAGAACTTCTCAAACATGGTAGCTCAGGCTATGCAACAGGGAATACCAGTCGCAGGGAACCAGCCAGAAAATCGCTTGGCGAACTTTAAAGATTTCAAGGCTGTGGGACCGCCGAAATTCAAAGGTACAACTGACCCTGTTGAAGCTCAAACTTGGGTCAAAGAGATTGAAAAAGCATTCGTGATAGCTAGGGTAGCTGAGGGGCTAAAGATCGCTTTTTCCACCTACATGATGAAGGGTGAGGCAAATTTTTGGTGGGAAGCAAATCAGGCGAGGGCAGGAGAAGGTGTGGTTATATGGGATGGGTTCAAAACTTTATTTTTCGAAAATTATTTTTCATCTAGTATGCAGTCTAGGATGGAGAAAAAATTTCTGGAATTGAAGCAGGAAAATATGACGGTGTCAGAATACGCCGCTAGGTTTAATGAGTTGGCTAGGTTTGCCCTGCATCAAGTTGATACGGAGGCTAGAAAAGCGAGAAGGTTAGAGTTGGGATTAAAATCCTGGCTCTACAACAAGGTGGCGGTGTTGAAGATCCCTACATTTGTAGCACTCATGGAGAAAGAGATTATTGCTGAGGACGGGAGTGAGGCCATGAGCCTTTACAACATGGAGAGGAAGAATAAGGGTATGATCGAAGGAGTTGGGAAGGTAGGAATTAATAGTGGGAGCAAGAGTGGAGATGGAAAGAGGAAGGTGAACAACTTTGGAAGTGTGCAAGTGAAAAAAGAAGGTGTTAAGAAGCCAGCAGTACAGTGCAAGACTTGTGGAAAGAACCACTCTAGAGAATGTCTGAAGGGAAAATTTGTTTGCTATAAGTGCGGGTAAGAGGGCTATATCTCTCCCAACTGCCCTAATCCTAGGATGAATAGTGGGTGTTTTATGTGCGGATCGACTGAACACAAGGTGAAGGATTGTCCAAAAAGGAGGACGGAGGCAGGGAGTGCGACTACTGGCAAGGGCAGTGGGACTCTGGCAATCATGGGACCTACATCATCAAGCAAGCCAACAAAATCAACAACAAGGGTCTACAACATGACTGTCCAAGACACGATGGCAGCTGGCAATGGAACTCCATGTATTATTCGTAAAACTTTTATTTTATTTTACATGATTTTCCTATATATAGTAAATTATTTTATATAAAATATATAAAAAAAATTAGGAGGAATTTGAATTCTTTTAGAAATCAAATTTCCGTTTAATCAGAAAAACACGCTTTATGTGAATAGTAAAAGATCAGTTCGATCAAATTATGATCGAGATCTACTTGAAATGATTGTGTATGTTATGTACATGGTATGTATAGGTTTTAAAACGGTGATTCCGGGGACGGAATCTTTATAAGGGAGTGTGAATGTAACAACCCGATATTTCTATATAAATAAATCAGAAATTTTGCGTACAATTTTTTTTTATTATTTTAAGGATGAGGATTTGTACAAGATAATGTGTATATATATTTATGTGATAAATAAAAATATATTTATTACATGAATATTTATAAATAATTTTATTTTATAATTATTGATTATTATAAAGTATATTCTTATAATAATTAATATTATAGTAGAAATATTTATATTAATTATTTTCCATGAAAATATAATCATATATTATTTAAATAATATATGAAATGATTTTTAGAATAATTATAATAATTATTTTATTATATGAATTTTGTACATATTATTAAGTTAATTATTTTACCTTAATTATTAAGGTTAAATATGGAAGAATAAACCAGATATGGAATCCAAACACCAATTTTGGATTTTTATCAATGGATGAGAATAATAATATAATAGTATTATATTTTGAGTTTTTAGTGCTATAAATATGTACTGTATGTTTTGTGGACTGACAATGGTTGGTCAATTACGATGTATAATGTCAAAACCCTAGCATTAATTTGTTTAACCCTATTTTTTTAAATACAAATGGGAAAGTCAAGACTGTTATATAACTGTGTTATATGACTTATGTTGTGTATTAAATGATTATTTAGGTAAACCCTAATTAGCTAGAAACCCTAATTCTAAAATTAGTAACCCTAATTACTATTTCGAAAACCCTAATTTCTGAAATTAGAAACCTTAATTTGAAACATAAACTGGAGTTTGTGATCAGTCAGAAATCGTGTTAATGTGATTAATATCATACATAGTAGGTTTTATTGCTAATTATGGAAAACTTAATTAGTAATTTAAAACCCTAATTTTTAGAAACCCTAAATTAGTAATTAGAAATCCTAATTGGGATTTGGTAACCCTAATTACTAATTGTGAACCCTAATTGCTAATTTAGCAAGATTAACAATAATTATTAAATACTTAATACCCTAATGTTCATGTATAATGTAATTAGAAAATCTAATCTAATTAATGAAACCCTAATTAAAAATTTTAAAAACTAAAATTTTACATTTTTCAAACCCTAATTACTAAATTCTACAAATGATATGTACTAAACCTTAGGGTTAAACCCTAAGGGTTTGCAAAATTACAAGAATACCATAAAATTTCCAAGTAAAATGACCAAAATTCCCCTCTTGAATTATTTGAGATAACTTGTATATCTAGCACTAATGGAGTGGTTGAGCTAACATTGACTTTCCATGTGACAAATCTCAGCAGATCAGCCACTAGGATCAGCCATTACATTACACCTTGCTCTATATATATATTAAAGAGAGAGAAAAATTCATTTGTTACCCCATTTGGCTCAAGTACTCAACCTAGACTCTCTCTCTCTCTTAAACCAACGAAATCATAAGACAAATCAGTCCCATATTCAAGCCCCACTATCTTCTCTAACCAAATCAGAAGCCAGAATCAGAAATTGATCAAAGAAGGTATAAAAACCCTAGCTATAATCTGACCATAAATCTGTTGTTAGATGTTAGATTTTTTTTTGTTAAACATGTTACATATGGTGTATAATGATGATCTGGGTTGCTAGATGTTAGATCCATAACATCTAGAGGCTCGAATTTGAAGATTTGCCAGATATGGAAAAAAAATTCTTGTTGGTCTTACAATTAATGTCAGTGCCTTTAGATTCTTGTCTGATCTTGGTTTTTGTTGTTCAAAGGTTTAAACATGTAGTCTGACATGTAGTCTTTGATCTGGAACAAGAATCAGGCCTAGATCAATTGTAGATTGCAAGATATTCAAGGTCAAAAGTCGTTGACCGGCCATGACTGGGCGTTTCTGGGTAACCCAGAAACTGCCCAGAAATGGTCTGACAAGACTTTTGACGTCTCGGATCTTGCATGATGTTGTTTGTTGTTGCATTAAAGTTATAGTATGGTAGTTATAATACGTGATAATGCTCTTAGATTGCTTTTATCACAATCATGCTGGATTTTGGGGGATGGTCAAACCAAGCAGAAGTTCACGGATGAGCTTTCTGGGTAAACCCAGAAAGTTCATGAGCATGGCTTCTAACATGGTTTGACTTGACAAGATCTTGCTATTTTGTTGTTGTTGTAATGATTTTATGTGATATATCTTTTGTCCTACATGTTGGCTACACACTGCAACTTTTAAATCACTAAAACATCACATATATTGCAAGTTGTGGAAGCTCAAATATGGCTTGTCAAACTGTTCTTCATTTCTAGGTAACCCAGAAAATGAAGAACAGCTCTGACAGCTTGTTCATGACTCCAAATCTATTTTTTTATGTGTTTTTTGGCCATGTTTGTTGTTGGATCTTGTAGTCGTGCATTAGTACTACAATATCTGACCAACAACATGCCCAGAAACGTTACGAGCTAAGATCTATGATTGGTCAAACGTGATACCTTGCAAACAAGCTATGAAGATCTGGGTTTCATGAAGAACAAGAAGAACACCTATAGCAACGGTTCTGTCGCTATAGACAGTCTTTAGCGACAGTTTTATTAAAATTAATTAAATTCATTTCTAAATATCATTTAAAAATAGAAATTAATTTCCAAAAATTATTTTAAAATTTATTTTAAGTTATAAAAATTACCTTTTAATAATTTAAAATATTTTTCATAAATATTAGTATTTATTTAAATATTATTGATATTTAATTTATTTATTGAATGCATTAAATAAATTAATTAAAATGATTTTATTATATTAAAAATCATTTTAAATGATAATAAGTTATTTAAAAAAATATTTTAACTTATAAAATATAAATTTTAATATTTTAAAGAAAATTTCATTAATTATTTAATATTTATGATAAGTAATTTATTTAATAAATGAATTAAATAAATTAATTAAAAATGATTTTATTACATTAAAAATCATTTTAAATAATAATAAGGTATTGAAAAATATTTTAAGTTATAAAATATAAATTTTAATATTTAAAGATAAAATTCATTAATTAATTATTATTAATGATATTAAGGTTATTTAATAATTATATTAAATAAATTAGTTTTAAAATAATTTTAATATAATAATAATTATTTTAAATGAAAATAAAGTTTTTAAAGATATTTTAAGTTATAAAATATAACTTTTAATATTTAAAGGATAATTTTATTAATAATTTAATATTAATGATTATTAATATATTATTAATGATATTAAATTTATTTAATAATTATATTAAATAAATATTTTAAAAATGGTTTTATTAATTTAAAAATCATTTAAAAAGATATAAATGAATTAAAAATATTTTAATTTATACTTAATGACTTTTAATATTTTGATAAATAAAACATTAATACTTTAATATTAATGATAATTATTTAAAAATAATTTTAAATATTTTAAAAATCATTTAAGGGTAATATAAATATTTTAAAAATATTATAAGTTATTATAAATAACTTTAATTTTTTGGTAATAGTTTCATTAATAGTTAATATTAATTAAATATTAATGATAATAAAATTGTTTAATATTTAAATCATTTAATAATGATTCCGATGTTTGAAAATTCATGATAAATTATAATAATGTTTAAAAAAATTATTATAAGTCATTTAAAAAAAATACGACTGATACTAAGTTACAGGACAGAGTCTTAGACTCGATAATTACCCGATAAAATCGTCGGTACACCGACATGTTTCAAAAATTGATCTGAACTTAGATAATTTGATTAGATATGTGTTTATTTGTGATTCAATGGTTGTTAAACATGGGTGACAATGTTATTAGGTTATGTGCTGACTGGAATAAGCAGTATTGTGTGTTGAGATATGTCATTCTAATCAGTAAAATGATCTTATTACTGATAGGTGATTACATAATAGATAAAACTATGTTGCAAATTGTAAGCAGCGCATCAAACAAGTATCTTACCTTTGCATTTTCTTTATGCAATGGACATGAGTAAGAATATTTTTGAATTATATTATTACTGTACATATTATTAACCTTATATTATATACGCTCATTGATTATCAACATGTTAGTATATGGTAATTTAGATATATATATTTTGTTCGTTAATTTCTATAAATGGTTATACAAGTGTCCCTACTTGGATAATCATTGTATTTAATCACATGTTGATACACCTTTGTTAATTACCCGTATATATATATATATATATATATATATATATATATATATATATATATATATATATATATATATATATATATATATATATATATATATATATATATTTGTTGAATTAAATAGTATTGTTAAACAAGATAAAACCTTACTATTATCTAACTAAATTGCTTTGGTTTGGAACCCAGACAAGTATGAACATCCCTTACACGGGGAAAACTTTTTATGCACCCAAGGTGGACAGTGTGAACGATACCCTCGTTCTTGCATGTAGTGTTGATCAATACAGGGTACAACGGGCTGATCACCCCCGTGCCCGTAAGTTATGACGGTTTGCAGATTAAGTTCGGTTTAAACCTATTCAAAAATTGAAAACAATGTTCATAGCATGTCACCTTAACCCTAGTTATAGTCAATATGTAGTTTCAAAAATTTAAAAGAGGGTTGTTATGTTATTATTATCAGGTTCAGGTTACTTCACAACTATTGACCTGTTGTAGAAGAGTAGTACAAAGAAAATATTTAAATTCTTTCAGCTTATATATATATAATTGTTATTACTTGTTGGGCACTCAAATGCTCATCCTTGCTTAATTTAAATATTTTCAGCTAAGTGTGAACAACTAGAGAGCTCTGCTAAGAACAAGGTGTTAGGTTTGTAATAATCATGAACGCAATCAAATTGCACAAATAAGCGAAAACGTGTAAAAATCAGAGTTTTAAATTTTTATAAACCATATACCCGGATCACCCTTAATGCACAATTATTAATTAAACGAAAATATGAAGAACAAGAATTATACCTTTGAAGATTCAACCTTCCTCAGGTACAAGTTCACCTCCAATCTTTTTTGCGTTCAACTTCAATCCACCGAGTTTGGTTCCTTCCTTTGATCAACGTTAGCCACCCAAGTGTTTGGCCTCTAGAGATGATTCACCAAGGAAGAACAAAAATTCAAAAAGATGGGTGTTAGGAAAAATCCTAGTTTTCTATCTCTATAGAAAAAGCGTACTTTCCCAACTATTGGAATTACGTATATTGATATCTGATATATGACTCTCTTTATAAAGATATCAGGTAACCCTATTTAATTAAAAATAAGGTATTATTTATTTAATTAAATTCTTTTAATTAAATGGGCTCCCTAATCTTATTAGGGATAATTAATTAAACTCCTTTAACTAATTTTCTCTCCTAATCCTATTAGGAATAAATGAGAGTACTTATATTAAATTAATTCCTAAACTCTTTTAGAAATTAAAATAATAATAACTGTAATAATATTAATAGGACTCCTCTTATTAATTTATATTTAATATTTCTAAAATATTAAATAATAAATATTAAGCTATTTAATTTATTCTATCACCATAGATTAAATTAAATATATTTAACATATTATTACGATTATACCATTAACTTCTTAAATAATTAATCTTCCTTTTATGGTGTGACCCTTTAGGTTCTCCATATTAAACCGGTTGTAAATAAATCAATTAGAACAATTCTAATCTTATTTAAATAAATAAATTAAATAATTTATTTATTTAAATAAATAAATAATATTTATTCTACAATAGGGATAAGCTCCCTAGCGATCAACGACTTTCCAGATAATATAGATTTTGACATTAATCATAAAAGAACCTTTGAGTAAATAGTTACCGTACAATTAAATCCTTCCACCATACAATGTCCCAATTAAATATAAGACATGGAATTACTGTCAAGTCTTATTTTATTTAATTATATGTATTTCGATTCTTAAATGCACAACTCTAATTCTAATTTCATTCTGCATTGGCCAAGGACTATTGAGTTGTCATTTATCGAATCACATAGGACATTTCTCTTCTTTTACTAGAAGTGGTAGATTCTTTGTTGATCATACATTATCTCCATGTACAACTTATTATACTCAAGCATACCCTTTGATATACCCTAAGGGTCTTAAGGAATAAGTCAAAGTATAACTCATCATACGCAAGATACTATGATGATCTCAAGTCCAAGGATCACTTGTACTACTATCACTACAGGAATTCCTATTGACAGGTAAGTAAAACTCCATTAGGTATTCCATAGCGAGTCACGTTCAGTGAACTTATTCTCTAATAAGCAGCTATATACTTGCTTTAGTGTCTCCATACAAATGATCATGAGATCAATCATCCTCATCCAATGAGCAAGCAACGTATGTACCAATCTATCCGGATTCACTAATCCCCAATTTAGTAATCCAACGATTGGAAACTATTTTGGTTTTAAGCTTTCTAAGAATTTAGATCTCATTAGAATGATCATCATCATTATTCTAAAAGCATTGCTTAAAACTATGGGTTTATCACATATTATAAAATAGCATCATGTAGATAATTAAAAGCCTTTAATTTATTAATACTTTTTTAATAAATGAATAAGATTGTTAAAAAGTATATGTTTTATCATCAAACATGATTGGCTTGTGTGCATACTACTTTCACAAGGGAAAGGGAAAGGTTGCTGAATGAACGCAATGTTATTTTATGTAATAGTTAACTTTATTAAGACAAGTATGATATATATTATCTATTATGGGTTGTAATAAATGTTTAAAGGTTACATACTTGGGATTCAGACTCTGATGAATATGTATATTAAGTTGATCTTTATATTATTGTTATTATTATTAGTATTATTCCGCTCATAGAAATGGTATCGTGAAGCACCGAGTTTGGGTTTCAAGTACCCGGATTTGGGGACTTTACAATATATAAATGTGATAAGATGTAATTCCCATTTGGTTTAAAATAACTTTTCACTAAAAACTTGGATGTGTTATGATATAATAAACATGATAAGATGCATATTCTGAACTTAGAACATGTGTGATTTATATGTCTTATGTAGTCACACATATTATATACGTATGCTCATTTTGGTTAAACGCATTGAAGTTATTCAAGCATGAGTTTTAACATGGTTTAAAGTGATTAACAATGTTAGCTATGAACAAAAGATGTGAACACTTATAAGCATGAGTAATACCGATTATGTAATCTCTCTATGAGAACATATGACCAAAGTTATAAAGCATTGCGATTACATGGCCCTATTTGATCTTAATTCCATGGAAATCCTAAACTAAAGTCCCTAACATATAAGTTGATCTTGAAGTGGTCATACAAGTATGTAAAGGCCTCTAGCATGTATGCATGTTAAGTATAAGAGTCTAGGTATGTTAAAGATTTGACTAAAACCAGAAGGGTAGAAGCTCAACTCTAGTAAGGCTAGAGGACAGCGTAGCTGCGCTGTCCCTAAGCCTAACCAGGGCGCATCTGCGCCATCCTGCAGTGAGTTCTGTATTCTGTTTGTAATCTGAGGTTCAAGGCATGCTTATATTATCAATTTAACATGTATTATATGACCAGTACATAATCCAATGTGTTAAGAAGCATGTTAGATAATAGAATCAAATGTTTAATGAGTGATTATACCTTTCAAATGTTAAGACCAAAAGATGTTTGTGAGCTATAAAGTAATGATTAGAAGCGATGTTATTTGACTTCATGGTAACTTATAAAATGATTGTGTGTTATGATTATGTAAGATATGTGATGTAGTATGTATATATTATACAACTAAGATAAACGTTTATATAGGTGTTTAAACTTACATATTATCTTTGAGTATATGTAACTAATAAATATCCTATATGCATAACTATATTATGTTAGGATTTGAAAAGTGTTGATAAACTATACTTTGGTAAACTACGCTTGAGGCAAGTAATCGAACCTTACTCTTTATTGAGCATTATTTGAGCTTGTACTGTTATTGGTTGTACAAGAAAATTCTTGAAAGTATGATTCATATCTCACTTAATACTTTCTTAAGTTTAGAAATGAAATGGTTTTCAAACCTTGATTTCGAATAATAATTGTTCATATATATACTGTGAAAGAAAATTGTATAAGTCATTACTTCGGCTAGACTATTGATATTTGATCGAATGTTATCCAAACCAAATTAACTTGGTGCGGACTCTTATAACTGAGATGAACAACTGTAAGACCCCAACTTTTATGAATAAAGATTAATTTTTCTCGAAATATATTTTTTAATATTATGGTGTGGATTTGATATAATGTTATAGTTGTGGGTATTATTTACAAATTTTGCAAAGTAAGCAAGTGGTTATATAATATTCGATTGGTCGGGGAATATTCATTTTAACAGGAAATATTCGTACGACGGCACAATCATTGGTGGACCCCATAACGGAAGTATTGTCATAGTTAGAAAACGATAGAATTATCTTTTTATAACGGCGAAAGTTTTACCGTTAAACTGTTGAACTACCCAGTGGTAAAAGTACACTAATACGCATGGTTGCATAGTAGCATACTGTATTGATTATTGATTCTTACGTGAAAAGTCACGCAGTTATACTCAATTATTACTACAGTAATTGTTGCATAATATCTTTCATATTATTGATTCAATTATTGTCACAATATCATCTGCATAATATTTTATATTATTAAATCAATAATTGAGACGAAAAATTTATTCATGTTATTATTTGCAATATTGACAATGTCTGGAAAGTTCTGTCAAGAAGAGATTTGGTCACCTAATTGCGCGCCAATAAGAAGAAATCCTTATCAGAAAGCCCCCTCTTTCCTGGGAATGATCTGGTTGTTAAATATTGTGAGTTCTAATATTAATGATGAATAAGTTCGTGTTTATTAAAGATGAAATTGATATTTCCATTGTGTTGGGATTATTAGTGTTTAGTAGAAATCGACATCTATTTCGATAATAATGGATGTCTGGAGGTTATATTGACCAATCGGGTAATTAATCGGATAAATGAGTAATTAATTGCTATTAATTCACATGATTATAACTATTTATTCACATGTGTGTACTATTGATTCACATGCATGTACTATTAGGGGAGGTGGTGCAAGATTGATAATACTTGCATGACTAAATGAAAAATAGAGGTATAGATGAAGGTACTATATTGTAATTATTTTTTTCACATGATTTTACTATTGATTCACATGATAGTACTATTGATTCACAAGATGTACTATTAGGGGAGGTGGTGCAAGTTTGATAATACTTGCAGGACTAATTAAAAATGAAGGAAAAGATGAAGGTATTATACTGTAATATTCCGAGCCCCAAAATGTGCAATTATTGAAACTATATTTTCCTATAAATAGAAGCTCATTTTTCTTTAATTCTCACCAATTCACTAAGACTCACAAGAGCAATTATAGAGAGAGAAGCTATAGAGAGAAAGAAGAAGAGAAGTCTGCTACTGCACTATTCCAATATCCAGTCTTCTTTTGAGGTAAGGGATATTATTTTTTTTCAGTATTCATAAGGAATAATATTTTCTTCCATACTCTGTAGTATGTGAGTAATATTATTTCATCTCGTATTCCTGATTATACCATCATTTTGTTAAAGTATTGCTTCTATACTCCGTGAAATTAGTAGAATATCCTTGAAATTTGCGCTTCATCTAGTATCGTTTCACAAGGATATTTTCTGCACATTCTTGTAAAATTTTAAGCTTTTCATGCAAGAGTACTATCCATAAGTAGTATTCATTGTTATGGTACTATTCACAAAGTACTATTCACGTGGTACGATTCACAAAGTACTATTCACGGGTACTATTCACAAAGTACTATTCATGAGTACTATTCACGGGATACTATTCCTGAAGTACTATTCACGGGATACTATTCACTCAGGTACTATTCACCCGGGGAATTATTCATGAACAAAATTAATTTCTTTGCTATCCAAATTATTTTTGATACAATATTATTCTTGAATTTTACTCCACAAAGCAGTATCATGTTGATAATTTAGATATTATTGAATTCTGGATAAATTAAGTTATAAATCTTTAAAAAATTATCATTTGCTTTCTTTTAATTGAATTCTTATATCATTATCATCATCCTCATGCTTATATTATGATAAAAGTCATTTGTGGCTTACGTGCATAGATGTACTATTGATTGGTATAATTATTACCAGGGATTATTCGTTATAATCATGATCGTAATATTACAAATGATGTGGAAAAAAATTTCATTGGCCTGTAGTGCATTGATGGACAGTTGTTGGTATAATTATGACCAGGGATTATTCGGTATAATCATGACCATTGATGATTACATGAATATTCTTGGCCCGTAGTGCAGGGATGATTCGATGATGTGGTTTATTTATTAAGCTGAGTCTCAGCGATAAAATTGATGATAAACTTTTTAAATCATAGAAGATAGTAGATATCATGCTCTACTTGACTCTTCTAATGGATTATTTGTTCCGCTGCAGTTAAACTTGATGTTTATTATATTTTATCAGTTTAACATTGTTGAAGGCTAACGATAATTTATTCTGCATTATCTTAGTCATAATATTTCTTACTGGGCTAGTTGAGCTCACCCTTTATTTTCATTATTCTCTTCAGAAAATGAGAATATAGCTGGGACTAATCGGGGAATGGAGTGACGGTCCAGATGTTTGCATTAGTAGTCATCACTATTCAGTAAAATAGTGTGATAATAAATGTAATAAGAACTCCATTTGAGTTTGAATAATGTCTAGAAGACAATATTCATGTAAAAACTCAAAGTTATGCTTTTGTCGTATTGTATAAAAGAAGTTGTATTTGATTTATGTACCATGTATTTGGCGACTCAGGATGAATGATGTATACCTATTTTGGGGGCGTCGCAACAACCCTCTTGATAGAGGAATTATATACTTGTCGGGAAACCGACGTGCGCACATGAGAATGATTAAATGTTATGCATGACATAAGGTACTTTAGGATGATCACCTGTTGTACTCGTTTTATAGAATTATAGTTTATTACTATTGATTCTAGTAGGAGTTCATAGTCCTTAGTGACTGCTCAGTATTCATTACTTTGAAATCTTGAATTTATTAATCGATGAATATTGTTGATATCCTCTGTCCTTAGCGACTATTGTTGAGAATCATTGATACTTCTTGCTATCTTTGAACTATCATTATTATTGAGCCCTTGAGAAATTTAAAACTACATTGAACACTCTTATTGCTATATTACTTGTTGGGCAAAACTATTGCTCATCATTGCTTTCCTTAAAACTTTTAGTTAAGGCAGAACGTGGTGAACCCTCTGGCAAGGACAAGGGTAAAGAGAAGGCTTTGGTGTAATTAGTTTCTTAGTACTAGGAATGTACTATTATTCTGTTGTAGAAGAACTTATCTATATTAAGCTATGTTTAATTTAAGTTGTATTGTATTAGTAATGTTATAACAGTGTCATTTATTCTATTATTCCGTTGTGTGAGATTTTGATTGATTATTAGAGTTAGCACGTGACAACCAAATTTGAGACGAGTGTGGTCTGAATTTTGGGAGTGTCACAACGTGACTCCACGAACATCGCTCCTACTCAAATCGTGGAGTCACCTGCTCTACTAGCTTCAACAGCCTCCTTTCCCACAACTCAAACCTCTATTCTTGCACCTCATTCAGACATTCCTTCTTCCTCAAACAACTATTATTTCGATCTTGCTCTTGCTCTCTCAAATCTGCAAGAACAAAATACAAGAGACTCTCTTACACACACTCAGAAAGTTCTTGAGCTTCTCTCAGTTCTTCACACCAAATCTGAGTTTTCTCACGCATCACATAAAGTGACCACAGAAATTCAAGAAAATCTAGAAACTCACTCTCTGCTCGTTCATCAACGTTTAAACCACTTAACCGATTATGCCAACACTCTTCCTAGCAACCTAAGCTCTGAGCTCACAAAGAAGCTACGGGATATCATCACAAAAATAATTTGAAGCATAAATGAAAGGGATCAAATTCACTTCTGATCTATCCAGAAGCATAAGGAAGCAGTTATCCTTCTTCAGAAGACTCAGGAGGCTCAAAACAAGCTTATTATGGAAAGCCTTTCTAGCCTACAATGTTCTATGACTGAATTCAAAGCATATTCTATGAATCAGATGAAACAAGCGGACGATGTCTTGTCCATTCTACAAAAACACAAATCGCAAACTAATTCTCTAGTTTAAGAAAATCGTGAAGACATTGTTCAGTCAAGGAGTTAACTCCACGAACTTATTCAAGGCATAAATCGTCTGTTAGAAGATTAAAGAGGAAGGAGAGAAAGGAAAAGGTAGAGGCAAAGGAAAACAAATTACTCAATCCTTAAGGAGTGCTCCCTTAAGATAACATCGCTATCAAACTCCACGAACTGAACAACAGTAGCGCCAACCAATTCTCATAGCGCAACCGTTAAGGAGTCAAGGGTCATTTCTTAGCTCACAAGGAGTAACCACTACTGGCTTTAACATGCCGAATGGAGATCCTTCCTTTATGGATAGACATGATCATGGAGAGAGGCTAAGTCAAAGTGAGCTAGAAGATATTGCATGGAGAGATGAAGCCAGCAGAAGAAGGATAGGTGCAGAGCATGACAATCCTCTAAGGAGCAAAAGGCAGAGGAGATAGAGATAAGTTGAAATTTGTTTCGTATTAATGTAAATACGCTAAAATATAATATCTATTTCACAACATCAATAAATTCATGCCTATTCTCTAGAGATTTCAGTTGCTCACTGAAACACCAAGTCATATTTACTTTCTAGCATCCTGCATTTAGAAATTGGTGTTATGATGCAAATCTCATTGGTTATGTCAACATCAAATAGGAGGAGATTATTGGGAATTGCATATTAAAATTTGATGTTGAAAGTAAATAAATATGCTTATTGTGTAAAGTCCTTCAAAAAATATATGTACAAGGACTTAGATGGTAGATCAAAATTGTTAGGTTGATCTGTGCTAAATGTTTATCATTCTGTAAATGAATTTATAGAAGAAAGATCAAAGTTGTTAGGATGATCTATTTTGAAATATAGATAGGCCTCAACAGAATCGTAGTCTTTCCAGCCAGCCGAGAGATTGCAGAATTCAAGGAAGAATCGTGGAGTATCGAAAAAGTTGCTTTAGAATTGTAGTCTGTCTTTAAAGCCACACTCAGAATCGTGAAGATAGTCCGAGCGCCTGTCGAGCCAAGTCAAGAATCGCATTCAGCTCTCAGAATCGTAGAGTCTGCAAAACAAGCAAGTAGAGATTGTAGTCTATCAGAGCTTAAGAGAAATCGTAGTGTTCTCTTCGATCAAGGCTAAATCAAGCACGAGCATGACAAGACACAATGATCGTGATACAAAGACAATAATTGTGGTGTCTCTCCAGTCAGCATCAGAAGCACCGAGCTTCTTCCATTTGCTGAAGGATGAAAGTATAACAAATGAAGAATGGCTTATAGACGTTGAGATTTTGGGAATCCCAATGATCCAACACTCATCCTTAATATGTATCGAAGAAGCATATAGAAGAAGCTAAGAAAAGGATTGCATGCCTGCTAAAAATGATATTTTCAGGTGTTAGGTGAGAAAGCAGTTTGCTGTGTCAGGGGGCCAGACGACAAAACAACAGATTTCCAGGAAGTCGACATCAGTGCTCAGAAATGTCTGATGCATTAAATGCTACAATGGATGCCTTCAACGGGCACATTTCAAAGGCTCCTTTATAAGCAAATCAAACATAGATGCAACAATAAGCAAATACAAAATAGAAGCTCATGAACCCTCAACGTCCAAAACTCGATCAAGAAAGAAAAGTTTGCACTGCTACTCAGTTCTTTTGAACGTATGCTTAACTGCAACTAAGTAGCACAACTCAAGAACTCAACTTTCATCAACTGTATTCCAAGTTTGCTGGACTTGAAGAGTTCTAAGTGAACTAAGAAGTTCCAAGACTGCTGGTCTTAAAGGAATCTAAGTGATTCAAATATTGTAAAGATATCTTTAATAGATTTCCTACTCGTGGAGTAGAAGAGTGGACTAAGAGCCTTAAGTGCTCTGAACCACTTAAAATTACTGTGTCTTATATATACCTGTTATAACTTCTATATCTATCATAATTGTTTATCACATATAAACTTGGTTTTATCTTAAAGGGGAACAAACAAATCATATATTCCGATGTGGTTAATTTATTAACAAATCAGACAAGTATTTTGAAAAGGAAAAAGTTTTTAAAATATCTATTCAACCCCCCCCCTTCTAGATAACTATTGTGTCTTTGGGAACTAACACTAATAATTATAATAATAGTAAGTAATAGTAATAGTAATAATTATAATAATAATAATTATTATTATTATTATTATTATAGTAATAATAATTATAATGGTAATATTACTTATAATAATTATTATTATTATTATTATTATTATTATTCTGATAATAGTAATAATAACAACAACAACAACAACAATAATAATAATAACAATAACAATAACAATAACAACAACAATAATAATAATAATAATAACAATAATAATTATAAGTATAATTATAAGTATAATTATTATAACTATAGTAATATTAATAATAATAATTATTATTATTATTATTATGATAATTGTAATAATAATAACAACAACAACAACAATAATAATAATAATAATAACAATAATAATTATAAGTATAATTATAAGTATAATTATTATAACTATAGTAATATTAATAATAATAATTATTATTATTATTATTATTATGATAATTGTAATAATAATAACAACAACAACAACAACAACAATAATAATAATAATAATAACAATAATAATAATAATAATAATAATAATTGTTATTGTGGTGGTCTGGTGAATTATGAAAATTATTATTGATGATTTGTAAGTTTTGTAGACATGTTTAGATTTTTCTAGATATCTATTTTTAAAGAAAAATTAATTATTATGGTGGAGTGGTGAATTATGATAATTGTTATGTGTGATTGTAAGTTATTTTAGATTGCAAAAAGTCTTTAGGTAATGTAGTATTTTTCGAATTTTAATTTAATTTTTCGTTACGTCGTGTCTTCAAGCACAGACAATTACTAATAGAACTATTAGATGTATTTACTTTTATGTACTTTTAAAATTTCTTAAGGCTGAAAAAAAATTACTGCCTCCGCATAAGAAATTACATGACAATATTAATATGCAGGGATATTACTCATTGATAAATGGAATTCTTATCTAAACAAATATATGCAAAAAAACATGAGAACTTATTAAAACATATGAAAATTTAATACAAAAACGACGCTTAGGCCGTAGTATGTGGCTTCGCCTCTGCTTAGGCACCATTTAGAATTTGAAAAACTCGAATGAAAAGGAAAGAAAAAGGACAAGGAAATAACGTCTAAATTTTATTTTACCAAGTTATTCCTTTTTTATATTATATTCTAACAATAGATGTGTCCCGTGCCTCCGGTACTGTATGGACTGAGATTTATCCCAAATTTTGGACGGCCCAAATGATTTATTGAGTGAGCAAGAAATTTAAAATTATTTATATTTTATTAGATAGATTGTTTTTAATATTAAATTATTTAATATTATAGATAGTTAGGTTTTATATGTTAATTATTTTTTTATATATATTTTTTAAATTTCAAATCAATACCTTATATATAAAGTCAGCAAAAGCGATCACAATTTAGAGTCGACTCTTAATCAATTTGAGTTAATCGTTCAATTGCACTGAGTTATTTACGTATTGGTCTGATCTCTTCGTCATAACTTCAGTTTCTTCCCCTTCCCCTTTTCTTTTGTTCTGTATCTATCCCTCCTCTCACACGCATCTCAAATTTCTTCTTCTCTATCTCTGATTTATCCAAAACTTCTTTTGTAGGACAAACGAATACGAAGTCAATTTGGGTTTTTTTTTTGCTCTTTTGCGTGTGTGAGAGGGAGAAGATGAGAGAGGCCAGTACAACCACCGTCAACGATGAATTGCTTCTCAAAACTTTCTTCGCCGAAGTCGGCGAGGTTGAGCGTGACAACAAAGTCGCCAGGTTCCTCTCTCTCTGTCTCTCTCTCTCTCTCTATATATATATATATATATATATATATATATATATATAGAGAGAGAGAGAGAGTCCGGATCCAGTCCGGGATCCCGGACCCTATTAAAATACGGACCTTTTTTTTGTTTTTTTTTTGAAACAACTAAAAAAAATTATGAAATTGGAATTTTTACATAATACAGTATTTTGGGCGTGATTTGGATGCCTATACCAAAACATTTCTGTACAGTCTGGGCAGACTGTACATACATTGGTTGGTATAGGTATTAAAAACACACCCAAAACATTGTATTATGAAAAAATTTCAGTTCCATAATTTTATTTTATTTTTTTAGTTGTTCTACAAAAAAAAAAATTGGGGTCCGTTTTTTGATAAGGTCCGGACTCCCGGACCTTATCTGTTGTGTATATATATATATATATGGAATGATCCATAGCATCTATTTGCTATGGATTAAAAAGTGACATATAGCATCTTAACCATCCGTGTAATTAATGAAGAACTGTGATTTGTTTTAAAACACACTGTCCGCTAGTCTTACTAACAGACGTAGTATGTGAAAAGTTTAGGCAATTTTGCCCCTATGTTCCAAACACTGGACAGATATTACAAAGCCATCCGCTAGTGATAGTAGCGGACGGTTATAATATACTCCCTCCGTCCCAAATTAATTGCTCAGTTTTAACTTTTTTAAGTCAAATTGACTATTTTAAAAATTAATAATTAAGCATATATAAATTTATTTTTAAAATTATAAAAATTGGGGTTAGTGATAAATTGTATATACTTTCTTTTGGTTATAATCTCTTCACCTATATTTTAGCAAAAATAGTAAAAAGATTAGTTTTAAAAATGGTCAATTTGACTTTAAAAAGTCAAAATTAAGCAATTAATTTGGGACGGAGGGAGTAATCAGTAATTCTAGTCTCAGTCTAGTAGTCTCAGTCATAACACTGCACGAATTCCTTCCTCAGTCTTAACGCTATAAAACAAATATTGGGTTAACCCAGTACACATGAATTCTTTCCTCAGTCATAACTTTAATATCCCGAAAAAAAAAGAATATTAAATTTATATTCTTAAAATATATTTTTTGGACTTTGTCATTTATTTGGGTCAAACTAGTTATTTAATTTGTGTGGGCTAATAAATATTAATAAGTGATGGATAAATTAATTTAGTACAATTTGGGCTTTAAAATTTGGGTTTAATTTATAGGGTCCTTTACATAAGTATACAACAAATAAAAAGTAATTACAAGAAAAGTGCATCAACTAAATAATTACAAAAAGAGTGTAATTAGGATTCATATTACAAAAAACTAGTACAATTCACATTAATAAAGAAACCTAAAATCAAGGAAAATAACTGCCATAATTTCAAATTCAAATTCAAATATTTGGGATCTAACAACAAAAATAAAATCTAAATAATAACAGTTGACAGTGGACATCCATTATCATTTTCTCTCTCTTCGTCCTCTAGTACCTTCTCTGCTCCGACCTTATTTATCTACTACAACCATGTCCGCGTTTATACCAAGATAACCAATAAAAAATAGAACACTGCATAGGGAAGAGAGAGATAAGAGACTGATGTGAAATATAATATTGATAACCAAACTTTCGTACCAAGGTAACCAAACATTTATACCAAGGTAACCAAATCTACCTTCACAGATGCAGTACGAATTTATTTGCTTGGTCTAAAAGTTTAGCAACCAATTTCGTGAAGGTAAATAAAAAATAGAACACTGCATAGGAAAGAGAGATAGTAGAGTGATGTGTAATGTAATATTGATAACCAAACCTTCGTACCAAGGTACCCAAACATTTATACCAAGGTAACCAAACCTTTATACTAAGGTAACCTTTTTTTATGAATATTTGGTTACCCACAAAAACTAAAATGGTTACATTTGTATCAAGGTTTGGCTACCAACTACACCACATTCAAAATAATTTTATTTTTTAAAAGCGTGGAAATATCTTTATACTAACATTAACCAACGATGACCAGCACCGCCTCAACCCCACCCTCATCGCCTCATCCGCTCGGCTCTCTCCCAAGCCAAGTCTCAGTCCACCGGTGGCTCGGTTCTAATCACCCTAGCCCAATGCAAGTTTTTCTCCAACGGTTTTGATCTCAAAATGGGCTCAATCCTCCGTCTCAGGCGCCCACGACCGTCTTCTCCACATGGTCAATTTATTCAAGCCGGTGGTCGCCGATCTGATTTCTCTCCTCATACCGACGATCACCGCAGTTACCAACCCTTCATACCAATGTAACCAAACCTTCATAATAAGGTAACCAAACCTTTATAACAAGGAAACCTTCATATTAAGGTTCGGTTACCTTGTTGTGAAGGTTTGGTTGCCTTGGTATGCCTATTTGGTTACCAACATATTAAGGTTTGATTACCGGTAGAGTTGGGGAACGGATCGGTGGTGGATGGGCCTCCATCGCGGCCAGTGACGGGGTCTCCACCGACGGTCATCTTGGATCGATCTGGGGAGGAGGAGAAAGGGGGAGGGAGGATGCGGAGGAAGAGGGAGGGGAGGGGAGGGGAGGGGAGGGGAGGTGGTGGGGTGGGGTGGGGTGGCGTGGAGAAAGGGAGGGAGATGAGGGGGATGGCGGTGGGAGGCAGATGGAGGTGGTGGGCATGGGCGGGGGAGGAGAAGGGAGGCGGAGGAAGGGGAAGGAGAGGGTGTGGAGCGGGGGCGCGGGCGGGAGGAGTAGTGGCAGGGGCATGGGTGGGGCGGCTGCCGGTGGAGCAGTGCCTGGGGGCAAAGGTGAGAAAGAAGACTGCGACTGCGGCAGAGGAGAAAGAAGGCGACGACCGAATGGAGGTTGATGAGAGAGAGATAAAATTTAAATCCCTGCAAACATGGCCATTATCAATAACTCATTAAATCACTCAACTAAATAAAAGGGATAAGATTGAACTCCTTTTTGTAATTAAATATTGCATATGCACTCTTTTTGTAATTATTTTGTTTGTACACTTTTTATGTAATTATTTTTTAAAATGTAATAGAAAATGTAATTGTCTCTAATTTATATTTGTGGGTAATAATAAATTATATTTAAATTAGGAGAGTTAATATTTAATAAATAAATAACTAAAACCTAATTATGCTTTATTAAGTCTGATGAGACAATCGTGGGAATAGAACTGAAAAGAAAGGAGGCGGCGACGAGAGGGAACAAAAAAAAAGAAGAAACAAAAGCAGGTGTCTTTCCTTGTTCTTTTTATTTTTGTATATCATTACTGTTGGCTCATGGATATGCAATTCTCGTATACGAGTGATGTATATGTTCAGAGTAAAACATGCACTGAACAGTAAAAGATTATAAGGTTTTGATATGTATTAAAGGCAAAGTTCTGATTGATAATAATAATAATAAAGAATTCGTGTTTCATGATTAGTATATATATGTGTTACATGATCAGTAGGATTATATATTTATATATATATATATATATATATATATAGACAACGGATCCAATCCGGGATCCCGGACTGGTCCAAAATCCGGACCCCAAAATTTTTTTTTTTGTAGAACAACTAAAAAAAAATTATGGAACTGATATTTTTTCATAATACAGTGTTTTGGGTGTATTTTTAATACCTACACCAACCAATGTATGTACAGTCTGCCCAGACTGTACAGAAATGTTTTGGTATAGGCATCCAAATCACGCCCAAAACACTGTATTATGTAAAAATTCCAATTCTATAATTTATTTATTTTTTTAGTTGTTTCAAAAAAAAAGCAAAAAAAAAAAGGTTCGGATTTTAATATAGTCCGGGATCCCGGACTGGATCCGAACTCTATATATATAGGAAAAAATGTGTGTACACAGCTGTGTGTACACACAGTAGGCTATAACGACGATTTTTTGGGCTATAGCGACGGTTTCACCCGTCGTCATAGCTATTCTGGACTATGGCGACAGTTTACCGTCACTATAACCCAAAAAATCTGTCGTCCTAGGCCTACTGTGTAATACATAGCTGTGTATATACATATAACCCATATATATATATATATGTATATATATATATATATATATGTATGTATATATATATATATATATGTATGTATATTATGTTTCGGTAATTTAAGTTATGTTTCATTAATTTAGGTTATATATTATTATATGTTAATAAACTTTTGGCCATAAACATATAAACGGAATTAGTAAATTAAATTGAAGTTATTTGATTTAATTAATTTTACTGACATAGCTATAAAAGTTTTAATAATAAATTTAATAGTATTATGTTATTAATGATGAGATTGTAATAAAATCTTATTAAATTATTTAGATTGAATGAGGGAGTCTAACAAGTTATATTTGGAATATATTTTGGGTAATAATAATAATTCACTAATTGTACTTATTTATTATTTTGTTTAATTAGTTCGGACGGAAGGAATTTAACGAGTTATATTCGGATTATAATTTTCGGTATGACGTTGCTTAACTAAGGTACGGATTCCGTACTCTTTCAGCGATACTCTTGTTAAATTTGATTTGTTCGTTTTGTCTCTTGTTTCGAATTTTGTTATTATTTCACATAATTGTTTCTTGTGAAATTCATATAATAGTTTCATTTTAGAGTTGATATATATGACTCATATTTGTACTCTTTGAATTAGGTTATCATGTTTGGTATTTGTTTTTGATAATTGTAGAGCGGTACATGTTGATACTTTCTTTTTGAGGCATTGTGACTATAATTTGATTTGGTTCAACATGTACATATAGAACCCTTTTATTTGTATTATGTCGCATGTGTTGTGACATGATATTTTTTTTAGAATATACCGTAGAGTATACCTGAGCTATAACCACCTTGTGGGGGTACCACAGGCATGTCGTCTTGGCACGAGAGGCATGACACTTTCCGTGACGGTTTGATTAGTCCACGGCGTCTCCGTTTTGTGCTCCGGAGGAACTGGGTCATTTGGTGTTTTGTTGTGGAAGGCGTATGGGTTAACCCTAGTTTTTTTTTCTGCGGATTTATGATGTTGTGCCAAACACACCTATCCGATTTGCATACATTTGAATTCGTGGTCCAATGTCTGAGTGCCTGTGTGGCATTATTTTGATTTTTTGTGTGGCATTATTTGATTTGCCTGTGTGGCATTAGTTTGACTTGCCTATGTGGCAAGATATATATTTCTGAGCTCACTCGGTATAAAATTAAACTCAGCCATTTGATTCAGCCTATTATTTCATTGTATTAGTTTTGTTTGTTTCTGTTCAGTTCAATTCATTGAGTTAGTTACTTCAGTTTGTTATTTCTTTACTCTTCTATTGGTTTCGTCAATTCTGTTGATTCAGATATATTTCATTCAGATCTTTGGAGACTATATTTTGTCAGTATATACACTTGAGGCTTTGTTCAGTATTTTGTCTCAATTATTTTCGTATATCAGTTGTATATCTTGTGTATATATGTATCGTACTGGGCAATTGGCTCATGCTGTGTTTTTCTTCCGGCAGATTTGCAGGGGTGATTAAGGGCTAGTGTGATGAGAGTGTTGCCTTAACCATCTAGGTTGATTAAATTTTTGGTTTTGATTATTTTGATTCTAGTTGGAGAATTATATTTAGTACTTCATTGATGGATATCATTATTAATATTTTGAAGTTACTAGTACTTTGTTTACTAATTTTGAGGTTTGTTGTATTTTGCACGTGACCTCCCTTTCCTTTTCGGGAAGGGGGTGTTACAATAACACTCCAAACATTGTACCTTTTTGTTAAAATCTAAGGAAGGATATTATGTTAGAGAGATCTGTGAGCAAATAACCAAACAAACACCCTGATTTGCAAGGAACATTGACCTTTGAAATATAAGAGGCTAAAGGAAACTGCACTGGATTGAGTCTATGACTATGGACTATATAAGCAAAAAAGACCACCAAATGAAGTCTCAAGTATTCCCATAAATGAAATTTTAAAGAACTGAGATCCATCACATAAAACAAGAAACCAACAAAATCAATTATATTTTCACATAAGATATACAATTGACTCTCCACCAGTACCCTTCACTTGATATTTTCTAGTGTAACAAAGTTATGGGAACCATTAGACCAATTCCACCACCCAACCAATATCTTCATCGACAAAAAAGGCACTACTGGTGCTATTCAGTTACTTTCCCCAAATACTAAAAAACCAAAAAAAATGAATTTCTTCTTCTTTTAATCCACTTTCTCTAAATTATTAACATCTCTTTAGGTCTTGAATTTCATTTTCATCATGCAACACTGATCATGTCATCTCGATTGCTGAAGTTTGGCATCACCTGAAACACTGAATGTCTCAATGACAATTGATTTTGATGATCGGATGACAGCGACAGCTTGAGAGATAGTTGAATCCTCGATTGTCAATTTCTGACTTGAGCTAACCTCTGCTCTTGTTGGTGGTGGATTAGTCATAGGAAAAATCGGAATTGGGCGCAAAAGCACCAGGGATGCATTATTCACTTGATCAGCATTTCTATAGGTCAGGTTTTCATATGGATTCTCAATCTGTAGTGGAAATACAACAGAACCAACTGACACAGGGAAAGGCACCGCTGGAAACCCACCAATGTTGGGAATTTCCGGTAATTGCGTAACATGCTGGAAACCCACCAATGCTTGAATTACCAGCCGTGAATGTGCCCAAACTACTATTTTCTATCAAATAAGGAGGAATTTCCCATGGGGAAAGTTTTGGGTTATCGCTAATGCTTACAGTTTGCAAATTAGTAAGACCCAAAAGGAATTTCTCTGAAGGGCGAGGTTTTTGAGCTGCGATAACTGAGAGAGGTCCGACGGGAGTGAGCCAGAGAGAGATTTGGATGCAAGATTAATGGAAGTGACCCGGTTCGAGCGGTCGCAGTCGACGCCGGTCCAGTCGCAGTAGGATTTTCCGGTCCAGCCGGGCGGGGAGAGGATTAAGGAGGAGGAGAGTTTGGCCATTACGGCTGCGTCGTCACCGGCGTCAAGAGGAAGGAGGAGGAGGAGGAGGAGGAGGAGGAGAGAGAAGTGAGGAATAAGGTGCTGAGACGAGCGGATGCTGCGTAATAAGAGCATCTCCAGCAGTGCCGGAGTTGCAAATCCTAGTCTAGGAACACATCTCTTGCTCCAGCAGATGGACTAAATATAGTCCATCCAATTTTCCGGCAAGACAAAAGGACTATATCAAGGAACCAAAATAGATGGACTATAATTTGGACTATATTTTTTAATATATTTAAATAGGAGAGATGTTAATGAAGAAGAAAGAGAAAGGAAATGGTGAGAAAGGAAATGGCGATAGTATGAAGGAGGAGGAGGAAAACAAGAGGCCGAAGATGAGAAGGTCTAATAAAAAAAAGTAAAAATTAGAAATTAAATAATTATACAAGTATTTTGTTAATAATAATTTATATTTTTATTATACTTGATTTTTATTTTTTTATTGATAATATTTTTTTAATTTAGTTTTTAGATGAAAAATTATGATCCTCCTATGTATTATATTATTTTTTATTATATTTGAGTTTTTTTTGAATTTATTGATTATTTTAATCTTTTTATATTATAGTCTATGAAATAGTCCACATGATAGTCCATCTGCTGGAAATATTGAAGACTAAAGGACATCTGTGGACTAAATATAGTCCAACAGATAGTCCATCTGCTGGAGATGCTCTAATTGCCTTTTTCGATTTGTCTTGGCTGTGGATATAAGCGTCCATAATTTATCAAAACCACGTCCGCTAGTAGCTAGTACGGCGTGTACCCAAATCAAATATCAACCATTTATTTGTTAAATCTACGATATAGATGTTGTATGACATTTTTTGATCCATAGCTAATAGATGTTATGGATCATTCTCCTATATATATATATATGGGTGTTCATCACAGCAACCGGTTGTTGGAGAGCAACTCATTTTGACCAGCCGCTACAAGCTCTACCCGCCTTGGACAATTTTTTTTTATAAGCCGGTAGAGCTTGTAGCGGCTGGCCAAAATAGGTTGCTCCTCAACAACCAGTTGCTGTGGATGGAGACCATATATATATATATATATATATATATATATATATATATATATCTTTCCATTAGCCAAAGCTTCTATTTTCTAATTACCATATTTTTATTTAATTTTTTTGTTATTTTATCATCAATTTTACTTTAGTATTTTGTTATACACATGCAACCATATATCTGCATAATTTTTTGATTAAACGTTTGTGTGTGTTATTTTTTTAAAAAAAAATTCTGTTTATGTCCGTATGATAGAATGGAGCATGATAGAAATGAAATGAAATGAAAATGCTATTGGTTGCTTTATGATTTACTATGTGGTGATATCAAGTGATTCCAGTGGTATATCTTGAAAATTGAGATGGATGAGATGTACTATATTAGATACTACTAGCTGGGTCCCGTGCCTCCGGCACTGTATGGACCAAAATAATTTATTGAGTGAGCGAGAAATTTAAAGTCATTTGTATTAAATTAAATTATTATTAGATTATTAGATAGATAGATTTATTTTATTAGATAGATGTATGAACGGTGGGATCTATCCTAAACTTTGGACGGCCCAGATGATTTATTAAGTGAGCGGGAAATTCAAAATTATTTGTATTTTATTAAATTATTATTAGATTATTAGATAGATAGATGTATTTTATTAGATAGATGTATGAACGGTGGAATTTATCCCAAACTTTGGACGGCCCAGATGATTTATTAAGTGAGCCGAAAATTCAAAATTATTTGTATTTTATTAAATAGATTCTTTTAGTCCCAATTGACTAAAAGTTGATCCTGTGAACTAAATAACTTAAATCCTTAATTTGATTGACTGAATAACACAAAGAGTAGTGCTTTTCTACCGATGTGCCTATATTTCCTATATATATTTTTAAAATGGTATTAGTTTAGACTGTACAAAATTCAGCAACTCATGTGGATGCAAAAGAGTTGGGAATAGGGTGGGGTAAAACATTAACTCTAGAATTGTGTTGGTCCATGTACAAGGAGGAACCTAATAGTCCGCAGGTTTGTTGTCTATTTTGAGGTAGTTTATCTGGTATTTGCCCTCTATTTGAATAGTAAATAGAAGGCCATTGGGGGGCGGTGAGAGGTCTTTATTTCCCTAATTCGCTTTTCTTTTGTTCAGAACTGTATTGTTGTTTGAAACTAATATATCCATATTTTCATCAATTTATGAAACTTCTATAAGATTTTCATTATGCTATGTTTTTACTTGGTGTAACATATACGGCATTTGAGAATAAAATAAAATTTTGAACCCATTATTTATTTTTCTCTGTTTTGTTTTCTCTCTAAAATTTTGAAACAAAGCTTCTTCCTGCACCTTGCTTGGCAAAGGGATGAAGAAATAGGGGAGAAACAGAGTATTAAAGGAGAAATAAATATGACATCTGGGGGTATTGTAGCAAAAAAATAGAGGTGAGCTATTTTTCTTCTCTCCATCTTCATATATTTTGATTTCTCCATCTGATTTGATTTGTATATCTAATTTTCAAATTCCTTGCAAAGGCCAAAGAGCAATTGATTTGGCAAAACAACAATAGTTACGTCATGCAACTAAGGTGTTTGATAAAAGTTTCAGTCAAATCAGACGACCAATTCCGATTTATCCTCGACTGAAAATCATGATGCTTTGAAAAGAATGGTAATTGGTAAGCAAAGTCTCTCATTCAGGTAAGGTTTCTATGGAATATAATTTATGTGCGCTACGGTGGATAATTCTCAGGCTAGATGATTCATTTCATATAATTTTTTGAAATTATTTGGTCGGGTGGACTATGAATCATTCCATTCCAGGTACATCTCAATTTGTTTCTTACCTGTTGAAAACTTTTTATTCTAAAAAATAAATCGGGCTCAATATTATCATCGTTTTAATGCCTAGGGGCTGGAACTGCATATTTTTATTAACTGTAGAAACGTTATAGCTTTGATATTTCATAATTCACATTAGTTTTAGTTTTCCTGCTGTTTTTTTCTCCGATTGTACATGATATTACTTGATAATGATGGTATTGTACTTAAAATACGAAAATGTCTACTAAAGTCTAGATTTATAAAGCTTATATATACACCAGAACACACTTAAATTACTATACAATTAATGTTTTTGATGCGATTTTCACCTTGCTCTTGCCAAAGCTAGCTAGAAGTAGAATCCTTACATGTATATCAGTTCAATCAAGTATAACACTTATTATAAGTAGTGGACACCTCACTTGGACTAGGGGGAGAGTCCCATGCCAAATTAAGTTTACATACGTTAGGCAGGTTTGACGACAAAAATGAAAGGAAATCCTATTGGTTGGATGTTTCCCCGTTGGTTATTTCCATGTGTTGCACTACGAATCTTTGTCGAGCCTGCATCAGCCTCTTCTGTGCCTATGCTTCCTTGAATTTCTTTTGGTGAACTCATTGAGAAGTTGTTGAACTCATGTTATGGATTATTAGAATCCCCAATTAAGGCAGGGGAAAAATTAAAAAACATGGTATTAATATAAACTGTTGACTTAGTGCTTGGTTCAGAAAAATCAGGAGGAGAAAACAAAAGACAGTCTCCATTAGGGATGCCTAAAGAAAATGGTTTATAAAATGTTGGGTTAATTGGTCTATATGAGCGAAAACTAGCCGTAGAATTCTGTTGCAGTTCGTTACATAATTGGATGACTGAGCCAGTTTGCAAGACATGTTCTCTGAACTAAACTAAGTGGAGTGTGAACCTTGAGTAAACATATCAGATGTGATTGTGATATTGTCATGTCTTTTGGCTCTTTTTATTTGTGTATTTTGCATATGTTCACATGCTGCTATTGAAGCTCAAAATAGGGATGAGTTCTATCTCCAATACTAAGTTAGTAAAGTAGTTGAGTTTTGTTAATTTGAAAGAAAGGCAAAATAAATTTTGGATGAATATGGAACAAAAAAAATCTTATTATTTATGAATTTTGTAAGTGGATTTCTGTTTGTGGAAAGGAGGGAGTAGTTGTAAGACCCCGAAAATTTTTAAATAAAAAGGAATTTCCTTTATTTATATTTTTTTGAAATAGTAAGGGTTGATTTGATTAATGTGAAAAGTTATGGGTAAAATGCGCAAATATTTCGAATAAACAGGTGGTTATAAAATATTCATTGTTGTCGGGGAATATTCGTTTGGTCGTGGAATATTCTTGCTGTCTGGGAATATTCGTACGACGGCGCAGTCTTTTGTGGGCCCCATAACGGAAAGCGATTGGATGAAGAAAACGACAAGTATAAGTTGTTTATAAAAAAACGGCGTAGTTGTTACCGTTAATACTGTTGGAATACCCGGTGGTTAAAACACAGTAATACGCGTTGTTGCACAGTAGCACACGGTGTTGCACCAATTATTGATTCTTACGTAAGAAGGCACTACTCAATAATTGTTACAGTAATTACTGTTCAGTATTTTATGTTATTGATTCAATAATTGCTGCATTAATATTTTATATTACTGTTGTTTCAATAATTGTCATTACACAGTATTTTCCATTATCGAAGCAATAATTCATATTATCTGAATAATATTATTTGATAACATTATTGGCAATGTCTAGAAAGTTCTGTCTAAGGAGAGGTTTGGTCACCTAATTGCGCGCCAGTAAGGAAAAATTCTTATTGGAAAGCCCCCTCTTTCCTGGAAACGGCCTGGTTGCCAGTACTGTGATTCTGTGATATTATTTGTGAATAATTAATTATTGATTTATATGATGAGGAAAATATTGATTTTATGTGGATATAGATGGAGAAAATTTTTAATGTGACAATTGTTGAAAATAAATATTTTATCTTTTTCTGATAAAATAATTCATTTAAATATATTATTTTAATAATATATTAACGGTGATATTTTTATAATGAATGTGGGATATATGAGTTTATGAGGAGAAAGAGTATTTTTGTTGCAATAAATATTAAAAACAGATTTTGTGTGTCGGTAGACCTATTTCTTGACTGAAAATTTGATTATAGTCTATAAAATCGTCCGTTTATGGATTTCGATCAATTTCTGTTTGGAATTTGGAAAAACTTTCTTCTGCAAAGTTGTAGAGAATTGAATTTCCTATAAAAACTCGCGAGATTCGAATTTTCTGGCAAAAAGGCTATTTATTATGAATTATTGAAATTCTGAAGCTCCGAAATAATTGATTTTTGGAAGTTTAAAATATTTTAAATATAAAAAACGTTTTTTGTGGGTCTAGCATGTGATTTGAATGTGTTGAATGCAGATTTTCAGATTCTAGGTTGGCGTATGAAGTTGTAGAAATAATAATAATAATATAATGAATTTTCTGCTTTGGTGTTCTAAGCAATTTCCTATAAATAGGTGCTTAGGTTAGAATTGAAAATCACACCAGAAACTGAAGTTTTCTCTCTATATTATCGAGCGTATTCTTGTGAGTATTTTGACTATACTTTGAGTATTGCTATACGGTGCAAGTTCAAGTCATAGCCTATATCCGGTGTTTCACTAGAAGTACTGTCTTTCGAGGTAAGGGATGTTATTTTCTTCTAAAATGATATTATTTCTTCAATATCATTATGCTGAAATGTTGGATGGAACTTTTTATCAAATTTGGAACTTTTTCATGTCGGGGTTACTATTCATGAGTTACTATTCACGAGTTACTATTCATGAGTTACTATTCACGAGTTACTATTCACGAGTACTATTCACGAAGCGTAAAGATGTTTTTGTGAAATTTCTATCTTTTGGTGTCGGAGTTACTATTCACGTATACGGCACTATTCACGAATACGACACTATTCACCGAAAAATGAAATTTCTGCTTTTCGTCCAAAATATCTATTCTAGATACTAGCTTTGATTGTATCCATGTTTTGATCATTCTGGAATTTTACTTCAGTATGATTATTTATGAAGTATTTGGAACTCGGATTGTTTAAAGTACGAATCCTTAATACTTGTTATTTTGTTTCACTGGATTCGTTTCCTTTAAAATATTTTTCATCATCCGCAGTCCTAAATGGTGTTGTTACTGAATATCTTTGGCCTGAAGTGCAAAGATGGTTGATTTTATTATGAATATCTTTGGCCCGTAGTGCAAAGATGTACATGTGTTGAGATGAACATGACCGACTGATGAATATCTTTGGCCTGTAGTGCAAAGATGAATATTTGATTTGATTTGACATATATATTGATTGATGTTACAGGGATAAAATATTGATGATGGACTTCTAAATTCATAGATGTTAGTAGATTTTATTCTCTACTTAACTCTTCTAATGAATTGTTGTTTCCGCTGCAGTTGTTAATCTAAAATTTGTTGTCTAATGTATTCTATCAGATTTTTCCCTGTTGAAGACTAAGGATAATTTGTTGTACATTATCTTAGTCATAATATTCTTTACTGGGCTAGTTGAGCTCACCTTTTTATTTCTTGTTGTTCTAGTTTTTCTTCTCAGGAGGCGAGAATGTAGCGAGTACTAGTCGGGGTATGGAATGAAGGTTCTAGAGAGAGTTGTTTAGTAGTCCTCACCATTTTTTTTTGTAAAATTATGTATCAATAATTATGATGAGGATTTATTTGCATGTGGATATTGTCTAGATGATAATGTTTGTATTCAAACTCACAGCTTATGGGTGGTAAAAGTTGTAGTTGTTTCTGTACCATGTGTATTTGGCGACTCAGAATGAGTTGGATGGAATGGACCTATTTTGGGGGCGTCACAGTAGTTGTTAACTTTTTATTTGTTATTTACTTTACATAAAATGGTATTTAGTCTAAGGTTGTCTGTCTTTATCCATAACAACTCAAAGAACCTTATATCGTCTACCTTATTGATGTTCTACTTAATATAGGATATATATCTATATAAATTATAACTCATTGATAGTTCTTGCAGAGTCAGGTGTATTATTCTGGTCCAATTTTTTGTTAATGAATTTTTAGTAGAGTTTACCAATTATTTATAAATCTTGAATATATTTAGTTTTAGTTGCATTACATTGTACTACTTCTGTTCACAAAGAGAGCCCTATTTATAAAATTTGTGAATATTCTTGATATATATTTCTATTCCATGTATAGCTCTAATTATTTAAAAATAAACTCTTTTTGTGTAATAAAATAAAAGTAATGAATGAGACTTTTTTGTGGAATGGACGAAGTTATGTAACTTCACGATTAAATTTGAATTTAAACTCAGCATTGAGTTTTGGGAAGCACCATCGTATCTGCTTTAATTGGAATGTATTATGTGACACAGTTACTTTATAATTCTTCTTTTCCCCCCTAGCTGTTTGATTAATTAGTCAAGAAAATTAAATTTTACTAAACTCTTTGGTAAGTAATACTTATATAAAGAGATAATATAAGCCAATGTATATTTATATAGGTAACAACAAAACAAGGTATGCGTGAGCTATAAGCAAGAATGCTGATATATTTTGGTATGTCTCAAAGCATAGTTTTGATTTAATCTTATTGATTGACCAACAAAAAGGGTTTCATTAAGTCCAACATGTTTGAGATCATTGATGCATGCATGACATAATAAGTACATTAATTCATGTCAACTGAAAAGTTATGTTGGACTTCTCATTGTTTGAGTGGGAGTTCTTTTCAAAAACTCATCAATTTATGCTCTCAATTTTATGCCGTCATTAGGTGGATGCAGTCGTTGCCATATGATCAATTGGACTTTCCATATGAAAATCATGATGCTATGAAAAGAATGGTAAGCAAAGTCTCTCATTCAGGTAAGCAAAGCTCAGTCGTTTCCATATGATCAATTTTAGCTTAGCTACCGTTGTATAAACTTATAAGAGAGTGAATGTCAGACAATAAATTACTCTAAATTTATGCTTGATCAAACTGCATGTTAAAAAAACCGAATCTCCAGAAGAGAGATTTTCTTCATGAAATCAAATCAAACCAACCTCACCACCAAACAAAGTAGGACTGAGAATGATGGTGAGAGCGCCTTCAAGAAACTCAATGGTGGTCAAGATGAAAATAGATGGATCTTTCTTACTTTAAAATCTTGGGAAAAGTTTATCTTGGATTAGTTGAGGACAAAAATGCATAGTTGATTTGTTGGTTGCTTCTATTTTAAAATTAAATTAGATGTTTAATGTTAATTATATTGTTATATGTGGTGTTGTGCTAACATTCTCTGTTGAATGGATGCTTTAGTGACTGGGAGTTTAAGATTAAGTTAATTGATGATTGGTTTTGTCATTTTCAACAAGTATTAATTTTACATTTCAGAATTGAGTATGATGCGGGGGCTTAATTTATTGGCTATAGCATACATGATATGCCTTTTGCTGATTAATAATGTTACTTCCTTAAATACACTGATTGTTATTTAAGTTTAACTGGTACAGTTGTTTTGAAGAGTGAACGGTTGTATGATCTCATTTCACAGCTGCTATAATTGACCAAGGATGTCAATGAGGCTGGGAGCTCACCTAAATATGATGGTTCTTTTTTTACAAAAGAAGAAAAAGGCATAATTATTTTAAAAAGTAATTTTCTTTTACGGTTAAAGACAAGGGGTAAAAGTCAGTTTACTAATAAATGTTCAATGAATGCATTTCTTTTAAATTCTTTTCTCTAATATTATCCGAAACAAATTATTAAATTCATTATTTAAACAAACATGTGCATTGCATGGGCTATCAACTAGTGGAACTTTAATGATGAAACCATTAGTTTGGGTATCCGTTAATGTGAAATTGACACCAATTTTATCTTAATAAATTTATATAATTTTTTATTGTATGTATTATAAAAATTATTATATTAATAAATTTTTTACTTTTTTATTACATTAATTGATGTCAGCTTTATCTAACCAGATCCTTAGCATGGTGATGTGTTAGTCCAAGACAAGACTGTTACATCACCTTATCCCAATATGGTTGTCTTTTATTTTGGTAGCTTTTAATATGGACAAAATCATCTACATGATAATGGACCAACTATTTTAATCATTGTTAGTGTCATTCCGAATAATAGAGTCAAAAAGGTTTACTACTTGACACCATCACAAAGATATGCCAATAAAATTTCTAATTATGATATCTTAAAAGATACTACTCCATTTTAAAACTATATAAATATGTTTTCTATTTTATTTTATATTAAAATTAAAGATATATTTTTTAAAATATAGAGTATAAAGTGATATGAATTTTTTAATATATCATTATTTATATTTTATTGTGCACTACTACTATATTTTATCTTGTTTTTGCCAATGTTATAGAGATTTTTAAAAAGATAACATTTTTCTTAAATTAAAATGTTTTGAGAATGTATCTCTAATTTTAGAATAGAGGGAGCAGTTGAAAACTTGAAATGCTCCAATATTTGTTATATTTTGTGCCAAAAAGTATTATCATCAATTACCAAATTATTAAGGAACTAAAATCATGTATTATCACCAAAATTATATTTTTGTGTAGAACTAGATTGAGCAAGAGTTACCAAAAAAGTTCATAATTGGTGATTTTACTTAAATAAGCTGTTATTAAAATATCAAAATACTGAATTCTAAAAAAAAATAGCTGTTAAAATTAAATATATAGGCATAAGTACACAATTATCCCATAAAAGAATATAGTCTTATTAGACTATTAATTTTGAAAAAGTTCATCATTCTATAACTAAATTCTAAAATTCAATTGTGAGAGTCTCTAGTGAACAGAAGTAGTTATTATCATGTTAAGACAATAATTATTGAATCAATAAAATAAAATATTGAACAGTAATTACTGTATCAATTATTGAGTAGTGCCTTCTTACGTAAGAATCAATAATTCAAAAATATTGTGCAATATCGTGTGTTACTGTGCAACCACGAGTATTACTGTATTTTAACCACCGGGTATTCCAACAGTGTTAACAGAAAAATTACGCCGTTATTTATAAAAACTCAAATTTGTCGTTTTTTTATCCGACCGTTTTCTGTTATGGGGCCCACAAATGGCTGCGCCGTCGTACGAATATTTCTCGACAGAAATAATATTCCACAACCAAACGAATATTCTCCAAAACAATGAATATTTTATAACCACTTACTTCTTTTGCAAAATTTACACATTTCACCCATAACTAAAATATTATATCAAATTAACACCTTATTAATTCAAAATAATGAATAGAGGAAATTCAATTTTATTTATAATAAGTTGGGGTCTTACAAATATCCTTGACTTCACTTTCTTTAATAGTTTAATTAACTATCAACTCTCATTCTACCAATATATGAATATATATTTCTCTTTCCAAAATACATAACATAATTAAAAATAATAAAAAATATTAAAAAATTATTTATTAAATTTTTATTTTAATAATATCCGAAAATCCAAGTTGTCACGGTAATAATCTTTAGATAGTTTGCAACATTCATTATTGTATTGATTAAACTCAAAAGAATTTGTGACGCCCCCAAAATTAGGTATACATCACCCATCTTGGGTCGTCAGATACATGGTACATAACTCAAATACAACTTACTAATACGACTGTCGTGTACAATACGACAAAACATAACTGTGAGTTTGAATACAATTATTTTCTACTAGAGATTATACAAACTCAAAAAGAGTCCTTATTACAATTATTAATACACTATTTCACAGAATAGTGAGGACTACTAACGCTATCCTCTGGACCGTCACTCCGTTCCCCGACTAGTCCCTGCTATGTTCTCATTTCCTGAAGAGAACAGTGAAAGAAAGGGTGAGCTCAACTAGCCCAGTAAGAAATATTAGGACTAAGATAATGCAGAATAAATTATTGTTAGCCTTCAACAGTATTAAACTGATAAAATATAATAGACATCAAGTTTAACTGCAGCGGAACAAGCAATCCATTAAAAGAGTCAAGTAGAGAATAGAATCTACTATCTTTTATGATTTAAAAAGTTTTTCATCACTTTTATCGCTGAGACTCAGCTCAATAAATAATCCACATCATTAAATCATCCCTGCACTACAGGCCAAGGATATTCTTACGTATCACGACCACGAATTATCCATGCACTACGGGTCAAAGATAATCGTGTTTTCATCAACGGTCCTGATCATGCCATAAAACAATTCATCTTTGCACTACGGCCAAAGAGAATCCATAGCCATAATCATACCAAAAACTGTCCATCAATGCACTACAGGCCAATGAGGACTTTTAATTTTCACATCATTTGTAACATTACGGTCATGATTATACCGAATAATCCCTGGTCATAATCATACCAAGTCCATCTATGCACTACAGGCCACAGATGACTTTCAACATAACATAAACATGAGGATGATGACAATGATATAAGAATTCAATAAAACAAGTTCAAGAATTAATTTGTCCAAGAACTACTAACGTTCAAATTGTCAACATGATACTGCTTTGTAGAGTAAAATTCAAGAATGATCAGAAGAATATTTCCATGAAAAGATACAGGATGAAGCGCAAATATCAAGGATATTCTACTAATTTCATGGAGTATAGAAGTCAAAACTTTAACCAACAGAGTATAATAAAGAATGGAATACCAAAAGAAATCACCATGCATGCGGTACTTCGCATCGACAGGTTATTCCAACAGAATACTAATAACGGAACCAGGTCATGTGAAATTCACACCGACAGGATGTTCCAACAGAATAATAAATGCGGAATAATAAATGATGGAACCAGGTCCGGCGTATAGCACAGACAGGATATTCCGATAGAATAGTAAAGACGGAATAATAAAAATGGAACCAGGTCCGGCGTAAAACACACAGACAGGATGTTCCAACGGAATAATAATAAAGACGGAACCAGGTCCGGTGTAAAACACACAGACAGGATGTTCCAACAGAATAATATAAGAATGTCACCAAGTATAGGGTAGACCGCGTATACAGGTTATTCCAACAGAATAATAAAAAATAGAATAACAACAGTTCTCTTCATGAATAAGAAAGAATAACACCCTTACCGTAAAAAAAACTGGATATAGAAGTAGTAAAGTAGCAGAATACTCTTTTTCTTTCTCTCTATAATTTCTCTCTCTAGAGTTTCAGTGAATTCATAAGAAAATAATGAAGGAATGAGCTTCTATTTATAGGAAAATGGAATGCATAGTAACTAATCCATGAACGGTCCAGATTGATTTACTTTAATCTTACGGTCCATATTTTAAAAAAAAGCTTTTAAATAAAATATAATATATTCTATTTATATAAAAAGATTTTTACTATGCAAACACTATGCAATACTATGCAAAACACTATGCAACACTATGCATAATAAAATATAATATATTCTATTTATAGAATAAGTTTAATAAAGTATTCTGTTTTATATAAAAAGATGCTTCTGTTTTATTACGTTAATAATACGAATAAAACAAAACGTTATCATCGCTATAATAATTCATATTATTAATCGACAATAATTGAATCAAACTGAGAGACTTCTCACATAAATATCAATAATCAATACCGTGTGCTATTATGCAACAACGCGTATTACTGTACTTTTACCACCCAGTAGTTCAACAGTATCAACGGTAAAACTTCCGCCGTTATTTTCAATAAAATATTTTTGTCGTTTTCTCAATCCGACAATAATTCCGTTGTGGAGTCCACCAATAATTGTATCGTCGTACGAATATTTCCCGATACAAAGAATATTCCCTGACCAATCGAATATAATATAACAACTTGCATACTTTACAAAATTTATAAATATTACCCACAACTATAATATTATCTCAAATTCACACCATAATATTAAAAAATTATTTCGAGAAAATTAATTCTTTATTCATAAAATCTGGGGTTTCACAATCTCCCCTCCTTATGGAATTTCGCCCTCGAAATTTACGTACATACCTGGTATGCCGAACAGGTGAGGATACCTTGACTTCACTTCAAATTCTAACTCTTGAGATATAACCTTTGAGTGTTGAATACGATTCTTCTTATCCAAGATTGTAACACGTATCTCTTCAAACGTTAAATCATCCGCTATCTCGTTCGGTTCTAAATTAATAATGTGGTTCGGGTCGTCCACATATTTACGTAACATCGATACGAAAAAAAACGTTATGAACACGCAATATATTTGGCGGTAAAACGAGTCTATAAGCCACAGTTCCTACTCAATCGAGGATTTCAAATGGGCCAATTAAATCGAGGGTTGAGATTTCCTCTCTTCAGCAACTCTTGCTTCTAAAATAACACCCTCTTGAACCTTCATCTTCACATTCATCAGATTCGGGTATGTAGCTTGAGCGTCTTTAACTTTATCGATTAAAGTCAATTTTACTCGTATATTCGTTATCTTCACGTGGGTCCCTAGAGTCTTTAACTCTATCTTCATCATTTACAAGTTATACGAAATGAGTCTTTGTGTTAACAACATCGCACTTGTAAACGCATACGATCTTCTACTCAACACGTCAGCTACCACGTTCGCTCTTCCACGATGATATTGAATAGTACGATCGTAATCTTCAACAGCTCGAGTCAACGTCTTTGGTGCATGTTACTTTTGTTTTAGTTAAAAAATTATTTTGAGGGTTTAAGAAATGGGTTTTGTACTGGTGTCAATACAAAATTCGATTTCACGCTCTGGGGTAGGCTAAGAAGTCTTCAGGAATACGTCAAGAGATTTATTAATGATAAAAATATCATTCAAAACTGTTACTCATATCCAAGACTTGGATAGTACGTCACATTGATACCAACTGTGACTTCTATCCCTTAACCTAGATAGCACCTCATAATGATACCTATCAACTTGTTATCGTCATTCACGATGTTGCCTACAGAAAGTCTGGCTTCGGTGCATTCCATACAAGGAAGTCATCAACAAAAGGATCGGGGCTCTTTACTTATGGCTTGATATGACAATGATTGAATTTAGTGGTTTGGTTGCTTGAATTCGCATAATAGGTTGGTTAGGAATATGAAAGCTAACAACCTTACGAAAAATATGATGAGTAGTTAACCAATCGTTTCCTAAAATCGCATCAAAGGCAAGTATTTTCAAAGAGACAAGATCAACACGTAACGTGAAAGTGTCGATTTGAATTAAATAAGATTTATAAACAGTGGAGGTAACGAAGGTTTCTCCCAATGGTGTTTCAATAGATAAATCAAAGTTTAACTTCTCCGGAGTTAAGTACAAACATTGAACACAACTAGGTGAAATAAAAGAGTGAGTAGAACCGGTATCTAACACGGTATAGACTTCGTAAGAGCTTATGATTAACATACCCGTGATAATTTTATTCAGGTTCCTCGTCACGGAAAAAAAACGCTCTCTCTTAAACTACCGGCTTTGGCTTACCTGGGACATCCTTTGGTGCCTCTATCCTAGCGGAACTTGTCTTCGGTGAACGACAAAATCGGGCTAGGTGACCTTCTCTTCCGCAATTAAAACATGCTTTGGACTGCTGCGTACAGTTTGGACGGATGTGTCCCTCCTGTCCGCATTTGAAACATACGACCGATGGGCGTTCTTCTTCCTTTAAAACGGGTGCTGGCGTTGCTGTCTTTCCATCATTATTGAACCTTCTCTTCTTGAAATGTCCATTTCTATTATCTTGGCCACGATTACCACCGAAGTGGTTACCATTCTTGGTATGATAATTTCCCCCGCGATGGTTATCATTGTTCCGATGGTCGTTGCCACCAGTATGATTATTATCGTGTTGCTGGTCATTACCGTTTGGTTGTGATAACTCATTATCGCGCTCCACTAACTGAGACCTATTCACAATATCTGAATATAAACAAAGTTTATGAGAAATGAGGTATTGACGTATATCGGGTTTCAAACCTCGCAGAAACATTCGCGTCATTCGCTCCTCATTATCGACCAAATGGGATGCAAACCGGGACAACTCCGCAAACTTAGCCTCGTACTGCAACACGGTCATATTGTTTTGCTCCAGCTTGATGAATTCTACCTCCTTCATGTGACGAATACTTTCAGGAAAGTACTTGTCATTGAATAATTCTTGGAACTTCTCTCAAGACATCTTGAGTGCGTCAGTCTGGGTACGTTTTACAGATTCCCACCAATGATCTGCTTCTTCATGCAACATAAAGGTGGCAAAAGGAACCTTTTGCTCCTTGGAGCATCCCAAGACATCAAATATCTTGGTGATCTGCTTTAACCACGTCTCCGCCTTAAGTGGTTTTGGCTTTCCCAAAAACTCCGGTGGTCCCAGCTCCTTGAACTGCTTAGCGGTGACCAACCGTGGGTTGCCATTGTTTTTACCTGCATTATGAACAGGAGTCGCCTTCGCCTGATGTTGCATGAATTCTAAAAAGCTCCTAAACGTACCGTCGTTCGTCAATTGATCAGTGTTGTTGTTTACAGGAGGATTATCGCCATCCTGTTGCACATTGTCCTGATTATTGATCTGTGGGGACTCAACGGTCTCCTGAGCTCCATTGATAATCTCAACATTCTCGGATGCCATTTTCAAACACTGCCACAAAATAAGGGTTAATTAACATATCACATATTATCCCTATACTTTGACCGACCAATTAAATAGCACATAAACTTAGGTAGGTCATACTAGCGAAGGAATTCCCCGTCTCTCCCCTCCTAGTACTATTCTCACATATTAGCCAGGGATCATATCCCTAAGCTCTGATACCAACTGTGACGCCCCCAAAATTAGGTATACATCACCCATCTTGGATCGTCAGATACATGGTACATAACTCAAATACAACTTACTAATACGACTGTCGTGTACAATACGACAAAACATAACTGTGAGTTTGAATACAATTATTTTCTACTAGAGATTATACAAACTCAAAAAGAGTCCTTATTACAATTATTAATACACTATTTCACAGAATAGTGAGGACTACTAACGCTATCCTCTGGACCGTCACTCCGTTCCCCGACTAGTCCCTGCTATGTTCTCATTTCCTGAAGAGAACAGTGAAAGAAAGGGTGAGCTCAACTAGCCCAGTAAGAAATATTAGGACTAAGATAATGCAGAATAAATTATCGTTAGCCTTCAACAGTATTAAACTGATAAAATATAATAGACATCAAGTTTAACTGCAGTGGAACAAGCAATCCATTAAAAGAGTCAAGTAGAGAATAGAATCTACTATCTTTTATGATTTAAAAAGTTTTTCATCACTTTTATCGCTGAGACTCAGCTCAATAAATAATCCACGTCATTAAATCATCCCTGCACTACAGGCCAAGGATATTCTTTAGTATCACGACCACGAATTATTCATGCACTACGGGCCAAAGATAATCGTGTTTTCATCAACGGTCCTGATCATGCCATAAAATAATTCATCTTTGCACTACGGCCAAAGAGAATCCATAGCCATAATCATACCAAAAACTGTCTATCAATGCACTACAGGCCAATGAGGACTTTTAATTTTCACATCATTTGTAACATTACGGTCATGATTATACCGAATAATCCCTGGTCATAATCATACCAAGTCCATCTATGCATTACAGGCCACAGATGACTTTCAACATAACATAAACATGAGGATGATGACAATGATATAAGAATTCAATAAAACAAGTTCAAGAATTAATTTGTCCAAGAACTACTAACGTTCAAATTGTCAACATGATACTGCTTTGTAGAGTAAAATTCAAGAATGATCAGAAGAATATTTTCATGAAAAGATACTGGATGAAGCGCAAATATCAAGGATATTCTACTAATTTCATGGAGTATAGAAGTCAAAACTTTAACCAACAGAGTATAATAAAGAATGGAATAACAAAAGAAATCACCATGCATGCGGTACTTCGCATCGACAGGTTATTCCAACAGAATACTAATAACGGAACTAGGTCAGGTGAAATTCACACCGACAGGATGTTCCAACAGAATAATAAATGCGGAATAATAAATGATGAAACCAGGTCCGGCGTATAGCACAGACAGTATATTCCGACAGAATAGTAAAGACGGAATAATAAAAATGGAACCAGGTCCGGCGTAAAACACACAGACAGGATGTTCCAACAGAATAATATAAGAATGTCACCAAGTATAGGGTAGACCGCGTATACAGGTTATTCCAACATAATAATAAGAAATGGAATAACAACAGTTCTCTTCATGAATAAGAAAGAATAACACCCCTTACCGTAAAAGAAACTGGATATAGAAGTAGTAAAGTAGCAGAATACTCTTTTTCTTTCTCTCTATAATTTCTCTCTCTAGAGTTTCAGTGAATTCATAAGAAAATAATGAAGGAATGAGCTTCTATTTATAGGAAAATGGAATGCATAGTAACTAATCCATGAACGGTCCAGATTGATTTACTTTAATCTTACGGTCCATATTTAAAGAAAAATCTTTTAAATAAAATATAATATATTCTATTTATATAAAAAGATTTTTACTATGCAAACACTATGTAACACTATGCAAAACACTATGCAACACTATGCATAATAAAATATAATATATTCTATTTATAGAATAACTTTAATAAAGTATTCTGATTTATATAAAAAGATGTTTCTGTTTTATTACGTTAATAATACGAATAAAACAAAAAGTCATCATCGCTATAATAATTCATATTATTAATCGACAATAATTGAATCAAACTGAGAGACTTCTCACATAAATATCAATAATCAATACCGTGTGCTACTATGCAACAACGCGTATTACTGTACTTTTACCACCCAGTAGTTCAACAGTATTAACGGTAAAACTTCCGCCGTTATTTTCAATAAAATATTTTTGTCATTTTCTCAATCCGACAATAATTCTGTTGTGGGGTCCAACAATAATTGTATCGTCGTACGAATATTTTCCGACACAAAGAATATTCCCTGACCAATCGAATATAATATAACAACTTGCATACTTTACAAAATTTATAAATACTACCCACAACTATAATATTATCTCAAATTCACACCATAATATTAAAAAATTATTTTAAGAAAATTAATTCTTTATTCATAAAATCTGGGGTTTCACAGAATTTATGTAAAATTTGAGTTTTAAAATATTTTAAATTAAATTTAAAAAATTAACAATAATCAAATAATGTGAAACGAATGAAATACTATTAACTTATTGACATTAATTATAATTTAATTTGCCAAAAAATTTATCAACATCTAAATCATAACTATTTTACTGGCTCCCCGTCCCTATTTAAATGACGTTTTAGAGATGGACACAAGAATTAAAATAATAATTGGAAAACATTAAATATAGTATTCAATTGTCTATAATACCCTTAAATCATTAATTTATAATAGCACAAGAGTTTAAACTACCAAAAGAATAGGTAGAGTAATGAGAGGTAATTTTAGAAAAATTATCATTAATTCTTCTAAATTTAAATAAATATTAATTAATTAAAGACGAATAAAAAATTTTAAAACGTCATTTAATTAGGGACGGAAGGAGTATTAAATAAACCTCGTTTTAATAAAATATTTATAGTGGTTAAATATAGCCACGGCATTCTTATCCGAGTCTAAACACAAGTGTGTCAAATACTCATGGATTCCACGCAACAAACGCTAAATTCACGCGGCCCACAATGTCATGTAGCGCCACAGCAGTCCTCACTCTCACTAGACGCTTGTTACACATCCGCGCCTTATCAAGTTCACAAGTATCAGCATTTATTGGACAGTCATATTCACGCGCTTGAGTAAAGCATTAGTCCATCCCTCGTACTTGTAATAACAAAAATAGCCGTTACAACTCCCAGCTACTCCTTTGCCGACACTCACTTTCATTACCCTGCAAAAAATAAAAAATTAATATTACTCCCCTTCGTCACACAAAAAAAAAGTCCTAATTGTAAAATTTTTAAAAAATAAAAATATTTTTAAATTTTTATTTTCTCTTATATTTTTATTTTTTGTTTAAATTATAAATATTAAAAATAAATTTAATTATATATTTTTTCTTAAAAGGCTTAAATATGAATTAGTATCCTAAACTATGTATTATATTCCATTTCGGTGATCCACCTTTCAATTTTGTCAATTAGATGATTAAACTATTAATTTTGTTCAATTACAAAAAATTGAACATGTCACGTCAAAAATTGCTGATGTGACAACTTGTGTGGGGCCTTAGGAAACTGGTGTGACAAAAAAAAGAGTTTTTTGATCATAAAATAAACAAATCTAATTTGGTGTGGGATAAAATGGTCAAACAACAAATTATATAACATAACTAATTAATTCAAAACAAACAATATTATGATTAAAAAATACTTTTTTTGCCACACCAGTTTCATAAGGCCCCACACAAGTTGTCACGTCAGCAATTTCTGACGTGGCATGTTCACTTTTTTGTAATTGAAAAAATTTAATAGTTTAATCATCTAATTGACAAAATTGAAAGTTGGATCACCGAAGTGAAATATGACCTATAGTTTAGGATACTAATTCATATTTAAGCCTTCTTA